>JAAGVU020000008.1:19781776-19795540 GCA_011763525.2 Mormyrus iriodes
GAGCAGGAACCCACACCCACACAGGCCAAGCTGCCGGTACGCGGAGCAGGAACCCACACCCACACAGGCCAAGCCGCAGGTACGCGGAGCAGGAACCCACACCCACACAGGCCAAGTTGCCGGTACGCGGAGCAGGAACCCACACCCACACAGGCCAAGCTGCCGGTACGCGGAGCAGGAACCTACACCCACACAGGCCATGCTGTCGGTACGCGGAGCAGGAACCCACACCCACACAGGCCAAGCTGCCGGTACGCGGAGCAGGAACCCACACCCACACAGGCCAAGCCGCCGGTACGCGGAGCAGGAACCCACACCCACACAGGCCAAGCCGCAGGTACGCGGAGCAGGAACCCACACACACACAGGCCAAGCTGCCGGTACGCGGAGCAGGAACCCACACCCACACAGGCCAAGCTGCTGGTACGTGGAGCAGGAACCCACACCCACATAGGCCAAGCTACCGGTATGCAGAGCAGGAACCCACACCCACACAGGCCAAGCTGCTGGTACGTGAAGCAGGAACCCACACCCACACAGGCCAAGCTACCGGTATGCGGAGCAGGAACCCACACAGGCCGACAGACAGGCAATCATAGATAGATAGATAGATAGATCCTTCACTATGATCCTTTACCCTTACCCTCCCTCCTGCTTCACCCTCATCCTGCTTCTTTCTCGTCTCTGATAAAGTAACACTAACAAGGTGCAGGTCTGCGTGTCGTCAATATGCATAATTTATTGCTATAATTTTTATAGAAACATCATTTATTCAGATGCTGCGCTATGGTCTTGATGCCCCAGGACTGGTTTGTTATTTTCTGAAAACTTTTTTTCTCAGGGTAAAAGGAAAAAAACAATTGGGTTATTGGCATAAAGGAGACTATACTATAGCTTATATGGGACAGGTATATAGGCAAACCGGAGGAACTGCAGAATTCAGCATCATTCATTAGCAGGTAATGGTATGGTGGATTATGCTTTGAATTTTAATAAGTTTTTTTTCCCCCTTCTTCAAAAATAGATCTTTGAAAGCAGCATTACATAAAATATCGCAAATTGTCCACATTAATTTTGGTTATTTTAAAACTCACTCACAACAGCTGGTCAACGGTAGTTAATATTAATGTGGTGAAAATTCATATCCCTGACCCAAATCCCTCTGCGCTGTGAGTTAGGCGGTGGGCTTTCTGTCCGTGGGGTAAAAAGAGATGTGAAATGAGACAGACCATCGTCGCTCTAGGTCACACAGTTAAATGATGATCTCCCTTCAATAAATCTGAATGATTCCTATCCTTTTATTTAAATCAGAGGTTCATGCACCTGCACTTTAAAAAAGGCCAAGCATTTTCACTGTTTTTCCCCCAAGCTCCTGTTGGGCTCACATCGAAAACTCTGTGTAATTCCAGCTGCCAATTAGGGTTCTGATGAGGAGAGGCTCAAATGATGAAGAACGGAGCCCTTTTGGTCAGCCGGCCTTGTCACTTCATTTAGCCCTGAATGTGGTGCCAGAGATGAGGACCAGTAGCATTAGCCTCATGTTGAGTGCACTTATACGAGATAAGTATTTACTTCAGCCAGAATTTCACGATGTTGTTATTTTTGTAAAATTCAAGAGTTAATTATTGTCTCCTGTGAAGAAGTCCTAGTAAATAGTTATTAATATTTCACCTGTTCCAAAACCCTGTTGTAGCTGACAAGCTTTGTACCAGATAAAATGGTGAAATGGAATATATTAACTCATTTTTATTTTTTCTTAATCTTGCTTTGGTTTCCGAGGGAACATTACAGAACCACAATATTATAACCGCACAATTAGCACCGCCGGCCCCTGGAAATGCTGGCAGCACATTCCGTACATTAGCTACTGTTCGCTAACGAAGAACAAAAATTAAGGCGCAGCACATTTTCAAAGCACCAGTTGGGCCTAATATCATTAAAAATTTATATAATTTTCCCTCAACATGACAAGTGTTTGGCCAGAGAGATGTGCCCTGAGCTGGCAAGGGGAGGGTCTTGTTACTTATTCTTTGCCGAGCTCATTCTCTTATTCTTGCTCTCGCCCACCCCCCGTCCCTCCCATCCCTCCCATCCCTCCTTCCTCTCCACCCCTGCCATCGCCTCACCAGCTGAAAGATGTAGCCATTACAGAGTGACAGTTTGACACACAGTGACCCGTCACTGCATTCATCTCTCGATGTTTTATTCCAGCCAGGAGGCCAAAACTGAGTCGAAAATAAGCAAGTTGTTTCAAGGCCCCTGGAAGAGATTCAGACATTCGCTGGCAGGCTGGCCCGCCGGACTTCTGATTTACAGGGGATCCGTCGAGAGGCCGATCAGCCGGGCCGAGGCCTTAAGCCCCTATAGGTATTCTGTACTTACAACAGAGTCTGTCTTCCCCTCAAATCCAACCTACACTCCACAAGGCTAAGTCAGTCTGGCCCCATCCATCTCGCATTCATCTATAAGTGGTCAGACTGCGTTCGTGGGAGGTGTATCCGTGGGTTACACGCGTGGCTGGCTTACTGCGTGTGTGTTTGCAGCCAGATATGTTTCTATAAAGCTGTCTGAGAGTCTGTAGGTGGACAAATATCCATGTGTGTGTTTGTTCCCGTGTGTGTCTCTCTTGTCCAGGTGACTGGGTCTGTGTGTGCTGTGTCAACTCGTCTATTTCCCGTATATCTATGTGGGCGTAGATGTTGGTGAGTGTTTAAATAGAGAAGCTGCCAGTAGGTTCCTCCTCGTTGGTCTTAGAGCCTGGCGTGCCTCTACAACGTTTTCTTTCTTTTTTATTTTCCTTTGTATGTTGTCTTATTTTCTTGTTTTTGTGTGACAGGACAACAGTGCAAATTTATCAAGTCATTAAGTCAAAGGTGTTTTCAAGTTAATTAATTAACATCCAAGTGCCTTCAGACAAAGTTTGTCCTCTTTACTTTGCTGGGTTTACCTGCCAGGTGAAACCACACAGTTTTTGTGAAATGCTCTACTACATACACGGTATTTGGAGTATGAAGACCACCAGAGTGGGTCATTAGGGGAGGCAAGTTGATGGCAAGATACATTCTCATTCAACACCTCAGCATATAATGAAGGCCAACTGACTTAAGAATCTGATTTTAATGAATTGAGTTTTATTGAGTTTCACAAAGACTTGATAAGGCTGTGAACTGGATTCTCCTTTACAATCCACACAACGCCTACACAGCCCCCCCCCATACCCAGCCAAACCTACAAGCCCCCCCGCTGAAAAACAGCCTCTCCCCCTGCTATGGTGACAGCATATGAAGTTCCTCAGATGGTGATGGTGAGGTTAAAGAATAAGAAACGATCTTCTTTGTTTATAACGGGACATGAGGCTGGGGGGGGTGCTTCTATGTCTCGTCTTCCTGGGCTCAGTCTGGGTGGGGTCCATCGATCGCTGCCCTTTCCAGTTCTCCCGTATTACTCTGTTACGTGCTGGTATACACGGCACTCCCAGAAAGACTAGTCACCATTGCCCTGGGGTCAGCATGACGACTCTGCACACGCTCAGTCATGGCCAAGATGGAGGTCGGTTGTAGGGGGTGAAAACAGCCCAAGCTGTGTTAAAATAATGAACAGTAAATCAAGACCTTGCATGTGCTGCTGGCACTGAGATCTTGATGGGCGTTTGACGGACTTTAGCACCTATGCAGCAATTCCTCCTTGACAATGGAACACGACAGCACTGACACTTTGTCTCTGATGGGGGCGCCAGTGGTAAAATTTGCCTAGGGAGTCACATCACTGCACGTCAGTGCCTGTTTCTCAGTATGCCTCTGCCTTTCTTATGTGGCGGCAAAACGCTCCCCTTGCTAAAAGAGAGCAGGCCATGGTAATTAAGCTCTCCAATCAGGGGTCTTACATCCAGCAGGAAAAGTCTTTGACTGACCAGCTAATTTATTGATCTGCAACCGATATACATGCGCACTGGAATCGTTCGGTTATTGTACAGTGACACTTGCGATTTTATTTTACGAACTGCAGCCTACTAGTGTGGGATGTCTTCCCTGTCACCTTGCAGACAGTCTTGATAGGAGTTATTGATACAAACAACTGTATTTGATTTATAGTATAATAATAGACATTCTTGCTGAAACATAAACATAAATGCCATCTCCAGCTGGACAAGTCTCAGTTCCAGGAAATGCTGCTGGATTTTGTTCTTTCAGTCTATCATCTATCTGATGTGACTTTAGAAAGAAAAGGCTTTTATTATGTTTGACATAAATGACTTTTTAGTGATGTGTCATTTAAAAATGAACACGGTTTCTAAGGAGATTTTAAAAACACTGACCATCTTGCTTTCAAATGTTTTTCTTAATTTATTGCCAAATATTCCATGAGACTAATGGGTTCATTTAGCTACTCTTTTTGATCTGCCCATTCCGGTGCTTAGGGACCCACAGTCGGTCCATGTTTTTGCTCTCTGAGCTCCCTGCCAAAGAATCCACATTTTTGCTTCCTCCCAGCCCTCAAGTAGCAAAAACATAGGCTGCCTGTGGGTCCGTGAAGACCGGATTGGGAAACTGCTTTAGAGGATTGCACTGCTGGTTCATGCCTCTCGGGGTTGGGGGTATAATGTGCCCTTCATGTGCATGTTTGTGCACGTGTGGCGTTGACGTATTGTGCCGTGTTATGTCATGTTATTTCTTCTGTAATCCTGCTGTTAGGCTAATTGGTGTCTCTAAATTGTCCACAGTGTATGACTATGTGTGCCCTGTGATGGACTGGAGTCCAGCCCAGTACCCAGTATAGGTTCCAAACCCACCTCCCCCATAGCCCTGTCCAGGATAAGTGTTTAGAAAATGGATGGATGCCTTGTTTTTGTACTGAAAATGTAACAACAGTTAAGAAAAGAATACTGCAGTGCTAAACTACAGCATAATCTGATTTTTATCAAAGACATAAAAGCTTCAGCAGAGAAAACCAGCAAAGATCCATGTGAACATGAGAACATGTAGCATTTTATTCATGAAGCCCATGGCAATTTTTAATCGCGCGTATCACTACCAAGAAGGCAAATCTGTAGTGTATAATTCTGGATGGACAGTTTATAAGAAGGATCACCTCTGCCAGGGTCCTCTGGACAAAACAGAAATATGTTCGGTGTCAGAATCTTCCCTGAATGTCAGTAAAATAATAATCTGCTGGCAACTGTCTAGCCTGAAAAGCCAGACTTCCTGTTTTCACGTCTTGCAGGACAAAATGGAACCACATAGATACAGGTTTTGGATCTATTTTGGCGGTGTTAAGTCCCCCCCCTCCCTGCACGCTGTGAGCAGTCGACCAATCATTTCCTCCAGCGACTCGCCGGTTTCTCGAAAGCACCTCGCCTGGCACGCTACCCGAGGCCCCTCGCGCGCACAGCCGCTCAACACACAGATCCACCATAAAGGTCGTGTTCTTTTCAAACTGACAGCAGCCTGCCGCAAAGCTGACGAGGTCCTCTTCCAAGAATCCTCTAGAAACAGTGAAGAAATTAGGCCTGGCGTGGACAGGATGTCTGCTCGCTCATGTTCTCAGGTGGAGAAGTGGCCGGTAGGAGGCGGGGTCCCACTCCGGCAAGCGGCAGCAAATCAGGAGCTGCAACGATTTTGTGTTGAGAAGAATAAACTGGTACATGACACTGGTGCTAAATGTTTGGTGAAATGATTGGATCACACACAAAGGTGTTTTCAGGCTGTTTTTCTTCATTAGTAAGGTGCTATTAGTGCATTTGTAAGTTCTTATTTATTTAGTACGCACCTCTATCTGCAGCAGGATATTTTTTTTGGAACAAACAAAGGTTTAAGGGCCTATCTCAAGCACCCAATATTTAAATCAGTCTGCTGACCCTAGGATTTGAGCAGGCATGCTTCCCATCACAGGAACAGCGTCGTAGCCCCAGAGAGTGCAAGGAAAGGCTTAGGCTCTCATCCTGAATGCCTGGGGAATAGCCGTAAATAAATATATACGCTTCTATCCCCACAGAGAAGCTAGGAAACACGGACATCGGTCAACAAGATGGCCACCTACGTTAGCATATACACGTGCGGCAAGCAAGAGATGATGCTAGACTAGAATAGCCTTTGTGTGCCTTTCAGGGCTGATCGGTTCAAACGACGTTCATAGGTTTCATAACAAAAAAGGCCCGAGTTATTTTACAGTTCTCCAAAGGGATACATCACATGAATAATAAAATCATTGTGCTCAGTTTGCCAGTCTTTATATAAGGGTCTGATGTGCTCGCGAGAGAGGGACAGGCATAATTCTCAGACTGAAAGAGAGCTACGTTTTTATAGCGCTGAGGTCAGGCACTCAGCTCACCCTGCATTGTCCCTGCAAAATGGACCGGTGAGCACGTCAAAAGGGGCGGTGGAGGCTTGCAGTTAGAAAGCAATGGTTTGCTTTACTTTAATTAAATTAATGCAACGTTATTGCATAGTGAGGAGGACTAGATATAGAAAAAAAATCATTTTACTGTGTAATAGTCCTGCAAAAGAGAAGGGAAATAAAGGACTGACAGGTGATTTGAGCTTCGGATTTGTTGAAAAAGGGCGTTGGAATCTCATAAATTTTGGAAGGTACAAATAGAGAATCATATATTAGTCAGAAAGAGCCGGACAGACTGCCAGATAACTCAGGGTGGCCTTATTCACTCACACAACAGCAGGACGGTGCGGAATATGTTGCATTTCTGTCATATATAAACCTGTGCAGTTGATGATAGCTGACTGTGCTCCTGCATTCACTGCATAGTGCAGAGTAATTATGCTGTGACCAACCTGCTAACATGCAGGCTGTAAAAATAACCCAAGTGATACTTAAAAATGAGGCACATCTTAAAGCTAGAAGTGGTGGACATACAAAGAAATATTGCTTGTGTGTGTGTGTGCATCTGTGTCTGAGTGTGACTGTGTGCGTCTGTGTCTGAGTGTGACTGTGTGCGTCTGTGTCTGAGTGTGACTGTGTGTTTGGGTTTGAGTCTGTGTGTGAGTGTGAGTTTGCGTCTGTGTGTGTGTATGTGTGTCTGTGTGTGTTTGTGTCTGTGTGTGTGTTTGTATCAGTGTGTGTCTGTGTGTGTACGTGTGTGTCTGTGTGTGTGTGTCTGTGCTACAGTTATATTCGATATATAAGGTGTCAGGAGACCGCTGCGTGTTGATACCAGATATACAAAGGTCATCATATGTGTGTGTGTGTGTGTGTGCGTGTGTGTTTGTGTGTGTGTGTGTCCATGTGTCTGTGTGCATTTTTGTAATTATTACATTGTGGAGAGCAGATTTCCCCACAATGTGATAAAAACTTGTAACTTTTTACATTGTTGGGACATTTTTTCTGTCCCCACAAGAACAGCCTCAGTTTGATAAAAATCTATTTATGCAAATCAAAAAACTAAAAATCTTGTCAAAAGTCTTGTATTTTGTTTGGTTACTTATGGTTAAGGTTAGGGATGGGTAGAGGTTAAGGTTGTCATAGCTGGGATTAAGGTTTTTCCCATAGAAATGAATGGAGAGTCCCCACAAGCATAACCTCAGTTTTATAAAAATCTGTGAATACAGTTAATAAACTAAAAATGCCAAAAGTCTTGTATTTTGTTTAGTTACTTACACCAAGGGCTGGGCACGGGTTAGGGTTGTCATTGTGGAGATTTGGGTTATGACCACAGAAAAGAATGAAGAGTCCCCATAAAGATATGAATACACGTGTGTGTGTTTGTGTGCGTGCGTGCGTGTATGTGGGCATGCATGTGTGTGTGTGTGTGTGTGTGTGTGTGTGCATGCATAGGTGTTAATGGTTTGTCTGGCTCTTGGCATTTTGCGAGTTCATACAGGACAGCTCTTCAGCGCACCGAGCCTGACAGCGAATTGGATAAGTAAACCCTCAATTTACCCTCCATCCCACAGGGAGCAGCCCACCTCCCATTCTCCCATCCCCCCTCCTCACCTATCCACATTGCTCAGGCCACGGCCCAGCTACCTGGACGGTGACGCCCCCCCCCGACAGCTACACCCGCGCCAAAGTCAGTGTCAGCTTCAGTCGAAAATGCGATGTCAGGTCTCATCTTCGGCTCCGTCGCTGCCCCGCTCCATCCGGCTCTCATCACCCTCTCCTGCCCCCCCCATGCCACCGTCCTCCTCCCGGGAGGCCCCTGTGAAGTGAGGGGTGGCGCCCCCGCCTAGTGCAGACAGGCATGGCAGCACCAGTTGCATGTCCCCCTGCGCCCTGTCACCCGACAGGATGTGACACGTGTGCCGCTCTGCCTACCTGGCCCATCCTTCACATGCCAGAAGGAAGGAGATATGTGCCCCCCCTCCTTAATGTGAAAGCATGGTAGCATGTAGCATGGCCAGTGGGCGTGGGGGTCTATATATAGCTCCTCATCTCTGGTTTTGTAGTGAGTTTGCCCTTACCGAGAGGTTAAACCCCTTCACGTGTGCTGGAAAGTGACACTCAAGTGGCTGGGGCTGCAAAAGCACACAGGCAGAAAGCACCGGAAGCCCTGGTGAAACGAAATGAGGCGTGTTTTGGTCGCAGCTCCACCATGAGTCGGAACCATCCGTTTGCCCTGATTTGGGCGGTGACCCTCGTTCAGTCTGTCTGCCACACGTGTGTTTACAGACAGCTTCTCTGTGCCCCCCACACAGACACGCATATACACCTCACGGAGACACAGACACACAGGAAGGCACCCTCCCTGAAGCACCCCCTCCAACCCCCACCCCCCCAAGGGGTTGATCTCAGCACCGCCGCAGGGTGAAAAGGTTGTCTCCCCAAACACGCCGTGTCACAGACAGCTCTAATAAGACGCGCAGACGGGGTAGTGGGGGCCCGGGCAGGCCCCCCCACCTCAACCCACTGTGATAATGAGCACCCTCCATCCTGGCACACTGTCAAACCCGGGACAGGCGGCGAATGGGGGCGGCGGTGGCAAGCAGGGGCGACGGCAAGTGGCGTAATTAGAATCAACGCGTGCCATCTTCTGATAATCGTGTGTTTGCCGTTAATGACGATCGCACTGGTTCCACACCATGTGCCGACTAGGGAGTGTGCGATACGTGTGCGACAGGTACCAGTTCAGGAGCCAGACCTGCAACCGGGAGGTCATAGGTTCGCACTCCTTTTGAAGCAGAGCACTTGGGTGAAACCCCCAGCCGTAATAGAAGGAAGGGAAAACGCATCATCGCAGGCCGGCTTGTAAATCGCTCGGGATAACAGCATCTGCTAAGCAGCTAAAGCGTGTAATAAATAATGCGAACAACAGGCATCACGGTGTGAGGTGTGACTCCAGCTCGTGTGGAACATCTCCTCCCCGAGCAGGTGTCTGCTTCCCCCCCAGGGGGGTTCGGGGAGGCTCCCTTTCAGTCAGGCTCACCGGCACTGAAACAAGGCTGTCAGTGAGCAGAGACATACACACGCACACACATACACACGCACGCACATACACACGCACGCATGCACACGCGCCAAAGCATTAACCTCCATTACAATGCCGCTTAGGCACATTAGCGCTGCTCAGGAACAGCACACATGGAAACATACATCAGGCCTTTGGCTCCACAATCACATAAATGCCTACACACTGAGACTCGATTATCTGCATCTGGAACATGGAGAAACACTGGAGCAGCAAACACAGACAGAAGCACACACATGCGTGTACATGTGCACATCAGAGCCTCGATTTCACAGAGGTGATGGCGATGTGTGACACATTCACCCGCTATTCGCGACATATCCCAAACAGCCCCACCCCCTCACCCACCCACTGGGGCATTTCTGCATCTCCGTCCTCAGACTGGGGGTCATCCACTCACGCCCTTACTCCCTGCCAGATCACTGTCACCCTCTCCTCGTCGCCCTGTTGCTCTTGCTCCCCCATTGCCTGGTTACCATCACCCTGTCTCTCTTATCCCCACAATGCCCACTCCCTGTTGCCCACTTTCTCTCTCTTCCCCTGTGGCCCACTCTCCGTCACCATGTCTCTGTCACTCGCCCTGTCTCTCTCACACGCTCCCTGTTGCCCACTCCCCATTACTCTGTCTCTCTCACACGCTCCCTGTTGCCCACTCCCCATTACTCTGTCTCTCTCACACGCTCCCTGTTGCTCACTCCCCATTGTCCTGTCTCTCTCACACGCTCCCTGTTGCCCACTCCTCATTACCCTGCCTCTCTCACATGTTCCCTGTTGCTCACTCCCCATTACCCTGTCTCTCTCACACGCTCCCTGTTGCCCACTCCCCATTACCCTGTCTCTCTCACACGCTCCCNNNTCTCTCACCCGCCCCCTGTTGCCCTCTCCCCCTCACCCTGTCTCTCTCACACGCTCCCTGTTGCCCACTCCCCATTGCCCTGTCTCTCTCACACGCTCCCCATCACCCTGTTTCTCTTGCCCCCTCCTTCACTTTGTCTCTCTCACCCCCCATCACCTGCTCCCCATCACCCTATATCTCTCACCTTCTCCCCATTGCCCTGCCTGACACCGCCGCCCCAGTCACCCCATCTCTTTCACCACCCCCCAACGTCCATTCCCTGTCGTCTGCTCCCCCAAAGTCCGCTCCCTGCCAGCTCTCCGAGGCCTGCCTTTTCACTTTTCATTTTCGCTTCAGATTAATAAATACATCAGCATTATTTAGTAACGTGTGGCAGACCCCCACAAATCACCCGGCAGCTCGGGTGATCAGTCACGGGCGAATATTTTACAACACAATTATTTCCTCGCTGACACAAATGAGTTGCAGCGGAAAACCGCAGCAAGCTAATTACGGGGCAGACGACCGCGCAGTGATTAAAACAACCTGGGCATTTTATATCCTGCACTGCGGTCCGGAAGATTCCAGCCATCACGACAGAGCATCACAGGGCCAGTACAAGCCATCACGGGGACACGGAATCATGCAGTTGACCTTTAGCCCCGGCAGCGAGTGAAATATAGGGATTGTCACTAAGGGTTCAGTAGGACACAGGGCTGGTCAGTGCAGAATGCTGAGCAGATGTTTATGAACAGGACTTTAAATTAACATCCAAAAGTTTCCTTTAGTAATGTGACCCAGGTCAAGTGCTCACATCTTGGGTACAGTAACAGCTTCCCTCCTCAGTATAGTGGTTGGTGTCCTATTGTATGAATAGGTTTTTCCAGAGGACGCTACATGCTATGGTAATGGATGTCGAGCTCTGTTGTGCGTGTTCTCTAAGGTTATTTAGATGCCCAGCCATTTCTCAGCCGGAACAATGTTGGTTTCATTGTCGAGGGATCATTTCTGTTCTTTGCCCTGCTAAGAGTGAGTGCAACCCCACGGATTTAATGCTACTCTGCTGGACTGTTTTTAATAACCGCCAGGATGCTATCGCGACCGGGCCAGTTGAGGTCAAACAAGGAACAAATCAAAATCCAATAAAACGCGACCACAGACAAATGAACGCAGAGGGATGTGTCGCTTTCTGATCGTAAAAAGACTGAGGAGCTCGACCGAATGACGATATACAGTTAAATCACCTAGGCGCCCTTAATTTCATTTCAAACGTACGGACTATTAAAATCTCCCACTTGTCACTTTTAAGGCGTCTAAGGAAGCAGGGGGAGAAACAGAGAAATGATTCCCCTCACCTTGAAGGGAGTGCAGTGGCCCAGCACAGGGTCCTGCTTAGTTAGGGTGTCACTGGCACCCCTGTTATTTAGTACCCAGGTACCCAGTGTCAGGGCCCCTCCGGCAGCACCCGGAGCGGCCGAATCATCAAGAAGAGGAAAGGACACCTCCTAAAGGTTCTCGCAGGAACCAAAAGCACAACGGAGACAGATCTTCTGGCTTCCTAATTACTCTGTGTTTACTCTACCACCCTGACCACTAAGGAAATAATATTTTCAAACAATTCAATGATTTATTCATTTATAACTGCATTTTTAAATTCTCAAAGCACCACAGGACTGGTTTGGATGTCCCTGCGATGAAGAATATGGACCAGAGGACTGTAGGTCAACACAGACAAGAACATGCAACTGTGAGGTGCAGGATAGTCATGGTTCAAGGTGCCAGAGTGTATGAGACCCACCTGGAGACGAGTATATCCAATGTGTGGTCACATCCTTCCTGTGTTGGCCAGTGAGAAGGTGAAGCGGGACTCTATCCCAACCAAATCAAATTAAGACCTCCTCCAGTTTGTGCTAACCTACTTACAAGCATCATTGCTCCTAGGGGACCCCTGTGGCATTAAAGCCTTCCTTAATGGGCTGGTTGAGTAGGTAAATAGCCTTCACAAGGGCCGAGAAATCAATGTGCACAAACACAGGATTCCCGGGCTACAGACGGGTCCGTCTCGCCTGCTTTTCTCATGGCCCAAGAGAAGGAGGGTTGCATTGACCAGCTACTGACAACCCACCCAACCACCTCCATTAGTGCAGATGCCATTAATTAGCCATCTTTCCAACAATCCCCGTTCCGATACAGAATCATCCGGAAGCTAATGAGGAGCAGAGTGATGGCCAACGTTGGCAGTTTATACTGGGTTTATAGTTTTTGTACTGTAGGGTATTACACTATTGCAGAACCCAGGGTGACGTCCCAGGATTAGGTAGCAGACAATAATAATTAATGATCAATACCATTTGGGAACTCTGCTGGCCAATGTGCTTTCAAAACGATCGCCCGGTCGGTGACAGTTTCCCTGCATTGAGAGACTTCTGGAAGGGAGCAATCAAGAGGTAATCAATATGGCCGAGTCACATGACCGAGCGTATGCATCACCCCTCAAAGCAACGCCCCCCGCATCCCAGGGAGGTGGCGGAAATCAGCGAGGATGTAATGAGGGGCAGTGCACTAAATTCTCGCAGTGTGACTGCCTAGGCTTTGGAATTCACCATTTTAAAAAAAAAACTTAAAAAAAAAAGTCTGCTATGGTGTAGAAAGACTGGCCTCGCATCCCTGCTGCATGTGATGTTGCATTAAAGCCATACTCCGTGTCATCGCTAACAGATATACAGCCTGCCTCAAACAATATGAATTGCGTGGCGTGGATTAAACTGCTTACGTTGCCGCGATCCTTAAAGGGACACTTCACTTGGCCCGGCTGCACTTAATATAATTATTTTAGTATGTTTATTTCCCATGTAAGAGGACAAGGAATGCACAAGAACATAAAACACTGGAATGTGGGTGAAGAATTCCAGGATTTTGGTCCGTTTATATTTTGTCAAGTGAAATGTACCCATGCTTTTTTGAGGCATGTTTATTTGAAAGAAATATGTTACTTCACATCACGTTTAATATGAATATATGTGTAGGCAGCGTGTTGTTTAGGTAGCATGTCAAGATTCAAGGTGCAAGGTTTATTGTCATTCCGAGAACACGGGGGGTAGCATGTCAGGAACAAAATGAGGCACCAAGGTCCCATGAAAAGGACTATAGTTCAAAACAAACATTCATTTCTAGGGAAAAAAAATTGGTTAATTTCCGTCCATCCATCCATTATCTGCCACTTATCAGGGGTCGGGTCGCGGGGGCAGCAATCTAAGCAGGGATGCCCAAACCTCCTTCTTATTGGCCACCTCCTCCAGCTCCACCGGGGTCTGCCCCGGGGCCTCCTCCCAGTTGGACATGCCCGAAACACCTCCCCAGGGAGGCGTCCAGGAGGCATCCTAAATAGATGCCCAAACCACCTCAGCTGGCTCCTTTCAATGCGGAGGAGCAGTGGGTCTACTTTGAGCCCCTCCCGAATGTCTGAGCTCCTTACCCTATCTCTAAGGCTGAGCCCAGCCACCCTGCAGAGGAA
>JAAGVU020000008.1:19795640-19817173 GCA_011763525.2 Mormyrus iriodes
ATTAATAGCCCCACCCCTGCCCGGCGCCTCTCCCCATGGGCAACTCCAGAGTGGAATAGAGTCCAGCCCCTCTCCAGGAGTTTGGTTCCAGAGTCCGAGCCATGCATCGAGGTGAGCCCGACTATCTAGTTGGCATCTCTCTACCTCCCGCACCAGCTCAGGCTCCTTCCCCACCAGAGAGGTTACATTCCATGTACCAAGAACTAGTTTTGGTAGCCGACGATCAGTCCGTCGAGGCCCCTGCCTTCGACCGCCACCCGATCTACACTGTACCCGACCCCCACTGGCTCTCGAGCTTCTGCCCCAGGTCTGGCTCCAGGGCAAGGCCCCGGTCTCCCCAGTCTGGGCGGGGTAACATGACCCTTCTCTTTTTTCCTCATGGGGGTCTGCTTGAACCGCACTTAGTCTGGCCGCTCACCTAGGACCAATTTGCCTTGGGAGACCCTACCAGGGGCAATTGCCCCAGACAACATAGCTCCTAGGATCACAGAGGCACACAAACCCCTCCACCATGATAAGATGGCGATTCATGGAGGGGTTGGTTAATTTTATTTGGTCAATTTGAAGTGAAGATGAATATTCATAAATACAATAGTGTTAATTTGCAGGTTTCTGCTGGGAGCACCTTGAAGGAGTCACATGACCTGGTGTCGCTAATGACACACTACCCATCCGTATAAATAGTTAAAAATGCAAAAAAAATAATAAAAACCATGCAAGGAGCAAATGACACTGCAGTTGTGCGGTTTGGTTTCTATTGGTTCTATATCTGCCCTGTCCTGCAGTTGAAGAGAGATCAGACATTAGCCTTTAGTGGTGGCATCTTGACGCTGACTGTGTCCATGAATATCCCTGTGGACGTTATTGTGCTGGAGGAATATCAGTGCAGGGTCATATGATGCCTGGCGAGCCAGCGTGGGTGGCAGCGTTTGGTCCCCTGCAGTAATCGCTCTCGCTCTGTTCCCAAAGAGTGTGAACACAGACACTCCTCACTTAATGACCTACCTGTTTACCGACCGCCCGGACTTACGACCAGCTCTCCAACCAGTCGGTGGAACTTTGGTCGTAGAAATGGCAACACAGCTTCTTAGCATCAAGCATCTCCCTTTCTCAGTCTCAGTCTCGTTCACACAGTCACTCAGTATTCACTACATTAGTGTTCGCCATCTCCAAGACTACATAGAAAGCCATGCATGGTTTCAATGGTTTCACTGGAGATTCAACCAGCATGACTGGAGTATCAGCGTCGCGGTGGCAAGCGCAGACGCAGCAGCAGTGCAGAATTTGGTTGATCATCAAGATATGCAAATTAAAACAATGTTATCAAGTCGGAGTTTCTTTTAGACCTTTTCTTTATACAGAAAAAACACGATTACCTGTGTTTATAGCATGCAAACGTGCTAAAAGTAATAGAGCTAATCTCCTCTGTTCTGTTTATTACAGTATCCAGTACACTACTGCATGAACATCCATAAATATACTAAAAATGTTATAAATGGAGCAAACATGACATTAAAACAATATCTAAAGATGGCTGACACAAACTCACTACAAGTACATTATGCTATTGGTAAGGGGGGGGCTCAATGTTTATCGACTGATTTGTTTAACGACCTTAAATGAATAGTGTCTATACCAAATATTTAGAGAAGAGAACACGCAGATAGATAGACATCGTGCTTAGCGGAAGCCTACAAACTGTACAGTAACATCTGGGACTCTTGTTCCCATTGGACCATCAGGGAAGGAAAACCTTATGCTTAGCAGTGATTGGCTGGAGACGGTCCCTCCTGCCTACAGATACCGGAGACCGCTCTCCATTTCAGTAAGGAGTCTCTATTATTTCCTGCTCTTATCAATACTCATGTTAGGTCAAGCCTGCTACCACTGTGTACTGTTTTAAGTGAGTCGGATTATAATACTCTGATTTCAACAGGGACATTTTGCATCAGTCACAAATTAAAAGAGTCCCTTCGATCTGATCGAAACTGAAAGACACGGAGGGTCAGGAAGGCAGTGAAAGATTACAATTGTATAGCAGGGAAGACAAAAGGCTTTTCTATAAGCTTGCAGTTTTATATTCGCGGGTGTTTCTTCAATTTACCCATAATGCAGTTTTCCTTCTATGGTGCACAGCAGACGTGGATGTCATTATAATATAGTAAAGATTACACTTTACACTAGATTAGATTAAAGTCTTTACAGCACCCTATCCTTTACACCCTGCTAGGATCTGCAGCTTTAGTTTCAGATTTAGAAGGTGGACGTACTACCGGTGGTCAGGCAACAGTTAAATTTTGTTGATTACAGGCCACTTGGACAGATACACAAATGAAGTGAAATGTGATTTTTTTTCTGGTGAGAAATCATCGTGGAAAATCATATAGAAAGGCTGAGTCAGATCAAACAAATGGAGCTCTGCAGGGTTTTGGAGATATCTCTCTTTATCTCTACTCCTAGTATCTCTGGTCCTTCTGAAATGAGATCACTCTAAACGTTGTGTTTTTACTGATCGCCAGTGCTTGGGTCAGTAAAATATTCATGTGGATCGTTACCTCTCTTGACACAAATAATGTAACGTGATGTTTTCAAATGACTGTAAATTGTGTTCTAACCACAACCTTACACTGGATAAGAGGTTGTACAAGGTGGATGATTGGATTAATGTGTTCTGTATTATTTAAATTTTCACTGCATTTCCTCTATGAAGAGGAATCTGTATCGCCGTGGTAACAAAAACCAAGACTGTATTTTTCATTCTGTAGATTACCATTGTCTTAATGACACTGTGCAGTGAAAGGAGCTTGCGGTTGTTAGCCAGTGGACTGACATGACACAGGTGTCCCTCTGTGCCGAAGTCAACACGTTGGCAATGGTGACGGACTGTCAGATGAAGCAGGCCAGATGAGCTTCTTGTAAGAAAAGGCAGCTGGTTACTAAGGAGGCCGCCCCAGAGTTTTGTCGACACGAGGAGCTATCAAGCTGCCTTTCAAACCCTGCCAGGTTTTTGGAAGAGAATCTCCCAGTTTATAAATTGTCCACCTGGCCCCAGCCCCCTGTGACAGGCCAATCAGAGCCACGTAAGTGATGGGGGGGGGGGGCAGGACTACGGATAACGATCAAAAATGAGAGGGAATACAGGTGTTTCGGTTTACGAGGTAACCTTCGTGGTCGGAGCCCTTTGACAAATGTTGACGTTATCAGCATCTTGCAGCTAATATTGGTCACGGTCCTGAGGGGTGGGGGTCGGGGGGGGTGAGCTGAGAAGCCCTCTTCCCAGAGCCTATCTCCATGGTTGATAACATTTGGCTGAACTTTCCAGCAGCGATCTTCTCGCTGGAAACCCAACAGAACCTAGCAAAAAGGTGGGGGATGGTGGCAGGGGGGTGGAGCGAGGGGCGCACTGGGGAAGACGAGTAAAATATTATTGACTGGAGTGTTTGGCGTTTATTAGCAGGGGAGCAGAGGAGGGGAGCGGTGCAGAGAGCTGACAGGCTTCAAGATAATCAGGGGAAATCAAGACTGCTGAGGAGGCCTTCAGCAGAGCGGGAGTCACAGAGTCAGGGAGTCCCAAAGTCAGGGAGTCAACACCGTGCAAGGGGTCACTGTGCAGACACTGCAGCAGCCGACACAAACAGCAAACAAGCTTCCGTCCTGACATGACCTCTTTGGCAGAGATGTGCGTTTTTGTTGTTACCCCTCAACCCCCCGGCAGACAGAACTGACACACTAAAGGATAATGTCCCCACGATGGCCTCTCTCGTCAGCAGTACCATTAATCAGCCATGAAACAAAACATGTAAGAGACAAAAGTTCTCCCCAATTATGACGATAAACGGTGGGGGTTTAATCAGCTTGTTACCAACGCTGGGCCACAGCTGAAATAAAGATGTCACTCCAGGGCCTGAGACCCAGGGGGTGACAGGATAATGGGGAAAATGTTTCAGAGAGATTGCCCCCCCCCCACACACCTCCCCCCATGGAGAAGAGAGACATATTTCGTACTCCAAATAAATGTTTCTCCTTTGTTGGCTGTAACTTCAGGGATTATCAGCGGGTCTGGTTTCCTTAATAGCACTGATGGCCCCTGCACTCCCCTCTGCCTCCCCAGGTGCACATTCAATTAACTATGACCTTAACGACTGACAATGCACTTTTCTCTGCTCCGATTAAGACGGGACCTTAGAAGGGCAAGTAATAATGAAGAATGCCAACCAAAAATGTATATTCAGCTTCTTTATCCATAATCCTACAATCCAGATGCATCTAAACAGCCCTGAAAAAAAGCACTTTCATATCATTGAGGGTTTTTTCATTTTTTTTTAACAAACCAATGGCTGGTATAATTTATGCAAGCTGGCAGCGTTTAATTTCAGTGGTATTGTCTGTTGTGTGTCTTCCTGTCAATAAACACTCACCTCGCCAGAACACCTGTACCGTGGTATTTCCATTCCAGTTTCCTGTTGTTTTACACCAGCATGTCAAGCCAAAGCCCAGCACAGATTTTCATATATGTGCCAATTCTGAAATCACACTCTCTGATTGGCTAAACAGTGTTATCACGCAGCCAATTGAAGTCTCATTGACAAGAGCGATTTTTAAATATGCTATTTGAAGAAGAGCTTTTCAGCGAATCCTGAGAAATAATTAAATTAAGTATCGTAGCTGCCATACGAAAGTTGTTTTCAATTTGGATGGACATATATGTCTTGTGAGCCGCATAGTCACCATTCCTAGTATAATATCACTTTGCATATCCATCCATCATCCATCCACTTGTCAAGTGCAGGATCATGTTGCCCTCCCCACCTTAGTAACTGAGTTCTCCCTCTGCCCAACATTCCATTTACATGCAGCATGGTTGTTTAGAGCAAGGCAGTTGTTTTCCACCTTGTGACGAGCACATGCTCCCCTTCACACACACATATGCGCGCGCACACACACACCATACAGGTGGTCCTAATGAAAGACCACCAGCCCCCATGCCTATATAAAGAGAGCCTCCAAAGGGGGTGTTGTACAGGCTCCCAAAGCTTGGATACAGAGATGTTTCATGTATGGTTTTCATTTAGCTAAATCTGTAGCCAAGACAATGTAAAGGGGCTGATGGGAAATGTATTACCCATAATCCTCTCTCTTTCGTTTCATTTTTTCATCTTTTTCAGCATTAATTCATTTCTCCCCAAACCCTCACTCTGAGTTATATATACAGAACTAGGCCATTTCCACACATCTTCATGTATAAGGGCCTCATACTGATTTTGCGACAGGAAAATAATTCCTAATCATTCCCTCTTTCACTCATTTTTCTCAAAATATTAATTTCCACATCAAACAGCGGCGCTGGATATTCAGAAATGTAGACTAATAGCTGGAATTATATTTGGTAATCATTTATGTAGCACAGCTCCTAAGAGCCATACGAAGCTAATTCATGCGTAGGAATCCAATATGATTTTCACAGTATACATATGTAACATGGCTCCTCATGTTCTAACTCATCCACAGGGAACGCCGTTAATATGATTTCTTCGTATTCTTTTTTTTTTTTCTGGAAAACAATAAAATTGAAATTGTGGATTCCAAACACACAATCTTTTCATGTGGATGGTACCTGCCTCGTTCTCATATACACCACTCAGCGCTTGTTTACAGCGTTTGTCAGTGTGGTTTTCTATAGGTTTTTCCCTACTCCACACATGCGTAATTATAGACCAATTAAATAGTATTTCCATCAGAGACATTTTCCTGTGTCTGAAACATTATTTATTCAGTCGCTTGTTGCTCAGCCTGAAATCTGTGTCCTACAAATACAGGGTTACCGCGCTGACAGATGGATGGGAGGTGGGCAGCCACACAGGCCTTCAGGGGCCTCAGCGAGTAAGGCCAGAGGGGGGCTTTAAGTGGACCTTTGTGGTTTCGCAGCCCCGCCGAGCTCCTGTGACTTTCCCCTCACCTTGCTAAAAGACTGTTCGGACCCCGTGACCTCCCACACCTGCCGCTCAGCACAAAAAATAGATCATAGCCGTAACCGCTAAAATTCCGAGGACAGAGATCTTTAAGCAATGCCACAGTGTTTCTGTCCGTTATTGGGAGATTAGCTATTTCTGATGTGGAAATTACATTTATATTTTATTTGCTAAGCAAACACTTATGAAAAGTGACACACATTTTTGAGAGAGCAGGGTCAGACAGTCCCTGGGGTAATTGGGGGTTAAGGGCCTTGCACAGGACCCCAAGAGTGAAATCTGTCTGCCGATAGTGGGATTTGAACCAGCAACCTACTGATCACAGGCACAGCAGCCTAACCTGCATTAGTGTCTCTTGGCAGTAGAGCCATCTGATATGTGAAAAGGCAGGAAAGGCGGGGCTGGAGAGATGAGCCAATTGCGTGAAATATCGAGTGGCACGTAAGATCCAGATCACCGCAAACAAAGATGACATGCCGTCCATCTCTGGAAAAGTGCCGGCGGACGTGTGGTTTCGATCATGGGCCCTTTGTAGGGGCTGGACTAAGGGGAGGAGATTCAAAGGGGAGGAATTCCAGATAAAAATCTCACAGCTCATAAAGTCTGAGGTCTGTGCGATCCAGGGCCTGACTGGCTGCCGGGGGAAAGGCATGCACAGCTATGCTGAAATACAACCTTTTTTTCCTCTCTTCCATTTATGAAAGCAATTATAAAATTCCTCTGCATTTTTTTTTTTACTTTGATCATGCAATTTAATTTTTCATACTGTTTAGATTTTTTCTACTTAATGCAGCTGCGCATTTAACTGGTGGAATTCTGGGTAATTACCTTCCCTGGGAGAATAATAAAAAGCACCCCCCCGAGACTTTAAGCGGCAACCTTTTTAGCTGCATCAGAAACATCAGATATATGAAGTATTGCCAAGCAGAACAGCCTATTGTGCCCACCTTGGTTATAATGAACAAGTGCGGTAGTGATCACTCAGCTACCCGCCGTCTTCTACTTGGCTTCCGTGTCAGGATGAAGCTGTTTATTCTGTTCATCTGCCAAAATTTGTACAATTTGGAGGGTAGCACAGCCAAAACTGTAGGGGTGTAGTTGACAGGAAGTTCATTTTAAAACAAAACGGTTCATTTCTGCTTCTCAGTACTTATTCAAGCTTCTCAACAAATGTTTCAGAAAAGAGCGACTCACATGAGGCCACCCATACTGTCCAGGACTATCGCTTCAAACTTTTCAACAAACAGGCAGTAAAGTAAACATATGATCTCTGCAAGAATTAATCATGCACTTTCATCCTCTAAAAAAAAACATATACAAGAGGATTTGATCATCCAGCTTCCTGCAAATTTATAAGAATTGCATATATGAGCTTCCCGTTTGCTTTGGGGGAAAGAGGCTTTCGACTTGCTATAAACAAAAGACCGGGTACAGGAACAAAAAACAGCGTCAGAGATCCGCTACCGCCACGGCCCCTCCCTTCCTGATTTTGTAATTACCCCTAGCTATGTCAGCGCTATGCATGATACGCTCGCAAACGGCGCGGACAGGACTCTCAGGCATGCACAGGCAGACAAAGCCGGAGCGAACACGCGCCGCTGCATTTCATCACCGGCGTGTGTGCGCGCACGGGCGCGCGCCTGTGTGTCTTACTTCTTACCCAACCCCCTAATCACACAAATTATTGCACCTAATTACCACCGGAGCTCTAATTAATTCTCTCTGTACCACATCATTTAGGAGGCACTCGTACTACAGCACCTGTTTTGATAATCTCTGTTAATTTGTTTATAAACAAATATAATTTGCATAAAATATTTAATGAACGGCTAAACATGGTACACATGTAGTATATCGCTTTTATTGGAGGTCAAAAGGAAGGAGATTCTTAAATTAACCTATGCAAATCCTATTCACGCCTGCATGACAACGTGCATAGATAGCTATATTTATATTATATATAATTTATACAAATTTATATATAATCAGGGTGCTCACTGCTAATTAATATAAGCACATGTTGCTAATTACTGTGCTGTGTGAACAAGCGAGTTATTGAACCCTGTTATAAAATTATGTCCTAATTCTTTCATTTTCTCCCCTCTCCCCTTTTTCCGTGGGAATTGACTGCGTAGTATCATCATGCTGAAGTGGGTGGGTGGGTGTGTGTGTGTGTGTGTGTGTGTGTGCGCGCGCGCGCGCATGTTCCATCAATAACATTTAAGGCACCGTTGTTTTAAGGTTTACAGTCACGCGGCGTTCGCCGCCGTCCACCTTCACAGTCGTTTCAGCGTCCGGGGTGAGATGTCAGCCGTCCCGGTGTGGCGGCACGGATGAAAGGGGAGCGCATTAAGAAGGAAAGTGGTAACATCAGGTGACCGAGGGGCTGGTCTGCTGCCTGTCACGGAGACGCGCACGGCGCTTTTATCCCAAGCTTTTGAAGTGGGCAAAAACACTAATGGCGAATTATCTTGTCTGCGGGCAGAAGTAACGTTATAAATGCAAGTGAAAGAAATCCAAGTCTGTGTAGTGATGTGGTCACTAAGAAACACTTGTACCAGAGGGTAAAGTTGGTTAGTCTGTAGTTACTAATAATGTTAACCTAATCGTATGCAATGCATTGGCCACCTTTAACACCTTTTCGTTTTAATTTCTCTCTAGTGAATTTCTTTTACATGTCCATGCGTTAACACCAGTGAGTTTAGAAATACTTGAGTTATCAACTTAATTATACACACATGGAAGCGGACGTTTTTTAACTTAAAAATAAAACATTTATCCATGTTGTCATGTTTTCTTCATTTATTAATACCACTAGTCTTTGTTCCTTTGTGCACTGGTCCCCCTGCTGGGGTAATATATTAATATACTTATAGCAATAATAATATTTTTAGTCCTTACATTTACCACGTACTGTTAGCTAGTATCGATATGGAGGATCAAGCAATATTGGTATGTCAGTGAATATTACTAAAATTTATATAATGTCTGTCAGCATATTTTTTTCTGATTTTACAAAGCTCAAGATCTTAATCTTTAAGCCACAATGTTAATCTTTATGACAAATCACATTTCCACGTAAGATTTTCCTCATGGGTCTATTTCTCCGTTGATAAAATGTGCGCCTCCTTGCACACGTGACATTTCACCCCCTAACGCGGTTATGTGGTTAAGTGCACAGAAGTCTGATGAAGAGCAGAATGCGTCTCAATGTGCTGCCGTCACCGCGCATCAAAACGCATCCTCGTGTCACCCTCACATCAACTAAAAATGACAGTGTCGATAGATCAATTTAACAAAATAACATCTGTAGAAAGGATAGCTTTCACTGACTATGTGAGGACTGAGGAACATTTACATTACATGATCAGTACTTTTTAAACGAATTTCAAAAAGAAATGTGAGGTCATGCTAATGTGGTGATTTGCAAGAGTAGAAAAAAACTTACCAAATTCAAACCTGGAACATAATATTCCTTTTTCCCATTGTTTAATTCAAACATTTACTAAAGGAGTGACAGCTCTCAATTTCAGGGGTGCTTTTGGTAAAGTAGTTCCACGGAACTTACTGGTAGGTGGTGATTTTTGACGGCGCTTATTAAGAATTAATCATTCTTAATAATTAATTAAGGGTCTGAAGTTATACATTAATTTTTGATTCCCTCCATCTGAATCTATTATTTGCATGGAATCAAATGAGATTCTAAATAATGCCACGGTGTCAGGCTAAGGAGTAGGGCGCCCTCATGGTGTAGCCAATGAGAACGCAGCTACGCATCCATCATTGACCTCCATCCAACGGCTTTCGCTCAGACACAGCTGCGACCCATATATAGTGTGAAAGGCACAGCACATGTGCGCATGTAAACACATGCTGCACCGCGGAAATCTATACACAGATATATAATGCACACACAGACACGGCCTTCCTCACGCAAGGGGCTAAGTTAGGAAGACCGATTTCTTCACGGAAGACTCCAGGGCCTCCAGAGCAGTCGAGGCTTACCTCTGAAATGCGCCGACCCACGTCTCGATTCGGATATGGTTTGCGTCGTTATCCAGTTGATAACGAGCCTGGAGGTTTTGGAATCATCGCTTGCGTGGAAGGAGGATTTAAATTTGCTTGGGTGTATGTTGGCTGTTCGTCGCAAATAAGCAGCTCCGTTCACCCGTCAGGAAGCCACGAGTCGCCCGTCGGCGGCATCGGAGGCAGCGTCAGACCCACTCCTGCATCTCCGCATTCCCCCCCGAAGCCAATTGTCCTCTGGAAAAAAAAACAGGGCAGAGAATATGAATTGGAGTTTGTCACTTGAGTTTACTGCAAGTGTGAGCCGCTCGGAGGCGAATCATTTAGGATGGGGCACAATTTACATTTAAGGAAAGGAATTTTCCTCCCAGAATTTCTCATTCCCAGGACCGCAATGCAGCTCATTCATGTGCCCCCCCCCCCCCGAATGTTTATGATCACGCTCACGTTCTAGGACACAAAGAAGGCCAAGTCTTCTGTAGCTATTAGCATGGGGGCTGTGAAGCAGAAGGGTTCGTAACATTTCCACAGACATACTGCAAGTAGCTGCCACCCCCCACATGGAAAACAGGAGGAAGATGGGTGGATGGATGGATGGATGGATGGCTGGATGGATGGATAGAGAGGTACAGAGTATGGCACAGTGAGCAAGGGGCCAGCAAATTGGTGTGTTAGGATTAGAGCTACACCTAACCTCTGCAGAGATGTAGATCCCCAGGAGCAGGGTTGGTGATCACTGCCATACAGGGTGTAGCCCAGTCTTGTGCCTGAGACTCCAGGCCCCGCTAAGACCCTGACTAGAATAAGTAGTCAAAAGATAGATGGATGGATGCAGCCATCCTTTATAAGAAATAATCCTTATCCAATAAATCTTGTTTGTGTTTAAGAGGACCTGGATGCAATTTGGCAAGGAACCGTCACAACATACGTTGCTTGCTATGTTTGATGTGTGTGTGAACGGCACAGCAGTACATTATTGACCCGCTACAGCAGGCCTTACAAGCGTTAGTGTTAGCCCGCCTTTGTGCACCCCCATCGCAGACCCCCCCGCAGTGCACACTGTTTCAGGACGCACTCCCTCACACAGGGTGCATGTGAGCTGTGTCTGAATAAACTAATGTGCGCCCTGCGCGTAGCCCAGCTCCGATGGTGCAGGCACTTCACAGCCGCTTAGGCTTTTAAGTGGCTACAGTGGGGGGGCCCTTTTTAAAATAGCATTGTGCTTTTAGGTGTCTGCAGTGGAACAGCGAGTACATAAGGCAGGCCAGTAAGCTGAGCGGGCTGTGTATGCATGTCTGTAAATGCGTCTATGCATGGGTGTGTGTGCATCTTCCGACACCACAAACCCTGGCTTTAACGCCCCCCCTCCCCTTCAGCACCACCACTGGAGCTCCCAGTCCATCCCATTGACTGCCCGTTCTCAGACAGTTATGGATAGATACCAGTGCCAACTGGTAATTAAAACAACACTAATTTTGTCTCGCTGGCTATGCTTTGTTGTTAGGGTTCATCTATCATGGCCGCTTCTGCCTCTCACAAAGAAGAGGCATTAGTCTCACCGTCTCTTTCTGCAAGGTCAACACTTTTCCCCCGTTCCCTGCATGTCTCCCGGAGTACACGCCTGCTTCAGCCCCTCGAACCAGGTCATACCCCCTAGCCCCAGACACACCACCCCAGTTTCTCACAGATGGAGAAGTGCTTGTGCTTTGGAGAGAACATGGCACACATGACACCCACCTAAACCACATCCCAGGAGCATTCCCTTAAATGCCTGTGAGGCTGATGTCAGGTGTGAATACACCAGGAGCACAGTGCCATGCAAGTATTATTTATTTTTTTGGAGAGGAAATGAAGGAAATCAGTTTATATGTGCCTTCCTTGATCTGGTTGTGTGTGTGTGCGCGCGCGTGTGTGTGTATGTGTGTGTGAAAGAGAGATAGACAGAGAGAGTAGATGCACACGTACGTGGAGGGCCACTGTTTACGGAGGGCTCTCCCCAGAGGCTGACCACAGATTGCTTGGCTGATACTCCCCAATTAGGATCCAATCTAAAAGTTCATGCGATGAGCAGCGGGGCGTGGGCGATGGGGAGAGGGGCTGTCGTGTAGTGTCACGCCAATGCTGCTGACATACGTGTGCAATTACCGCATGCAGCCTCAGCTACAGGTCCTACAGGCTATGAGACGGCCAACTCCTACGATCAGAGGATTCCTACATCCTCCAGGTCTCCATAAAGGGGCGATTTTATAAAGTGGGGGCTATAATTCATATAGAGGGGCCAACCTTCTCATTAGCCAATGATATGTTTTGAATCGCTGAGTGACAGGGGTGGGGGATACTCCTGAGGCCAATCAGCTTTCAGCTGGGGCCAGTACCCTGTTCCTTCATACGCCCTGTCTCCATTTAACATTATTTTCCTATTTTCTGCCTCCATTTTTTAGCGTAATATAGCTAAATATATATATATAGCTTTTGCATAATATAGCGCCCTACACCCAACCCACTCTCCGTCTGTTCTTCTTTCAGACCTTTGTAACCCAAATCGGGTAGAGTCCCCCCCCCACCTCTTTTTGGTACATTTTGCAAAACGGACAGCAGCCGCTGAAACTCACATGTGACCACCATCCCCCCCCCGCCACACACACACACACACACACACTGTAATTGCTCTCGGAGGGAAAAAACAAAGAAGAGCAGAAGAGGCCAGTTCCTCCCGCAGCTGTGGATGCCCCCCCCCCCCCATCCATTCCTCCCCAGTACTCCACGGGACCAGCACCAGCCAAAAGAAACGCACCTTTATTAAAGCATGCACTAATTGAGAGAGAAACAACATAATAGAAGATGGCACTTTAATGAAGACATGGCTGCACTGCCTCTCTCGCGCTTCACTGAGATCATGGAGTTATTCTGATATATTGTGAAATTATATTGAGGCGTTATGGGGTGGGGGGGGCTCACCTTAATGCGCCTAGTGCAAGTTCAAAAACTAGAAGCGTTCCCGTTATGAAGTGTTTAAAGGCAATAAAAGCTCCCCTCCCCCAGGTCATCCGCAAGCACTCGGAGCCACGCGTTAATTCAATCGTTCTTTTTTTTTGTTGTTAGCTTTTTTTTTATTGTCGTCGTTCTTTCATTCCCCGCTTCGGCTACATCCATCGGCGGGGCCCCGTCTCCGAACGGCACCCGGGTCTGCGCAGAGTGCCGTCCTCGGGGCTTGGGAGCACCGGGGTGTATTCGAGGTGGAGATGTGGAGCGATGGAGCTCGTTCTCCGTGTTCCCGACCAAGCGGGCAATCTGTTGCTTTTCCACAGACGAATGCGAAACAGCCATGCATATTTATGAAACTTAGTATTCCTCTGCCTTTTTGAAGTGGATAAAGGAGAGGGAGCCTCTTTATCTGGTCGTGATCGCTCCACATGCAAGAAAAAGCCGCGCGACGGCATTCTCAGAAAATGTACGTCGACTTCATGACCCAGCGTGCATTTATAAAATATAGTGTGAATTATGTTCACCTTTTTTAGTCATTGACATGAGATTTAGAGACAAGAGATTAAAAATTTATATTACATAACATGGATTTTTACACTCTTCTTATTATGTAACTACGCATGATGATAACTACATATTCGTTATATAACCACTGATCTCTGTAAAATGAGCATAATGTTTAATCCACTTTAACTACAGATGACATGCCTGTGTTCCTTAAGAGCTTCTGGAATTTATTTCTTCTGAGTTTTATACATATTTCAATAATAAATCAGGAAAACAAAATCAGTCTTGTTGCCCATAACATGAAATGATCAAATATTGTTTTTTTTAATATCAAATAAAGTGAGAAAAACATCCAAGACCCGTGACAGTCAGTGAATTTAAAACCAGAATATTTTTTGTAATGAGTCCACCTGCCCACTAGAGGGCAGCTCATCTCAGCTCCCATGCTTTCTAAAATTGACACGTTCCAGTTGTGGAAAGCTATTGCGCCCAACTGAAAAGTCACAGGATGTAGCCGTACTTTTATAGGCATAATACAGATGAGGTAGTGGCCGGTGGGGCATTTCACAGTGTATCGCCAGCCAGCTTGCAAGGATTTCATGGAAAAAATAGATTCATACTTTCAGAAGGATTTGGCTGTGCTACAGAAAGCAGGTCTGTGAAGAGTGTTGAAAGAACAGCATTAAGACCACATTCCATTGTACCACACATATCATGTTATTGGGCATAGTGAAATGAGCTGCCTTTCTGTGACGATGTAATGAATGCTGAAGACAAGGCTGGAAATAACAGCCCTTTGGCTCCTGCCCAGGTCACATGACCAGCCTACAAGGGCCTGCATGAGCCCATAGCTGATAGGCCAGTAAACAGTTCGCAGCATTGATCAGCACATTTACCTCACATGTGACCTTTGACAGTGAACTTTGACCTCCCCCTGCCCTCCCTCGTCCTTCTCCCCTCTCTGTACTCCCAGACTTTCTTGTTCTTTTCCTCTCTCTCACTCCCACTCCTTGTGCACTGTATCTGAATGCTCTACACACTGCTAACAGACACACAAACATTTTTAGTGCATATACATGCCCAGACTTCCCAGGCTGTGTATGTAATCTTAACAGCCTGTGCTGTCACTCCCCCGTGCGCGGCGCTGAACCAGGCCCAAATCCCCACAAAGAAAGCCAAAAAGCACTCCTGTCTTTTCATTCCTGAGGTGAGAGTATAGCAGCGGGAGTTCTGTGTGGTTACCTTGCTCCCTCCTAGACTGTCCATTGCTGCTCGCTGTCTCCCCCTAGAGGTAGACTCTGCTCCCTGCATGCCTTTTGTTTTCCCTGCTTTTTGATGTCCGTCTTCACTGTTTACCAGACGACATGATGCTTGTTCAGAGACCCGTAGAAGCTCTTTGAAGTTAGCAGGTTTTCAGCTGTACCTGCTACGAACAGATGACAATGTGAAGAAAGCCATCTATCATACATCTTCACTAAGATGAAAAGATTGTGTCACATGCTGCTTTGAAACAGATACCTGTGATATACGTAGATAAATGTCCATTTGTAGGGGAAAATGGAATCAGCTAGTATTTGCTAATCCTGCTTAATTTGCCTGTTTATAATATTACTATCCTATTCATAATCTCAGACATAAAGCGTTGTGAAACACTGTTCTATGTCTGCTTACGGCTATAATTGCTATTGTATTTTACTATTGTTGGTAATGCTTTACATTAACTTTTACCATCATAATGCATTCTTTATGCAGTCATAGAGCATTCATAAGCAGCATGTAAGTATACCTTAATATCCTAGCATGCCGTAACAGCTTTACTATACATCAGTAACAAACATTATATTATATTAACAAACATTATAATCGTATAATCATATAATGTTTGCTATTAACATATATTAATGCATTATAACGGCATAATGGAGGGTGCAGTTAATGTAATATGCAGCCCTATTGTTTGTAATGTTATATTGTCTTATTACTATTATAGATGAATAGACAGGATAGACAGATAAATAGTTATTTATAACTAATAATAGCAGTCTACTGTGACCCATTCTGTGGGTCTGTCAAGTCTATCGCACTGTGTAACTGCCCCCTCAGTCTCTGTGGTACCCCTGATATTCCAACAGGACAAGGCCTGTGGGTGCAAGTGGTCACATTCACACTGGTCACAGCCGCTAGACCTGTTAGTCGCATTGGTAGCTCTGTGAAGACGACAGAGGGGATGCGCAGAGAGAGAGAGAGAGAGAGAAAGAGCAGGCAGCGGGTGGTCCCTCGGGCGGCCGGACTGATAGATGGCGATCAGTGTGCAGTATCGATCGCATGCTGGGATTAGAGCCTTTCTCTCTATCTCTCTGCTCCTACAGGCTACAGGTTGCACTCTGCCTGACCCGGTGATACAGGCAGACCCCGCATTTGTCACCCACCGTGCTGAAAACGTCACCCGGGGCGCAGGATGGGGGGCAGGGCCGCCGCACTCACACACCCGTACAGCACATAGACCACTCGCACATGTACTTACTCAGACGTGCAGTCTTTGTGCACACATAGCATATTCATCCCTTCATAAAAATCTGCCGGTTGTCATACATTGCACCTTGATTTCCAAGGCACAATTTTGGGGACAGATCACAGGATCAGCCATTCAGCAGGCAACCCTGGAACAATTTCTGCATTCCGGAGAGAAAAAAAAACAAATTCTTGATACAAATAAATATGTATTGAACACCTACATACCTGTACTCACACACAAGTGCATGGAGGTGAAACAGTTAAAAAATGTTGACTCCCGAAGAAAACCCTAAATCTACAGCTCTGTGCTCGTTGAGTCGGACGGATATGGAGCAATAACAACAACACTCCCATCTCAACAGGTATCCAGACTTGCTCCACAGTCTGGGAACAAATAATTGCACTCAACTAGACTAGATTAATCAAAATAATGTCAGGCGGTTTTACCTCCAACAGGGTCACCGGGCACATAGAGGAATGAAGCAGGGACTTAAAATACAAAAAATACGTATCAGCTAAACAGTAAGACAGACATACCCTTAACTTCTGAGCACATATCACGCTACGTGATTGTAGAAAGATCCGGACTTGGGCCTAAATCTCCGTGGCAGACATTACTTAATCTGAAGTGTTTACATGTCACACAGCAGGGAGACTGTCTGACAGAATCAGGGGTCATGCTGTTCCCCTTCCTGAAGGATATTTATTTTCCTTCTCCTAACTCTTCCGGTTTCAATTATAACACTACAGCTATATGGCTTCAGGTCCAGATTCCTGCTTTTTCCCAATGATACAGAAGACTCTAATTCCATTGCCTTTTTTTCATTTACGTGAGACCTGTTTATTTCTTAGAACTTCCTCAAAGTTCCTGTGAAGGCTATTCCTTTCTGCTCAGCGTGCCATTTTATTTTTTACACGTCATCGCTGTTCCCGCCTCTGTTTCCTCTCCCCTCTCACCGTGAGACGGAATGCACAAAAATGTAGGATGTACAAAGTAAATATGTTTCCCAGAGACTACTCAGCGAAGTGGCTCTCTCATTGGTCAACCCGGGGCCATGTGACACCATGTAATCTCCCAGATTGTTGTCTCTCTTGTGCTGTCGATAAGAAGGCTCCGGAATTGGAACGGTGGGGTTGGGGGGGGGGGGGCGTTATTCTTGACATGAGAACCAAAAACTGCTTTTATTTCTGCTGGGCTATTTAATTTTGTAGCTGGAAGGTTTTGGCCACTTTTGTTACTCCGGTGCTCCGGGAATTCCTCTCATTGGCCGGATTATAAAAGGGATTTGAGGAATATCTACTACATGTTAGGTTTTCTTATGCTTTACATACTCCATCCAAAGTCGCGTGAATTGTTCAGCCCTGTCTTTGTAAACAACAGCCAGGAGGGAGAGCGGGTAAGAGAGATCAACTTTTGAAAAGGTGGAAAAATAAGCAAAAATAAGCTGATGATTTAAACACAGCGGAGTATTACATTTTAATGGCAAGCTGTCGGCTTTGCGCTTGAGGTTTCCACACTGTTGCCCCGCTCCGTCTGCGGCTCTGGGCTCGGCTAGGTCCTGCGGGGTCCTCGGGAGCACGCCGACGAGTCCTCTGGCAGGAATCCCGTGCCGTGAAATCAAAGGTGGTGCCCACAATACGCGGTATCCAGCGGTGCCAGACTCACCGCCTTCCCATAAGCCCCAGCATGGCAGCTGGCAATTTGTGAAATGGCACATCGAGATTCTCACGGACATGAAAGGGATCCCAAGGCCAGAGAGAACAGAACGTCAGCTCACACTCCTTCGGAAAAACGCCATCCAAAGGGGGTTCCTGCGATTTACCCTAGGAGTACTACCCCAGGTGTAAGGTGGGCACTTCTCAGAACCCCCTCCCCCCCCACCCCCCCCACACACACACACACATGCAAAAACCCACACACTGGTGGCAACTCCCTTCTAAAACAATGTGATCTCTCTGGTTACAGTGACAACATGTACGTACATTTTTCAGAGGAATCATTCAAAAGTTTAATTCAAATCAATTGAACATAATTCAAACAAATCATTAAAAATTTAACTAGGAGATCTGGTTAAAATACATAGAAGGAAAGGCAATCTGAAACAAGTTATAAACCCCGTAATGCTCTAATCCATATTTAAATACTGTTTAATGTGGGTTGTTTGCAGTGATTGTAAGTGTGGGTGCTTGTAATGATTGAAACAGCAGGGTCTGAATTGTGAAGGACCAGAAAAACAAAAAGGAGTGTGGGATTTGGAGACCCCCCCCATTTCTCCTGCTCTCTCCCTCTCCTGTTGAGCCGTCAGGTGGGGCCCCGTTGTGGCATGATGGACTCGCTGAGCCTGACAGGCCTTCGGCGCCGGCATGGCCATCACCACACCTCCCACAAAACAGACCCCTCCAGCTCGCCGCCATCCCCCTGACAGCAGACGGGGGCCGTGGGGCCAGGGACGGCCCGCAGGGTTCGCAGGCGGGCCCCTGTTAATACTGCAGGAGACAGGTGCGAGGAGGAGAAGGCTGGCCACTTAAAGGGCCGGTTTTCATTAAAAGAGACACAGCTGACGCTGGCCGCGGCTCCCGTGGTCACCTCCCCCCCAGAAATTGCACAAGCGCCCAGCAGCGCCGCCTGTGAGAGCAAAGCAGAGGCCTATGTTTATCCCTCCGCCAGCGCCATGCGGCGCACAGGCTCAGCGGTGCTCAAACACCACAGCGCAAGGTCCCTTTGGCAGGTTTGCCCATTGACAAGCATAAAACAAGCAAACCACTGCTATTAATGGTGCTTTCACAATAGTAACTACAAATGGAGATGACTGAGCCCCCCTCTGTCTGCTGGTCTGTATGTCTGCTAGTCCGTCTGTCTTCCAGTCTATCCAGCTATCTATGTGTCTGTCTATCTATGTATCTGTATGTCTATCTATCTGTCTGTCTGTCTGTCTGGGGGGCGCTTTTCATCCCAAACAGGGACAATCAAAGCTGCCTCCTAATGGCACTTCAGCAGTTTGAGCAAAGAACATATTTATTATTAAAATTGTTATGGGAAGTCATTCTTCCACTCCATAAATCATCTGCCTGCTTCCTTCCAGATGGTACCAGGGTGGAGAAGCTTAGACGCTGCCGAGGACTGACACGTGCACTCCGCACGAGTGGTGAGTCTGATCGCTGCCATGTGCAGCATCACATACGCAGAGCCGGACCAGACATCAGTCTGGCCTGTGGTGGAGTGGAGGCAGGGGGGCAACACAATTCACCCATGCTTGATTGTTCTATGGAGGGTCATGAGGCTCCCAGGGTAACCCCAGAAGTTACTGGCATAAGGCAGGGAATTATGCAGGGTGGTGCACCAACCCATCACAGGGCAAACGCACAGGCGATCTGGCAACTCCAATTCTGCTTTGTGGGGTTGGGGGGGGACCAGAAAACATGGAGGACACCCCACAATGACAGGGGGAGAACACGCAAACTCCACACACAGCAATTAGAAGTGAAACCACTCTGCCGGCCCTGGGAATCGAAACAGCAACCTTTTGACGACAGGGTCATGCTCTCAAATCTCCAGTGCAGAGGCTCGGCCATGGCTAGTGAGTGAAAGTCATGCATTTTCAGGAAACACTTTATTAACAGAAAGTCCAGTGGTTATCAAGGAGGATGGGGCCCCAGTAGAGTCATTTCATTTTGAACAGAAAGCACAAACTAAGTTGCTGATGCTTTTTAGCTGATTAGCAGACCCCTGCCCCCCAAAAAAATCTGCTAGTACAGACAGGTTTCAATGTTGATATTGCATTATCATTTATTATTTTGTTTGTTTGATTGACTAATTGCAGAAGCAATGCGAGTTAAGAATAGTCCACTTGCATGGAGCCAGAGGTGGGTTTGTTGTTTCAGGGGCCCCATTCGAAAAGTCACTTTGGAGTCCCCCCCTAATGTAGTGATTGTTTGTGGCCAACAGGGGGCTCCCAAACCACAGGGGCCCCAAGCAAATGAGTGGTGGTAAACACCACCACTGGATGGAACTGATTAACTCTGAGTCAGTCCTTAGCGATTTTATCACCTGCCAAGTTCATAGCCTTTCGACTGAACTTCAGGCATAAAACACGACCCGCTCAGCTCGCGCTGGGCCAGCAGGGGAGGCTGCACTCACAGGGCTACGCAGCATATTTTCTTTATTGTTTATTAACGACCCGCTTTGCAGAGTTCTATAAAAAGTAGATGAAAAACACAGAGTTCCTTCCCCCAAATGCGAGGCAGCCAGAAATCTGTCTTTCGGTGGAGAACATTCAGATTGTTTAATTTGGCAAACCTTAGACAGCAGACTCTCTAAGTAAACTTCTGATGACAGGGTAAACGCAGAAAGCGAAGAGCAGAGAAATACTCAGAAACTCCGGGTTGGACAAAAAAAAAAACATGTTGTTCATGTTCATGTTGAACATTCACACTGTCTCCACAGAGTTGACCCTCTACCTAGTGGAATATGTATCAGTATAAAATGAAACGGACATAAAGAACTAATGCCTTTTAATAATTTTTATAGTGATGTTATGATGTTAAGTACATTTGTGTTCCCAGTGTCTCACCGGCAGGAAACAGTTATCCGCACCCCCCTTTCCCTTAATCCAGGAACACCCTCTACAAAAGCACCTTTGGCTCACTTGCAACACAAATAAACAAGCTCATTGTTAACCAGAGAAAAAAAAGCACAATTTAACAAAAAAGATCACAGAAAACAGCAGGGCCTTTAACGGAGAGCTGCACTGCTTTATAATGGCGGGTCTGGTGGTGATGGGGGGGTGACATCTGGATCTTAGGGTTGCGTCAGAGTGCGGGGGCCACCCCATTTATCATGTGATCTGGCCAGCGATTGGTGGTGCTCTATCAGCAATCCGGTATCGATCCCCCCCGCTGTCCATCGCAGTGGCGATGAACCCTAATGAAAGTGGCCAAACAGAACCGGCTGTCCTGTCCCACTGGGGGGGAGCCAAGGTAAGGAGGACCAGGCCCCGCCATGAAAAGGGGCCTCGCTTGGTGTTCCAGGACTGGCATATCAACAATGGCGTCCCGCTCAGCAACATGGATCACCCAACGTGCATTCAGGTACCTTACCAGACTAAAGCATCAAACTGGCAAATTAACATACTGTATTTACTCGGGTTTAACGTGGTGCCCTCCATGATGGGTGGGGGGGGGGGTCAAGCTCAGGTTCTTATTCAGACTCCCACCCCAGACAATCATTATCCTTCCATAATGACCGCTGTCCAGCCAGAGATGGGTGCGAACTGAGATAACCGCGGCAACATGGACTGTTACCGTCAACAAGCCCCATTTTGCTAGGGGCTAATCACTGCCACTGTTCCCCATGTTAAATTTCTATATTTTAATTGCACACCATTTCAGGCTTTTTAGCTATAATGAAACAAAACCTGCTATCGCTGTTCCCAAATTAGCTACCACATTCTGAAAAATAAAATACACTCACCTAAAGGATTATTAGGAACACCATACTAATACGGTGTTTGACCCCCTTTCGCCTTCAGAACT
>JAAGVU020000008.1:19817346-19836050 GCA_011763525.2 Mormyrus iriodes
TTGGTTGATTAGATAATTGCATTAATGAGAAATTGAACAGGTGTTCCTAATAATCCTTTAGGTGAGTGTATATATAGGCATATAAAATGAAGAAAAAACGTTGTAACTTCTTGTGGTTCCTTTTACATTAATTTTAATTTCTGTAACAAATCTCTTCTTCCACATAAGCAATATTAAGCTATGGAACCCTACTTACAGGAAGGCTGTGAGAGCAAAATGTACCGCTGGAGGATTTCGGGCATACCACTGCCAATAATTTTTTTGGGAACCATTATATTGCCTCAGGCGTTGGGCTGATCGCTACGTCACTGGCATGGGCTGGACCCCCTGGCTTAACGCCAAACAAAAATGTCAAACGGCTAAAAGGTGCTGAAGCTCTGACCTCAGACAAGCAAAATCAAATCAAGATGATGTGAGAGATGCATGCTGGGATTTTCCCTGATCACTTCATTACCTTAAATTCATAAAAAAGACGGGAGCTGTAAAAAGTGAGATAAAACAGAAAAACATTTTGTTTACCTACATTGTATGAATATTGGTTAAGTGGGACAAAGGGTAAACTGGGACACTTATATATTTCATACTCTATATCTTTACACCTCTTTGGTCTATTGACCTAGGCTCAGTTCTTCAGCTTTCAATAATACGTTAATAATATGTTTTAATATTTAAAATTAGGATCATATTATTAAAGTGTGAGGGAAAGTAAAACTGCAAAAATTGCCCCAGTTTACCAATATCCACCCAAGTCTTTACTGTTATACATCAATCCATCTATCTTTCAACTGCTCATCCATAACAGGGTCATGGTGAGCCAGATGCCCATCGAAGGAGCACAGGGGTCAGCAAGATGGCACACTGTACTGGAATCCATTTCATCAAAGGGCACTGGCACGCAGGCACACACACACACACACACACACACACACACACACACACTTTGTAATTCAGAGACACCAGTTCAGTCAACTGCATATCTTCGATTACTGGAAGAAAGCTGCACAAGTACAAATTCCAGGGCAAGATTCTAACCCTGCAGCCCTGGTGGTAAGAGGTTTCTCACTGAGCCACCCTGCCACACTAATACAGTACAATGTGACTGTTTTTTCAGTTTGCATGGCCTGAACAACAATCTGTTTAAACACATGCCTGGTGTCATGGCCCTTCCAGGCCAATAGGGGGAGCAATGACAACATACTCTCAGTCATCGTGGACGTCATCCATGCCTGGCCAAACCCGGAAGAGTTCCAGTTAAATGACCTTTGGGCTTTATTGGCAGCCTAGCAACCGGAACTCACAGCTGAGTATTGTCACCGGTTAGCCTTCTCCATAAGCACTGGTATGCGCTTTTCAATGTCTACGCACTTTGTCTCACTGCATAGCTCTTGACTTTGCCTCTAGCCCACGTCATTTATCTGCAGGATATATTTTTGGCTCCAGAATTCTCCCATTATCCTGGATTGCTTCCTGCAGACATCCCTGTCGGTACTTTCAGCTGAAAGATCCCACCTCCAGGTTCACTGTCCGGTGTTCCTCTCAGGCTGGGTGCCGGTTTCGGTCTGAGCTTGGAGCCCCTGCTGTGTGCCGCAACGAGGACTTTCTGCCCTGAGAGTGACGGCTTGGCGGGAACAAAGATAAGGCCCTACTGTGAGCACGAGGCTGCCCATCCTGATGCCTGTGTCTATTCTGTACAACATTTTTACGACTGTCTACTACTAGTTATAAAAGATAAAGGTTTACGGCAGTTGTCATGGGGCAGACTGAAAATCAGTCAATTACCTTGTTCAATCAGTTTTTCTTTAAGGCACTTAAATGTAGAAGATATGTTTCTTCATTCCATTTCATGCTCTGACCCACGCTGGGATGATTCTATGATTTTTTTAAGGTGGGGGGGGGCATAATATCGGTTATAATTCATACATAGGGGGCAACCTTATCATTATCCAATGATATGTTTTGGGAGGAACCACTACAAGAGCCAATCAGCTTTCAGTTTGGCCAGTGCCCATGTGGCCCCGCTCCTGAAAATGTCCCTGGATCCATGTAAAAATGAAATTGAAGAAAATGAAGCTGGAGTCCTCCTTGAGGAAGAGTAGGGCGTAGGCCCTGGACTATACCATTCATTGGCCTAAAAAAAAACCATTTGACCTTGTGTCGTTGGGTACATGCCAAATCCAATAGGTTGCCCAGTCTGCTTGACCCACACTTCCTTCAAGAGTCCTTAGATCTGATTCACATTTCACGTGATACAACGTCCCCAACATCGGGCCCCTCCCTACCTCATCCCCCGTCTCTATCAGTCATGTGACACGCCGTAACCCATCACGATGGTAATCCCTCCGTCCCCCCCATTAATCCTCTGCCGAGTTCCTTTTTTTCTTCTTCCCCTCACTCGTTTTATGCACGCAGAGACATATCAGCTGACACTGGTGTGACCTCCCCTGGCCCTTCAAGGTAAAGAGATGGAAAAGAGACCTGACTGCCAGCACAGCCACAGTCGGCAGATAAAGCGCTCATCTAAAGCCAGTGTCATGTAATTCCCCTTTAATGCAGTCAAGCCCAATTCCGGTGAGTTCAGATCCGCCGGGGCTCTCTGGACGCATGCTGTCATTACCCACTAGCGGTCCGCCGCTGACGCCACGAGGCCACATCTGTGGAACACCTCGCTTACCCCTCGCAGGGAGAGCCCGTCAGATACGGCTGCGATTCCACACGAGTAATCTTACCCTTTAAAGATACCTGTGCATCCACCAGATGCCGATGCTTGCAGTCAATAGAATTAAGATTTAAAAGTAGACTGGAGGCCGTATGCTGCGTGTACACGTGTGTTTCTGTGCATGTGTGTGCTCAGAGTGTATGTATGTGTGTGCATGTACATGTGGGTTCACCTGATGTAGATATGTGTGATAGTCTGTCTGTCTGGAGCCAGCTGGGAGACAGTCGATGTGACCTCAGTTGGATTATAGAGTCAAAACATGTTTGTCGATACGGGCAGTATGGCGCCATCATTTCTCATCCCCACCCCCCCAACCTCCCCCAGTGGTCAGCATCCCATTTCTACCTAGGAACATCAAAGCTAGGGGTTGGGTGGTGTCTCTCGGCATAGTAAGTGTATGCCCAGATACCCAGTGGCTGTGTTCACCACCACTCAAACCATACGTTTGTGTGGGGCCCCTGAGGTCTGGGGGCCCCCTTTTGGCCACAAACAGTCACCATAGTAAATATTAAATGAACGCATTCCTTATTTGGGAGACGCTGAAGCAGCATGTTCTGCAGACCAGCTAGCTAGCTACCATCTTCTGACTCCCAAAGTATTCCTTTTTATTTTGAAAGGTCTAAGGAGGTGCAGGATGGGCCCCGAAGTGGGTTTTTGAGTGGGGCCCCAGAAACAGCAAACCCCCCCCCCTGGGTATATGCTAATATTGGCATGAACATTAAATGGACGTCCTGCGTGGGGTCTTGAGGAGAGCGGCACAGCGTAAGTGCATGGATAGTTGGTGCAGTCCCAGGGTGCTTCTATGGCCAGTAGACCTTCTAAACACACTCAGTTTGTCAACTTCTGTAATGTTCCAAAAAAAACTTTGCCAACTTTGGAAGGAAAGCTTTGTGATTGGTGGGATCTTCTAGGACCAGCCTCTAGTTTGCATCATTCCTGCAGTGCCCCCAAGCCAGGATATTCTGGCTTCTGCATCAGCTAGAAGCAACACTTACAGAACCATCATCATTTCAAGCTGGTTCTTTTAAACCACATGTCAGTTCCAAAATCTGTCTATAATTCTGTAATAAGGACATTCATTAAATGAAAGTTTCCGCCTAGCAGAGATTCCTGCTACAGATATGCTCAGCTCAGAGGTAGGCTGATGGATTTAGATACGAACTAAAACTTCAACTGATATCAAACCCCACCAGAAAATCCTTTACGACCCATTAACTCCACATCCTGTCATCTGGGGCTCTGAAAATTTGGGGCAGGTTGGGTTTGATTTAAATTCTACATCAGCTCCTATAATCAGTATCATCCATATCACTTAGGTGGGGTGGAGCATAGCGGGGGTGGTGACTTCCAACTCCATATGGATTCCAGCAATGAGGCACCCTAACCACTCACTCCCCAATCCCCAACGCTTACAACTTCAAGCCATGTTCATGACTTTACTTAAGTCACCCACCTCCAACACAAAAAAAAGTGTTTCCTGCATTCCCAGCAAAGTGACTTTTACTCTGATATATCCATTCATTGTCAGTCAGGTACAGGTCATCCGGAACTCTCTAAAAATCTAATGATGATACAGAAGGGCCTAAACAATCAACCAGCTCCCTGACCCTAATATAGTAACAACGTGGAGTACCTACCATAAAGAGTAAGACCTGGATTCCTTTAGATAAACAGAGCATTCTGAATGTCGAACTCTCACAACAAGAACGACAGGAACAGCAACTTTTTCCCATCAAAAATCATCTTTCTAAGCTGAATTATGATTCTAAAAACACTGATAAAGAAAACATTGCTGGGCTCTCGAAAGCAGATAGCAATTAAGCTTCCCTGTCAACGTCAAAGACTGAAGTGTAGAGATCTGGTTTCTTTTCACAATTACCTGTGGCGTGTTATATAATCGACAGAGTCAACAGCGACTGGCAAACTTTGCGCAGCTAACCGCGTGATTCGCAAGCGGTTCTCCCCGTGACAGCTCTTATTCCTCATACAAATGGCTGAGCATTAGTTGTTTTCACGGTTGTGAGACAAACGGTCTCTCTCAGAAGACGATAAAATAGGAGCATTGGGGATCTTTGTTCTGCACACATCTGAGGCAGAAGAGGGAGTGGTAGCTGATCCGGTCTTCGCCGGCATGCCAGAGTCGCTGCTTGTTACATTTAGCTTTCTTCCTTGCATTGTCAACAGCCCCATGTTCTCCTGTTCCTCCCTTTTCATCTGCTTAAATGCTGAATCTGTCGTAACAATGCAACAGGATCAAAGGGGGGCAATGATGCCTTAGGGGAAAATACATTTTGGTTTTAAAATTTCTAATTTTTTTCTAAACTCTGGATTCTATTCAGCGCGGTGCCTATGTCTACTCATGCCTAGTGTTGAAGATTTATCCACATCCACCTTCTATTTGTCAGGGTCGTGGGGGGGGAGCCTATCACAGGCAGCACCGAGCTGCGATCTACCCTCCACAGGATGCCAGTCCATCACAGGGCACACGCAGTCATACACTACAGGCAATTTAGAGACACCAATTAGCCTAACAGCATGTCTTTGGACTGCTGGAAACTCACAAGGGGAAAACATTCAAACTCCACGCACATACAGACGAGACGGGATCCAAACCCCTAAACCCTGAAGGCGCAAGGCAACAACGATACCCACCACGCCACCCTCAGAAGACATATCGCTAAGCTTGTCATTCATTTCATTCTCAGTTTATAATAATATTCTAATTATCACAAGCGTTGGACATCTGAATCAAAACAATAATATGTCAATCGGAAGAAGACGGGACATGGATGCCTTTTTACAGATAGGGTGAAGTCTGTTCCTTTTTCTGCCAATGACAAGGCAGGTACGTAGGAGACAGCGTCCTCCTGAATGCTGAGGTGCATATTTCTGCACCTTACCCCAAAAGACTGAAAACAGGAAAGACAAAGAGTATAATAATTACAGCCCGGCACAATGGAGGCCGGCCCGAGTGGGAGCTGAATAGTACCTATCATGTTGGCAGATAAATTCCATGCACAATTATTCATCCCCGGCCCCCTGACATGTAGATTAATGAGTCTGATAACCCAGGGCTTTCTGAAGAGGTAGATTCTATTCCGTCGTGTCGGCCCTTTCTCCCTAACTACAAACAACACTACGGAATGCCAGGAGAGTGGAAGAGAACAGGGAAAAAACAGGTCGATACAATTGCTCTGGTCACTAGCCTGAATATGGCAATGTAGTTAAGATGGGGGGGGGGGGGTGTCCTCACTGTATCTGTTTAGGCGAGATGGTGGGGAGATTTTTTTTTTGTGGCTGGCCTAGAGGGATTCTGGGAAGCGTCGGTTCAAGTCACCCAAAGCAGCGTACTCAGTCCATTATTTATGTCAGTTGCACATGGTCGCCCAGAATGGCATAAGTGTTGCTGAAATATGAAAATTGTTTGGCTGTTATTAGGATTCCTCCTCAGGAACCCAGTATATTCAGGTCATCGGGTCACTCCATGCTGGACAGAACAGCTAAGAAACCATTAATGACACAAGGACATAATTCTGTATTTCATTTGTAGAACGAGTCATAATTAATAATTTGCATAATAACTATATATTTTATGTTTTCTGGTGTTGTTGTCTGTGGGAATGGTGGTACCTCTCATACCATATGGAAGAGAATCTGAGTTCATCGCTGTGTTTTTTTAACTAGCAAATTCCAACAAAAATGGGGGGGAAAAATGCTTTAGGAATGTCAGGAAGGGCATTTTGGAATTCACAGAACGCTATGAATGCTAATAGAATCAGAATTGCTGCGTATGCACCATCAATAGGTAAACACATTTCACTGCTTGCCAGACCTACGCCAAACCTCAATGGCATACTGTTCAGTTTTTTTTTTTACAGTATATAACATTCATACTTACAAAAGTAAATATCTTATTAATGGGCTTCTTTTCCAGTGCTAAAACAGATTTAAGTTGAGTGACTTGAAATTCCTTGATCAAACCACCCAGGTAATAATTGCTCGATGACAGGATCTCAAGCTCCTTCCGAGTACAATAAATGCGAAATGAATTGGAGACAGAGGTCATCTTCCTGTTTGGCGGAAGGCCCCACTATTCCCTCATTATCCTCCGTTTAGGTGCCCGTGAAGCTTTGGCAGGATGCTGACTCGCAGGTCATGCCGGTGGCTCTCTGGTGTCACGGGAACACATAGCGCATATAATCAAAAAAGGAGGGGAAAATCTGCCATTAGCAAGACACTAAATTTATGGCCTGCTCAGTATTTTACTGCCTTCAGGAAACTCTGAATGTTTCAATGCTGCGTCAGGGTGTATTTACTGTGCAAGGTGACAGGAGGACTGAGGTGTTGGGCTTAGAACCTCACCTGGGATGGATGCTATGGGGCCCAAGTGTCAGCATCCATCTTAATGCCTCAGATGGAGACCTGTGTGAATACAGTTCGGCAACATAGAGGAAGATTCCCCTACTTGTCTACGGGTCCCTCTCTCAGTCCTGCCCAGGTGACAGACCGGAAACCTGCAGTCATTTTTGCACAAATAAACGTGCATAAACTGCAGCTTTCTTTAGCAACGGCGTTTGTATGTGTGGAAAATATTTCATTCTTAGTGGTGACAAAGTATTGGTAGGAGATAAATGCCAGGAGACAGGCTAAAGTGGAGATATCTCAAATTAATGAGCAAAAAAATATTGCACGGACCAAAAGCTATTAAAAATTAAAGCAAGCTAACTACCAAACTAAAAGGCAGATCTGCAAAATTAAGAAACTAAAATATCTGTAGTGAAATAAAAGTTAAATAAAGTAAAGTAACTAATAAAGTGAAAACACTAGTAGGTTCCATACAGAGACACAGAAAGATCTAGACTGAGATGCAACACCAGAAAGAACTGAAGACCAGAGGGACACAATGTGAATAACTGTGCAAACAAAGTATGAAACTGACATGAGGAAACACAGAGACCCAAAGAGATAGAGAGTGCCCACAATACACCTCTCACAGGATTGAGATGAGCAAAGAATTCAGCCATCGGTCATCTCCCAGACCCCGACCCGCTGTGCAGTATTGGCAGGCGTGAATTAAAAATGGCCCTGTGATTGGTGCCCAAGAAGTACACTGTGACGTCCTTCACATCTTTATACAATCATTTCACGCTCACTCACCTGTCCTCTGAAGTAACGTTATACCGCTTTTTTTTTTTTACCTGAATCCCAGCAGTGAGCAAAATCTACTCCATGGTGGGTCCAGGATGATCTCCAGGACCAGGCCAGGAACACAGTGATCAGGGACCAGAGACAATGCTGGAGAATCTGGGGCACATGGAGCATGCCTGCTAAAAGCCAATTCCTTGTGTGGCCATCACCCTAGACTTTCTGTGACTTGCTGACTCTGCACTGTGGCCTGACGACGGACTATCAGGCAGGCTTTGAAATATCGAGAGGTTTTCCGCTGGAAATAGGTGCCTGCCAATGACTCGGGCCTTGTTTGTAATTGCCACTGACTGATGACGATCGAGCCTCCCCATTCGCCGTGTGCCTCGAATCGCTCTGCTGGCCAGACGGACGGATCCCATTTGCTGAACTTATAACTTCTCATTCCAGTAGTTTTCCAACACCCAAGCACCGATCTCACAAGAGAGAGCAGCTATTTTGCTTTGTTTAGCTTGGTTTTCTTCTTCGAGTAAGAGTCACCTGTAAGGTTCCTTATCTTCTCTTGATTAATTATATAAAACAAGAGCACTTTAATGCAAAAATGAATTTGATTTGATTGGCCAAGAAAGTTCTATACGGTCCAAACCAGGCACAAAAAACATGAGTGCTTCCTAAATACACCCCCCCCCCCCACCCCCGCTGGCCCCAAGGCCACTGTAAAAAGATAACTATGCTCTAGTCAGGGGCACCACGCTAAGGGCCCGACATCCTGAATAAAATGGAGTGGCATAAATATTTATGCCAGCGAAGTGGCCACATAATCAGACAGAGGGCCTTCAGTTGCTTTCAGAGAGCGTGCGATGTGCTTGCTTTCTTCGCCATCAGCGTGACCAGACCTCTCATTCCCCATCACGCACACACACCCACTGATGAAGGCTGACCGAGGCCAGTTAAATTCGACCGAGAGCCGACAGCCACCCCACAACAAAGCAACACCAGCATTTGTCACAGTGCACGTTAAACGGCAACAAATTTCCTGTGCGTGAGGTAACGAGAGATGTCAATCAAATGCTCTCCATCTCACAATTGTTCCCCCTTCCTCTCTACAGCAATGCTGGTCAACCCATTTTCTTCTGATGGGGCGCCGACTTAGCAAACTGGCACCTCCAACCCCTTACAAAGTGGAATTGCCTGGTCAAGTTTGCTTGGGCCCCACAGTTTCTTCGACCGGCACTGGTCTACAGTGAGGTTTTCTATCAAAAAATGAGTTCTCAGACCAGGGACTTGCAATAAGGATGTCACCCCCAATAGAACAGCCTGTACGGTCAGCAGAGAATGATCTGAGCGGGAGACAGGAGGCTGATTTAAAAGAGAACGTGGCAAGTTTAAGATCTGCTGCCCTTCATGGAAACGTCTTTTGAAAGCCACGGACGTGTTCCACATGCCCGCTGCCATTAATGCCACGAGACAATAACGAAGGCAGAGGAACGCGGTTCCATATTCATGTGACAGTGCTGGCTCTCCGTAACCTAGCTGAAATATTTATTAGCGAAATTCTCACTATCTGCGCTGGTGATCTACAAAAGAACAGAAATGTTTATCGTAGCGATGAGATTGAACAGCGAGCTGAAACGCGGTTGGCTGCTTTTTATTGCCTGTTATTAAATCCGGGAAAACGTTTTTTTTCTTCTTTTTTTCTTTAGTGAGGCTCAAAAATTAAAAACATGCCCCTAGGCGGTGAAATTTTGCAGTAATCATTAAAAACAGGAGAATTGTGAGGCACGCAAGATTTTTAACAATGGCATAATCAGAATCATTAATATTGCTCAATCTTGGACAGGTGGAAGCGTCTTAAAGTCACACGAACACCAACGCAAGAACAGAAGCCTGCCGACAACACACGGAGACTCAGTGCTTATTAGTATTTTACTGCATTTTTCTACTCACCGGAATCAGCCACAACATTTGCAGTAGGAATGGATGCTACACATGCCTTGAATTTAGACACGTTGAAATGAAGGAATGTCCCCCCCGCCACCCGGGTGTAAGTGGGACAGAATCTGCTACTCAAGCTGTGCATTACCAGGGGTGACTGGGCCCTTATGAAGACAGACATGAGCAAATGAAACAGCTCCAGGTTGGTCCTTGTTGCGTAAACAAATCTGCCATCTTTTAATAGCCTAAAGAACGTGGCCTGTACCTTCACACGCCTGCACATACACACACCGAAGCGGGCTCCTTCGACACTCATTTACACGAGTAAGTGCAAACACGTATTTGTCGATAAACACATGGGCTCACATAGACACATGCAGGCTCATGGATGCACACACACACACACACACACATGCACGTTAATAAAAACAGGCATGCACACTCAGAGACAGGATTATAAAGACCTAGTGATATTATAAGCCCCCCCGTCCCACCACCCACAGAGAGACACATGAAAATACTTTCGAGAAGCTGGGGGGGAGGGGAAGCCCTTGAAACTGATGAAAAATCAGAACCAGAAATGACCACAATCAATTCTGAAATAGTGCACAAAATTAATTAGGGTTCTGCATCCGCGGCACGAGGCGGCGGCCCATCTGTCTCCGCCCCACGACTCGCGGTGACGTGATGAAACAGCCAGATCTGTCCTCACCCACGAGTCTACACCCCCCCAACCCCACCGGGGGCCGCGACGTGCAAATGATTAACTCCAAATTATTCAAATCAGCGTGCGGCGCCCTCGACAGGAGGGGCATGTTGGCGGGGATGGAGGGGGCAGATTTACACTCATTCATCACAATCAGCATCATCGCCCGGTGATGTGCCGCACGCATGCCTCGCCGCAGCATTGCGCCATGGCGACGACACACCCGAGTGACGACTGGGGCCGCGTCCTGCCAAACACCTCTTCCTCCCACCCTCAGCCTCACCCCCTCCCCCCGCCCCGCTCTGTTTCCTTACCCTGATTGTTTATGCATCCAGGATCTTGTGTCTTCATTTGCATTTATGGACAATTAGCTGAAATCATCTTCTTCCCCTCCAGGCTACTAAGATAAGGATCGCCACTGAAGACGGAACCGCACCACCACCCCCCTGAGCTACTCTGTACAACGGTGAGAAAATATACCCCCACCCTCTCAGAAGAAGACTGTGCAGCCGGGGAAATCAAAGGAGCCAAAAGACCCCCAAAATGATAAAAAAACATAATAAAAATGTTTCGCTGCCTCACATCGGCACGAGAGGCCGATCTAAGGGCCGGGTGACCTTGGGGGGCATTGGGGGGTGCAAGTGGAACGCCGCAGCCTTCATTCCACAGCCCCAATCTGTTTGCATGACTAGGACCTTGCAGAAAACGTATTACCCCCCCCCCCCACAATAATTCCTATTCAAAATTCAAAACAGAAGGGGGTGTCAAAGCTGTGGCTTTGCTCAAGTGTGTAAGAGAGGACAACCGTAATTAGATCAAAAGGCTTCCTTCCTGCTCCACAACTGGAATGATATGGGACCTGAAATGGATAGTGGGGGGGGTGGTAGGGGAGGTCATATTAAAATGGGCATCGGACTTAGGCTTGCGCGTGCGCGGAATTTACATATGTCAGAATCCAGGGGTTAACATATCAAGTTCAGCACTCAGGATTCCCGATCTGATATATTTTTAATTAACGGGATCCTATTCAGCCACTGTAGGGAACAAAAAAAGTTTTGACAGCTCTAATTAATGGCCACACGAAACGCGGCGCTGATCCCGTCGCCAGGCGTTCAGTTCATTAGACAAGCGAGGGTGGCGAACATCAAACAGTCACAAGCACGTCTGATTCCCCCCTTTATTTTGGCTTCAAAATGGAGGGAGAGTGAGCAGAGGGGCTGCGGCGGCAGGATGGGAAATAAATTACTGTTTTTCTTTGTCAACGGGAATGTCTCGACTCCAGCCCTAATGAAACCTCCAGAGGCAAAACAACAGCATTTCTCAAGCCCCCCATCTCTCAATTCCCCTCCACCCCAGACGAAGGCAAAGAGAGCAGATTATGCTGAATGTTTGAGGCCACCGGACGCTAATATTGGCACCGCCGAGTGCCTCCCTTCAGCTGGTCATGAGACAGCACATGTGAGGGGGCGCTCGGATCAGACTGCAGACAAGTCGCCATAGATCATCCATGGACTTTCCACCTACTGTGTTTGCTGAGAGCCCCGCATGCCTCCCCTGTACCTCTGTGCATAGGACTTATTACATTATTCAGTTGTTTATCAGATAATTTTAGTCAGAATTGCTTACATGGTGTAGTTTTACACAGCCATTTATACAGTGGGTATTTTTACTGAAGCAATTAGGGTTGTGCACATTACTCAAGGGTTACAATAACAGTCCCCTCTAGATTTGCAAAGTTTTGGGACAGCGGTCCAGATCCTTAACCAAAACGCCACCTTCGATACCTGATGCACTTGTAATAATCAAACATTTTCGATTCCTCGAGTCTGGTTAATGCCTTGTAATGTCACCATGGCCCCATACTGATGAACCAAAGCAGTCTGTCCTCAAACACGTTCTTCAATTATCTACATCTCAGGTTTACAGCCCAAACCAATGATCTCTATCATATCTCTAACATTCAATTTTCAGTCTCAGAGTCTTTCTGTGTACTTTTTGGAGGGTTTAGGGTTTTTTCTTTTAAAGAAAGGAGAAAGAGATAAAACCCATCGCTTCTTCCATTTCTTCCATCTGAGGACATAATTCAAACCGCCCCACTATCGGCTCTGTGGGCGACTCATAACGCCATGATAAACCCTGAGCTGGAGATCCAAACAAAGACATCAATCTTCACTGATCAACATCAGATGGAAGGAAGGGGAAAAATGGGGAAACAAATTGGATGTCAATATGGAGACCTCGGACCAGCGGCCTTCCTGGCCTGGCTCCAGCACCTGTCGCACAATCTTCTCAGAGGGCCGGGATTGGGCAAGCGCAGGCGGTGCATCATGGGATAGCGGGACATGCCTATGGCCTTTATCTTGGAACCCGATCTGATATCTGAGGGATGCAGCCAGGAAGGAACCTGCAGATGGTATTTTCCCTTTCTGACACTAGAGTGTTCATCACCAAATGTGTGTGTATTGTCACATGAACAAAACAACATTTTCAGGTAGGTTATGACTTAATTCTTTTTATAAGTGCACTTCTGTAACAGACTCAGTGGGAAATATGGTTTCCTCACTCCACCAGCGTTGGGGGTTTGAATCCCACCTCAGCTCTGTGTGTCTGGGGTTTAGCTGCGTTTCTCCATCTCACAGTGATTTACTCAGGGTAATCCAGGCTCTTCCTGATATCCAAAGACACACAGTTATGCTAATTTGGCAACTCAAAATTGCTCATAGTGTATGATCATGTGTGCCCTGTGATGGACTGGCATCCCACCCAGGGTGGGGGACAGGCTGCCAGTGACCCTGACCAGGATAAGTGGTTGGAAGATATATGGGTTTCTGTAATATTTAGTAAGTTATCTCTACCATTTAATTTACTTCAGTCTTTCCAGTCCTCGCCTACGTGACACCCTGTTTTTACTAACCGGCTCCATGCGCCCTCTCTTTACCTCAAGTGTCAGGCTAACTTATACTTGACCTCTCCCTCAGATCTCCCACAATGCCCCTCTCTAGTCTGCCCCTGTTTACAAATGGGCCTTTCGTGACTCACTGCTGTGTTTCTTGCCCAGTCATTTTCTATAATTCTGAACTACTAAATAAAATATAACTTACCTGCTGGACTGTACATGTTAAAAACTTTGCACCATCCTCATCTCGCTCCTTGCTCCTTAGAACCGCCAATAAATCGGTGCATGTGGCACAGGTTATCCTGGTCTTTCCATCCCCTCCCACCTCCTCTGTTCTCCCTCTGCGTTCTTCAGGAATGTACAGGCACTGAGCTCCAGTTATCTCTCCCCATGCATATGCAAACAGTGAGCATCCCAGCCCTAGCTTCAGGGCACCATTTACTGCATTCACCTCAGGCCATTAAAATTGTTTGTTTTTAATTATTTTCGGAGCCACGTTTTGAACTGCTAAATGTAAAAGTCACGCTTCTTTCCGGAGTCTACGGTGGGGGCTCTGTTGAGAGACGTCTTTGAAAAGGCCAGTCAATTAAAGGGCCAATATGTCCGTAATGCTTTATATCTAAGGGATTATTGGAGAGTAGATCCTGTACGTAAAACATGCATACGCAAGGCTGCACTAAATTTTAAATGTGAACTGTTTTACGTTGAATTTCTTAGTGATAGTTTAATATAAAAGTAAAAAAGTAAAGAAAACTTTACTCAACACTTTAGCACTTTAGTTCTATATTAAATGACATAAACTAATTTAAGCAAAAGGGGTTAAATCTGGAGTATTTAACATTTGTATGGGTGAAGCGTTCGTATGCAACGAAAAAACCGTATATGGACTAATATGCAATGTTGCGCATCAAATTAATTCTGAATAAAATTATATGCTGTTAGATACGATAATGTTCATTAAAATGCATACTGTAGCTTTGGAAACGGGCTGCCTGCTCCCTGTGAATGCTTCAATGACATTCGCGGCGTCTGTAATGCTACGTAAACCAATATACCTCGAGCTCAGTCCCATCAGATAAATGCCCAGATTGGGATCAGGATATAAGACCTAGTGACCCTTTTTAAATTAAAGCTGATTGTGAATAATGTAGCTGTTTCTATGTTTTACCTGGCAGCACCGGCACTGTGATCATCATCATCATCGTCGCCGTCTATTACTGTTAATCTTGAGATGGATATACTGTCCGAAAACACGGTGTTAACTGCCTCTCTGCCTTTCTTTGCTCTCTTTGCAGACGCTCACCTCCATCCGCTAACTGCTTCTCCTGTTTAACTGATTGCAGGTGATGCTTATTGCATTCCCCGATAAAGGACAGGTCATAAATGTCCCACGCGGTCCAGCGCCGTCTTTCACTGTCCTCCCTGTTCATTTCCCACAGGTCATGCGGTGACGGTGGCACTTTAGATAATAAACTCGGATACGGCACTCAAATGCAATGCTGAAAAAAGTGCATTTTCCCTTTGGCGTGAGTTTAAAACATGTTTTATTCAGCGCAGAGTAAACCAGCGCAGCACTGGGGTAACCGTGTCCCGTCCGGGGAGGTGAGGGACCTTAGCATGAACTCTGCATCTGAAGCTAGAACTTATTAGCAGAGATTATGGACCTTTTTAAGGTAGAAAGAAACTTTCATTGGCAAACATTTCAACTCCTTTGCAGACGAGAAGAGGTAGGATTGCCGTGTGGATTGGTGAATACGGAGCTCTCCGTGTAGAAGCGAGTCAGTGTGTCTGATGAGGTGAGATGCTGATCTAATTACAGTCTGTATCCAATCCCCCGGCACCCTTAGCTATCTATTGATCTCTGTGGGAGGAAACCTGCATGGTAAATCCGAGAGTGGGACTGTTGTAAATTACACGTTTCTGCTTTGCTGTCCCCCCTGCTGAGCCACGTGACTCCTGTTTTAACGGGGTGGTGCCGGAGGGCTGTAGGTATGACACGAAATATTAACATTTAATTTCCAGTGATGTAAGTGTTATCGGTAATGGTGATGTTTAAATACGCATAATATCCCCAGTGGGCTAAATAAAGCAGTGTGACACCTTTTTATGTGTAAGGAAAACAGACGCACTGTTACCACCATAAAGCGCAGGAAGAGTACACATTCAGGGGAATGCATGCATAATCACACATGTATGTGCATGAAAGAGAGGCTAACTTTGTTATGGATATTCCTGATAAAAAGCACTATATTTGGCGTTGGATCATAAATGATGGGGAGGGGGGCTAGCTGAAGACATTAACCGTTTATTCCCTGATCTTAAACATCAAGGGGAGCTTTTATTGACAGCAAAGATGTAGGGCGTCAACTGTTTACCATCACTTTCAAGTGCTACATCTAAAGGGCTTTTTCTTTTATTTCATTTTTTCCCCACAGGACTTTTTTTTTCCCATTAGCCCTAGCTGAGCCCTGGTATCCGATAGCTGATTAAAACCACGAGCGTGTCAACGCCTGTCAGCTTCGGCGCTGTTTACACAGAAGCAAAAGCAGGAAATTATCATCCTCAACATTACTGTCTCCGAGCAGAGAGCAACACTGCTCACAAAAAAAGCGGAAAACTGTTTTTTTTCCGTGATATCTTTTTTTTACGTTCAGCACGTCTCTTATAGACCACTTTGTGAAATATTTAACAGCAAGTCGAATTGAGAAATTCATCTGGTACTATGCTATTTTTTTGGAGGGGGGTGCGCTTGCTTTTAGATGATTAATATCTGTGACTAAACATTTAGTTTAAACTGTGTTGCTGGGAAAGGAAGGCTTTGCGGTGGGCGCTTAGGGTTATGATACAGTAACAATGGGAAGTTTAAGCGTTTCTCCATAAATTTCACTGAGAAGGATGTCCAGCGAAAGTCTCAAGCAAAATAATGCTTAAAAATGCAAAGATTCATAAATTAAATTAGTCATGCTCTGCACTTTAGTTGGTATATTTTGTGGTTTTAAATTTAGAAAAACACCATAATGCGAGTTTTCTGAAAGCAAATCAGTGAAATATTTTGAGATAGGCCATTAATGATGGGTAACAGCGCCATCTATAGACATATTGCTGCAGTATAACGTGGCTAGCACACCGTAAAAACTGTACGCTTTGGGTTGAAAGTGTGCAAAATGACAAAACGGGTCCTTTTGTAAAATAATTTTACATTGAAAAATAGAACTTGCATTGAAATAACCATGCCGTTAAATCCCGCTTTATTTATTAAATAGATTTGATTATTAATTTGTTTGGTCGGCGTTATCATCTAAAATAAGTTGCAATTAGAGGTTAGCGTTAAAAGGCGTTACTGCCGTATTTAGGACAATGTGCATATAATTCAGGCAGAAAATACATGCCTATCATTGTCGCAGTGTAGGCTATGAATTGCTATAACACTGATGTTAATGTTGTTGTTACTCATTGGTCTGATAGTTTTATGAGTAAATGTTACAGAAAATGCATCCAGCTAACATGGGAGTGGTTCGTAGAATAATAATCATTAGGATTATAATCACCGCCGTGGTGACGGGTATGTCGTTTTGACAGATTTAAGAAAGCACAGCGCAGAATATCGTTTTCACTTTTTTTTTGGTGCATTTCTGAACATGACGCCAAACAATCAAACAATAACAACAGACAGGGCCTGCTAAGGTAATAAATTTATTTAACAGAAAAGACACAAGATGGAAAATGAACCGTTTGTGTAGCTCTAGGTATCTGTAAACCTAATTTAACTTGTATTTTGATGATTAAGATATTGACTAGTTATTTAAATGCATCATAATTTCTGAACACATTTGCCAAATAAATGAACAAACGTACTAATAAATATAAATCCATGCCATGATCACTACACTTTATTGCATCTTCAGATACAGCAGAGACAGACAAAACAATCTAAGAATTGTAACAGAATAGCCCTCTGTTTGAGGTACAGAAAACCTCAACATACCTCAAAAGATCACAGCTCATTAGACCGGAACCAGCAACCTTCTGGTTACAAGCTGAAGTTCTTAAAAATTACAGCACCGACGTCCACATGAATTAGAGGCTTCACCGGGGCACCAGCAAACTGGCAGCCAATGAGCTTGTCCCCAAGGCAGTGGTGTTATAAAGGTGTGATAATGAGGAGGTTAAAGTTCAACCTACCTGTAGTTTAGAGGGGACCTGTGGTGAGGTGCATTGTGGGAGATTTGAGAATGAGCCAATGATAAGGGCTGATGGAAGGAACCTAAATAAGAGAGGAAACATAATGCATTGAACAGCGTGTCAGGCATGCTTTGAAGAAGCCCTCGTTATCATTGTGAGTGCCATGCTTGTGGCCATCCTTTAGGCAGCGTGTGTGTGTTTCATATGTCGGGGCCACATTCGCAGCACATTTGAGTACAGAGGCGGCTTCTTTGTGGCATGTCAGCAGCAGATGCAACAATAGGACCATCTTTGCCTGTTCAATAACCACAGTGACATTTACGGGAGTGGAACGCACCATTAGGAAGAGAAGGAAGGGCGAGGACTTGTATTGTTTACTTTTTTTTTCCTTTGTCATCCGATGAGAGAATTGCAGTGTGACAAAGTGGAACGCGAGCCCCACACCTAAGTGCAAGCTAAGTGCATTAGGCCGCTCTGACAGCCCTACAAAAACAACAGTGTCCATGGTGTGGAGTAGTGACGCTTGTCGTTTGTCAGCCATGATGTAATTAGCACGAGGCCTTCTCCCTAGCTACAATCAATCATTACTTTTATTTGGTGCCATGAAATACTGCTGAAACCATATTTTTTTTCTCACTTGAGGACAAATACTCTTTGATTGCACACAGCACTTGTCTAGAAATATATCTCACCCAGGCTCCCAACAGTATTACACAGAGTTTTCCAGAATAAACATCTGTTTCTGCTAGCCCTGAGACAGACAAACTGCAATATTTCTTGACCTAAAAAACAACAAAGATAGTCTGAAGTAAGGAGACTTGGCATTGAATAGACCACAGGCCTCTGAGTAGAGCAGCCTGCACCCAGCATCAGCTAATGTGTGCCGTTGTATGGCAGCCTTGGCATTGCATCACTACATACAGACGTGCTCCTCTGATATATCCTAATATAATTCCTCCTCTGTGTTTTTAATTATTCCAGTACATACTGGCGCAGGTGGTACTGGGCTTAAGCAGTAACCGAAAGGTTATAGTCTTATGTTGCATTCCATTTACCTCGGAGGTCGGAAGTCGGAGCCGGGAATGACATCAGACCCGAGTTAACCGAGTCAGAAAGCCATTTAG
>JAAGVU020000008.1:19849243-19891909 GCA_011763525.2 Mormyrus iriodes
ATCTATCTATCTATCTATCTATCTATCTATCTATCTATCTATCCGTCTGTCTGTCTGTCTGTTGGTTGAAGTGTCTGAATAACAAAACTTGACAGATGTTTTTTTGCACATTTTAGGACCAAATATGTTCAATTAATAAAAAAGTAAGACTGCATTATTACAATCAATGAACTAAATCCATCTAACGCTTGTTTTCTCTAATACAGAGAATGGTCACTTATCTGTAGCGATACATGACTGATTGTGCCAAAACTGCTGATTATGACTTACAGTAACCAACATTAGGTCTAACTAGCTCAATTATCAAAATGTCTTCCGTGTTGAACATCTACTTATGAATTTAGATTCCACCCGTGTCAAGCAATTCATTCATTCATTTCACTGTATGTACCAAACTGACAATTATATAACCGAACAGCACAAGACGAATATGTGTACCGTTACAGCCCTAGAGATGATGCTCACTAACCATACGCCAAAGGTGTGAGTTTCAGTACCGTGTGAAGAGGGCACTTGAGGTAAGGCAGCTCATCTGAAAGAAATATCCAGAAACAGATGCTATGAGTTCAGTTTAATTTAGTTTTAATAATTAAGGCACTTTTGTTTGGCTGTTTTGTTATTATTGATTGTTTCGTTGATACTGAAAAGATGTCCTTGCCTGAACTCTTGTCCAGAAAGTAGGCCAGTAGGCAACGCATGACGGCTTGGTGACACACAACCAGCACGTTCTCCTGCCTCTCTAGCTCCATAATCACTGGCTCCAGCCGGTGCACTAGGTCCTCATAGGACTGAGAACACAAACAAGCACAGCGTTCCCAATAACGAATGTTTTAATATGTAAAAGGTATAAATTCTCTAATCACTTGCTTGTAGTCCCAGCCATGCTTGTACACACTTGGTAAAGTCAGCACTAGGGGTCGACTGATATGCTTTTTTCAGGGCCAATACCAATTATTAGTAATCAAGGAAACCGAAATCCAATATTTGGAACCGATACACGTTTGCAGTAAAAACGAAAATCTTGGTGTTAAAATTTAGAGTAACACAAACTTCAACACAAATCATTGTTGAAACGCCTTTAAGCATATGTTTAATTAAAAAGCAATTTTTCAACATTATCTTAAAACAAAAAGTACAGGGAGCTCCCAGCAGCATTTCTTATAAAGCTAAGTTAAATTTTTAATGGACGGGTGGATGGACGGACAGACAGACAGACAGATCAAATAACTCCTAAAAGTTTTATAAAGTTTCTCATATGCCAATCTTAATCAAGTCATTGCGTTTACATGGCTTTTGCATAATAGGGTTACTGGCTATACACCGATCATGATCTGCTTATTACAGTGCATTGCAAAAGTATTTATCCCCATGGTGTTTGTCAAGTTTTGTCACATTACAAGCTGGAATTAAAATGGATTTTTGGGGGGTACCACTTTTTGATTTACACAGCATGCCTACCTCTTTAAAGGTGCAAAATATTTTTTATTGTGACACAAACAATAATTAAGATGAAAAAATAGAAATCTTGAGTGTGCATAGGTATTCACCCCCCAAATTCAATACTTTGTAGGGCCACCTTTTGCTGCAATTACAGCTGCAAGTCTCTTGGGGTATGTTTCTATGAGCTCTGCACATCTAACCACTGGGATTTTTGCCCATTCCTCAAGGCAAAACTGCTCCAACTCCTTCATATTAGATCGGTTGCACTGGTTGATATGTGCCATAAGCCCCTGGGTCATGTGCTGTGCTGTTTTGCGGTGGAATTCTGTATTGTGTACCGGCAGATGTCGTAAGATGTGCTGAAGAAGATTCGCTGGCTTCACCCAAGTCTCCGCCCTGACAGCATCTCATGTCATCACTTCCGGGACCTACGAAAGGACCGTGGACGATTACACCTAACCCCTGGTCTCGATGAGGTACGGCTTATTTACAGTTTTTTGCAATCGCTAACATGCGTTTGTCCAATCTGTAGTCACATTTTCAAAACTCTAAATACAATAAGCTTAACATCAGTCTGTTGTGGCCATACCATTAACACATTTCATGTCATTTTCACATAATATACAGTCAGTGAACACATTTCTACAATGCTTACATTTTCTTAACAGGCAAGTTATATCCAAAACTAAAATTATGGATCATTTTTGTCTTATTTACAAATGTTTACACACAGCATACCAGAATAGAAAACCCAATATTCCAAACCTTAGACACAGTATAAAAACCTCTCCTTCTGCAATGACATCAGCTCAAAAACAATAGCAAAACAGCTGATAATGAACCGATCACTGAATAATTGACACAGCTGATTTATGTTGGGTATATTGGGCCAACCACAGCTGATTCGAATCTGAATCCAACACAAAGGCTGGTGTTGAAATTCTTTCAATTACACTGACACACATAAAAGTGGGACTTTTGGGACTGATGTTTGGTGTAGAAACAGAATACAGGAGAAAACAAATAATGTCTGGACAAGGGAGAGGAAGAGTTGGCCTAGGGAGAGTAAGGGGCCTGGGGGGAGGAGCAGACCTAAGGGGAGGAGCAGGTAGAGTGGGAAGAGGAGTGGGGCCAGGGAGAGGGACAGCTGGCCCAGGAAGAGGAGCTGGCTCAAGGAGAGGACAAAGGAGAGGTGTAAGAATGCGTGGTGGTGGTATTCAAAGGGGTACAAGAGCGGTAGTAAATGATGAAATACGTGCTACCATCATAGACCATGTCATAAACCATGGTCTGTCACTAAGAGAAGCTGGTGAGAGAGTGCAGCCCTCTCAGGTGGTTGACTGTTGCCCCTTCATTATCCGCATCTTTAACCAAAGCAACAGGTAAGTAATGCATTTTACATGGGCTGCTTCTAATCTCATTTGCCATGTCTCACAGTAAGGCCACTAGTCCTAATGCTAATGCGTTTGTTGAATTTGTGTCCCTGTAAAGGATGCACCATCTTTCTCCCTCTGGGGGAAGGGGAAAGCTCCTCAATATTGATCAAGAGCTTGCCATTCTTGGAATGGTCAATGCTAATAATGCTATAAAACTATGTGACATTCAGACCATAATTGTGGAACACCATGAAATATTTGACAATGTGGACAGCATCAGCCTGACAATCATTGCTCAGATTCTGTTCAAAAATATATTACGAACGAAGCAACTCTACACTGTTCCCTTCGAAAGGAACAGTAAGCAGGGCAAGGAACTCAACAGCGGGCCAACAATATGTCCAGATATGGTATATATTCAATGTCCAGTTCTGTGAGCTTTACACTTTGCAAGTATACATGCAGGTTATAGTACAGTAGGGTATAATGAAGTGAATTTACATAAACTGTGTTTGGTTTTCTTTCAGAGAGCTATGGAGTTGAAGGCTAATGAGACCCCACATGAATTTATCTGTGTAGATGAGAAGGAAATATTATTGGAAAAAGGGCCACAGTCGAAGTGCCAGGTCAGAGAGGAGCAAGCATCACAATGTGTGCTGCAATTTCAAGCACTGGATTGGTCCTTCATAGATGCTAGCTTGGGCCCTATGATACTGAGCGCCTCCTTATGTTTCTGCATGACCTCCACCAACACCTGGTACGAGAGGCAGAAAGGGATCAGGTGGGACGAAACATGAGGACCTTTGTGATCACTTGGGACAATGTTGCTTTCCACCACTCGCAAGCCATCACCATGTGGTTTGAAGCCCATCCAAGAATGGTACCTTTTTTCCTCCCCCCCTACTCGCCTTCCCTCAATCCCATAGAGGAGTTCTTTTCTGTGTGGAGGTGGAAAGTCTATGATCATCAGCCACATGACCAGATGTCCCTCCTTGATGCTATGGATGCTGGCTGTAGGGACATCACAGCCGAAGACTGCCAGGGGTGGATCCGACACTCCAAGCGGTTTTATCCCCGGTGTATTTGCTTTAGATGATATCAGACGTGATGTTGAAGAAACATGTGGCCTCCTACTGTATATTGGAAAGGAACGAACTGATTTGTTTTCCAAAGGCTTAGAATTAGATGCTGACATTCCACTCCCAAACAATAAATGTGGTGTTCTGTAACGACTTATACAAATGGTGGATAGCGTGTTTTGTATGTTGCTGTAAAACCGAAACACAAAAATCAACGGAATTTTTGTAATGCCAGTAATTGCTAGTACTTCGAATGTTAGTGCACTTTGACTGTATATACCTTGTGAATTGAAAACATTTGCTATTCTTTGACTGAATGATTTTATTTTGTGTTAGATTTCCTGTTTTTCATAAAGTTGGTATGTGCAGAAAAAGATTAATTGTATTTTGAAATGAAGAGTTAGTATTTACTTAACAAAATGTGTTTTTGAGAAGAAAGTTAATTTGGCCAATTGTGTAATGTAGGTGTGCTGCTGTGTTAAGAGTCTTAAGTATAGGTAAGAGCTTGTTAGCAATTGCAAAAAACTGTGGAAAGGAGTGACTGCCACTTTCCTTGTTTCGATTTCTTTGTAAATTTTGGTTAAGGAGATAATGAGTGATTGTCTTTCGCTTCGCTTTTCTTCTGGTAGATAGGTTAGCTTTTGTACGATGCAACAGTTAGTTTTGTTTGTTGTGTTGGCTTGGGTCACTCTCGAAGTCTATATAACCACTGTGGTGAACGAAACCTTTCAAAATGTTTGTACCCTTATTCCTGTGTTCCCGTGTTTGTTTTCCCTACACCCACACTTGTATTCTGTTATGCCCAAACCCCTAGAATGGGGCTTGTTACAGTAATTTTCAAGTCATGCCACAGATTTGCAATTGGATTGAGGTCTGGGCTTTGACTAGGCCATTCCAAGACGTTTAAGTGTTTCCCTTTAAACCACTCCAGTGAAACTTTATCAGTATGTTTAGAGTCATTGTCCTGCTGGAATGTGAACCTTCATCCCAGTCTCAATTCTCTGGCTGACTTAAACAGGGTTCCTCAAGAATTGCCCTGTATTTAGTGCCATCCATCTTTCCTTCAAACCTGACCAGCTTTCCTGTTGCTGCAGATGAAAAACATCCCCACAGCATGATGCTGCAAACACCATGCTTCCCATGTTTTCCATGATGGCCAAATAGTTAAATTTTAATCTCATCTGACCAGAGAGTCGTCTTCCATGTGTTTGGGGAGTCTGCCACATGCTGTTGGGCAAACTCCAAACGTGTTTTTTTTTTTTTTTTAGGTAATGGCTTTTTTTCTGGCCACTCCATTAAGCCCGGCTCTGTGGAGTGTACGGCTTATGGTGATCCTATGGACAGATACTCCCATCTCTGCAGTGGATCTTTGCAGCTCCATCAATGTTATCTTTGGTGTCTTCGTTGCTTCTCTGATTAATGCCCTCCTTGCCCAGTCTGGGAGTTTTTGTGGGCAGCCTTCTCTTGTCAGGTTTGTGGTGGTGCCATACTCTTTCCATTTTGCTAAAATGAATTTAATGGTGCTCTGTGGGATATTAAAAGTTTGGGATATTTTTTGTATAACCCAACCCTGATCTATACTTGTCCACAACTTTGCCTCTGACCTGTCTGGAGTGCTCCTTGGTCCTCATGTTGTTTGCTTAGTAGTGCTGCAGAGTCAGGGCCCTTTCAGAATAGGTTGATTTATACAGACATCATGTGACAGACCATATGACACTTTGATTGCACACAGGTGGATCTTAACAAATTGTGACATAAAGTTATTTGTTTGGATCATCTCTTATTTATCGATTTCAAAGCAAAGGGGGAGAATGCCTATGAACTCTCAAGATTTCTATTTTTTCATCTTAATTATTGTTTGTGTCACAAAAAAAAATATTTTGCACCTTTAAAGTGGTAGGCATGTTGTGTAAATCAAATGGTGCTAACCCCCCAAAAATCCATTTTAATTCCAGCTTGTAATGTGACAAAACAGGACAAACACCATGGGGGATGAATACTTTTGCAAGGCACTGTAAATGCATGAAAACACAATGACTGAGAATATGACTGGCCCTGATAAGTGACACGCAAGAAATATCATTATAGCCTATCGATGTTTTTGCTAGTCAGCTAGCTAAATTATGGATCAACTACTGAAGTTGCTGATGTTCACTATCACATTCAAGTTAGCTGTACGAGACTCATCATGACAATTGGCTATCTATAACTGGAGCTGCTCCAGTCTGCACATGCATTCCCCTGTGCCCGTCTGTGGCACACTGGCCTTCAATGTTGATAGCCTATTACTTGTGACTTGTAACCAATCAGATTGATGGGACATTCCTCAAAACCACAGAGTGGTGACTACAGACAAAGACAGCAGCATCAGAGAAAAATTCGCAGATTTTTAAATTAATTTATTTTATCTGCAATCGGATCAAAAAAAATAAGAATACTGATAATCGTAAAAATGTTGATTATTGATTACAATAATTGGTCGATCCCTAGTCAGCACTCTGTTTTCATGGACAGGTATAATGAGGTCCTATCTTACCTCACCCTTCGGGTAGCGATAGCGATACTTATCCTGGTCTCTCAGTGCAAACTCCTCTGGGTAGTGGTCCTGGATATCTTCATATGTCAGTTCCTCACACACTCCCTGTTTGCAAGCAGCAAGATGCTGGATAAGGGAATGTACACAAGCATGTTAAAGTACAAATATGCATTTGCAAATATAACTGACCGCATCAATCTCATTTAGAGCCTTCCACTGTTCATAGGGCACTCCCAGGGCCTCAGCTGTCTGAATGGTCCTTTTCATGTGGCTGGTCCACACCTTGAGGTCCCGAATACATTGGCTCCGGATGAAGCCCTCAAGGGCACATGCAAACTGGGAGGAAGGTGGTGTGGTGGTCAAAAACAGTCAGCTTTTCCAGTCTCATGTGACACACTCAGTCCACTCACCTCATTCGCCCCACCTGTTTGCCCCGAAGAGAGAGGCCTGAGTCACCCCCAATACGACCCAGCAGATTGAGCTCACTCTCGCCATGCCGGCACAGGTAGATGGAACGTGGTGTCACATGGATGTTCATCAAGTAGTACACAATGCGGCTCTGGATGTGGTCCTGAACCTGGTTCACTAGGTATCGCAAGCCCACATTGAAGATCTTGATATAGGACAGGTTCCTGTTGGTGGGGGCAAACATACAGCTGCACTAGATACTTGAATACATTAAAAGAGGTACAAGCCCTGAGCCGAGGAGGTTTTTTGCTGAATGTGACTTGCCATCTAAATCATTACTTTAGTAAAGCAGCAAACAAAGACCCGAGTTTATGCAAAAACATCACACTTTGTAGCCTTTAGCGATGATAACTGGGCAAAACTGCTGCATTACTTACAAAATATATGCAGATTTCTATGAATAATCTGTTTGTTTTTATTCAGTATTCATTGGCTTGTCCTGGTAATCCTGTGTTTTAATGATCTCATTCACGTTCATTTAATGGTCTCGTTCACGTATGATCACATGATTGGTTCCACATTGGTTTCACCTGTCTATTTCTTCATCCAAGGGCACATAGGTCATCTCATAGCACTCAATGCGTTTCAGGAAGTCCTCCAGTGCCTCCTCCTTGTCACAGTCCTTGTAGTCAGGGCTGCTAAGCTTCACCTGCTGCGCTCCATAACACAACTGAGAGTTTCTCACAGCTATCTGACTCTCAAACATCTGTTTGCTCTACATTTGAATCCACTGTCCCTGAGGTATCTCATTACAATTTTCCCATTCCGGTACGGTTATTGACATTTTGTCTGATAAGAATCAAAAAAAGTTTTGATTCTGTCTTTGTTATTAGGATAGTAAAGCACTATGCATCTCGACCTCTGCATAATGAATTATCCACTAAAGACTAATTAAGGCAGCTGTCACAAAATGAAAAGAGTATTGTGGGTTTCAAAAGGCTTAAAATATGGTCCCCACTAGTGAGCAATATATTGTATAAACCAAGCTACATATATAGGATAAAGTAGATTTGTTTTATTACCATTATATTTTCTTCAATAATGTCAGGATCATGACAAATGGATTCCACAAAAAAGACCTGCAAGAACATCGGTCAAATCAGGGTTGAAGGAGAGCGGTGACAGGTCATACAAGCATTTGTACAAAAAATAATAATAATGAGTTTGACTAACACTGCAATTTCAGAATAATAGCTTTAAATTATGCCTAAGTAGATGTGTATATATATATATATATATATATATATATATATACACACACACACACATATATATATATATATATATATATATATATATATATATATATATATACACATATATATGTATATACATTTCTTTTTTACTCAAGAAGGCTAAAATAAGCTCATGTAAAACAATAGGCCTTAGACTTTCATTCTAGATTTAAACAATGAGGGAGCATCCCTTACATTAGCTGGTAGATGGTTCCCTGAACTGGGGGCCCAACGGCTGAAGGTTTTACTCTTAACAGCTCCTTTATCTATTCGAGAAATTACAAGGAGGCCTGCATCTGCAAACCATATAATATACATTAATCAGCTAGATAAGCAGGGACCAGACCCTATAAGCCTTATAAGTGAGACGAGGAATTCTCAAGCCCACCATGGAGCTGATAGGGAGCCAGTGAAGGTGTGATGGGATCATATTTTCCACTTATGGCTACAGTTATTCTGGCAGCATGTTGAATTTGCTGTGGATCAGCCAGTGTGCAATGAGCGCCCCCTGGAGGTAAGGTGTGTCAGTAGTAATCTCGTACAGAAAAATGCATGCTTTATCTGTATCCAGAACACCTTGGCCTTGCAGTATTTCAGAAACGCGTAGAATCATGGAGTTATCACGAGTCGCAAAACGGTGCCCCAGCTTTCTGCAAGTCAGCAAGACAAAAGTTAAGGGCTATTACCAAACAGGACACTCTTATCAAGGTGTTATCAGAAAGTAATCAAACCTCAACTTTATCGGGGGTTTAGAGATCATTTTCATTCATCCACTTTTTGTCTCCGCTGCAGTACTTTGCTACAGACCGAGCCATCAAGTCTGACTGAAAGGCAACTTTGTATGTCATTAGGATATAAATGACAATTCATTTGATGGTGTTGGTCTTATCAAGAGCCAGTTTTACAGATGGAATTCAAACTGTAAGGAAGAAGGAAATGGGAAAAATCAATAACAGTGGTTATAATAATATCAGTTAGATCAGAGTAAGTTGTAGGAGTAGGAATATCTTTGCATTTTGTGTACCCAATTAGCATGAGCTTCTGTGCTGTGGCCAAGAATATTATGCATGCAATTCAAGTATATTATTACAGATCTAAATATGTGCGCAGTTGAGAGATATCTCCTTTTCAAAGAAACACACGGCCTGAGAGATCTACAGCGCTTAAGCGAGTTTTGATCTGAGATTCGCTCTTCAAGCAGAGGTCCGACAAAAGTCACGTGCAGTGGGAGAGGAACACGGCCAGATGATAGGGATACGGTAATTATCGTAAAGATGAACCTTGTAAGAACTGCCGGGGAATGCTTAAGCACTTCAGTGTGAATGGAGTCCAGTGGACAAAGGCTTGGATTTCGATTTTAAAACCCATTTTTCGATGCATCTTCATTTTCTACATAAAAATTGCCGAGACTGCCCTTGTGTATTACGTTCCACACTTCATTCAGAATTAATAGCTATCGGCTCAATCTGACATCTAATGGTATCAATTTCATCGTTACTAAAGATGCTCATGAAGCCATTACTGCTAGTATTAAGTCACGATGTAGCTGATATATCAAGGGCCCTGGCTTTACGATACAGTAGAAAAAAGAAAGCAAGGCCTCTTAATGTTTCCTGTAAGCTTGGCACAGCAGTCTGTCTGCAGCTCTTCCCTGTACTCTGTGGTACTACTATTCAGTATGGGTTGGAGGGATAGAGATGCACAATGTATGATCATTAAGCCATAGTCAGAATCTCGGAGGGATAGGACTCTGTGCTTGTGCTCTGTAGGGTGTTAATTCGAATCCCAGGATTGGCTGGGATGCTGCCATTATACCCTTGCGTACCTCCTGTAAAATACTCTAGGGGCGCTGGATGATGGCTGACCCTGTGCTCAGACCTCAGCCCCTGTGTATATATATATATATATGTGTGTGTGTGTGTCTCAGAGAGCATGATGTGATATGCGAGCATCTCAATGTACCTATATCATTTCGGTTCTGTCTGAACACTCAGCTTCAGTCATATGTCATTTCATAAATTTACATCACACATATTGCCAAAGACTTTTAAGAAATGCCACTCATGATGTGCCTCATCACAGCTTTTATGAGTATTTCTGAGAGTTAGTAGCAGATCAAGATGATCAGACTGACTGATCTGCTGGAGAAATTTTGGCTGATTTCAGTCTCAACTCCAGGAGTGATAATTAGGCCAAAGGCATGACATTTAATGGTGAGCATTTCACAATAGCCCCATGAGATGGTTAAGAATTAGGATTTAACGATGTAATGGAAACCGAACGATTAACATAGTTCCTAGTGGAACATAAAAATTTCATTCTAGGCCTGGCTGTAATTGATATTTTTCAGTACTGTTCAGCTTTTCTGATTCCTGATTATTTCCTAACTTATAGGATGCCCCATTGCGAGATACCAGGTTTGGGCCAGATATGAGACACCAAGGAAACAGGAAAATTGAATTGAAGCGTTGGGGCCTGGAGTAATTGGCCACTTTACCATACTAGGTGACAGACCTAAGTATCAAGAGTCATTGATAAGATGGATGGATGGATGGATGGATGGATTCTCTCGATTAGCCACACCGGCATTGTTGGGTGGCATAAACTAAGGATATCCAAAAATCTTCTGGCCACATGCCATCAGCCGGGTGGTAGAATAGCTATGGGCAGTAACATTAAACTCTATTTGAAGTCCACAAAGTGTCCAACCTTCCAAAACATCCTAAAGTCATTCAAACGTACACCAGAGATCCTATGTTACCCAGCAGATGTTTCCGATAAACCCACACGACAGCGCTTATGAGTGGAGAGTTAGTTGCAAACTTCTTCTGCATTTTAATTTCTAAGAACAACTCTCACAATAGCAGCACATCCTGAAGGGTGAGGTTCACCCTTTGGATGTCGTGATGCACCAACAATTCTCATTGTTCTAATTGCATGGAGCTGAGCTGGGCTCATCTCATCTTCACAGCTCGCTCCTAGTCTAGCAACATGTTTTCACGAACTGCGGCTGATGTAGCTATTTGCACCGTAAGCGCTGGATACTCTTTGCTGTCCAGAAACCTGTGGTTGACCGGCTTGGGAGGGACTCACAGCCTCAGCTGAGCTGTTACATTCTGCTCATAAGCTCTGTCAACACCTTATACCACATCGTTCTTAGTGTCCGGACCAGCGCTAATGAAATTGGTATATAAAATTTATTGTACATTTATTATGAGTTCACAAAATTTCATCAGAATTCCATCTGGGAACCAGATTGGTATGTGGCTCAGTGGATTAGGACTCTGTCTCCATGACTGAAAGGTTGTTAGTTCAAATCCCATTGTTTGACCCTCAAGCAATACCTACGACCCCAATTGTTCCAGGGACTGGCTGACCTGGTTTTCTCAATTGTATATAAGTTTGTCTGGTTCTGTTGATGTTGCCATGTCATGTGTGTAAACAAAATGCATGCTGAAGTTAGTCAGGATCGATGTTGTGTTAGCCTGGTCTCCTGTATAAACATGCAGCAAAAACAAAGAACCAGCAGTCCAAAAAATGCAGCAAGCTAACTGTCATGCCACAATTGCCCATAATGTGAGCGTGTGCCCTCCAATGGCCTGGCTTAGTGTAGACTTCCCTATGATCCTGATCAAGTTATGCAACTGGAAGCCATTCATCTTTGTGAACCATCATCCTGAAAACAGTATACGTGTCTGAACAGGAGGTCTCTTAATCCCTCCAGTAGTCCTGTGCCATCTATGTGGCAACAGTGACCCCTTGTGGACAACTTGAATTCAACTCAGCTGAGCAACACAAGTCTCTTAAATTGATTTTGTGAAATTTTACAAAGCATTTCGGCTCTGAATTCCACCCCCCAGCATGCACATGACTCAAGACATTAAAATCCAGATAATTCAGCTCTTTAAACAAGAATCAATAGGAAGTCCAGCCTGACTCACTGTTCAGTTGTCCTCCTTGCCATTCACGTATTGATTTTCAGACACATTTCCTAAATTCCTGGATCTCGGCCCCAAACGTCATCGCTGGAAAGTCGGCCTTACTGGATGTCAGGAGGTAGATTGCCACTTCATATTCATCCATGAGCTTCCGCTGAGTACCAAGGCTAATGCAGACAAAAGTCTTAGTCATCACTCAGTCATTGGACCGAGACTTTGGAAATCACTCTTTTTGGCACCAGTTCAAAGACTCAGGCTGGTGCTGCAAGACAGTAAGATTTTCCAAGCACTGCATTTAGGCATAATGAGAAAATGCATTGATTAATTAAGGTAAAATAATTTAAAAATGACATTTTAAAGGTGATCCGTTCTGCTCAATTGGTTGACAGTTTCTTTGGCTGTTTTCTTATGCACATGGAATAAAAGAATGTGACAGTGCAACAGGGTCCAGAAAGGAAGTTCTGTAGGACTGGCCGACAGCTTCCTGTCATGCAGTGCCGTTTGTGGGGAATGTATATCAGAGCCATGAAAATGGAGAAGATGTTCAAAAATATAAAACATCAAGATATATTTCAAAGGACTCTTCAATCAGTGCAGTGATATGGTCAACTAGGAGTATAATCAGATCCCAGATCCATCGTCACTGGTTTTGGTTTCCGAAACGGTTCCTGCCCTCCCACTCCAAAGGCAGCATTTGTAAATAAACACAAGGAAATGAATCTGTGACTTATGCCCTCAAGTGGACACGTTTTAACCGTCAGACATCAAATTTGTAAAATAAAACCCATTTTAACCTAAAACAGGATCAAAATCAATTCTGCATCAAAAAATTCAGACAGTAGCCATCCGAAATCAATCAGAATAAAAGAAGATCAGTGAAATGAACCTCTGTAACAACATTGGTCTGAGCAGAGATGGCCAGTAAAAAATATCTGAGCAGAACAATGTGGAAACTTTTACATTATTAATAATAAAATGAAATTATTAAGCAGAGTGGTAGTCCATCACACATCATAATTTCTCACATACCAAAGACAATTCAGATAAACCATTTCACCTAACGGCTAGCTTTATGTCTGTGGAATTAAGCTGGATTGAACTCTCTCTCTCTCTCTCTCTCTCTCTCTCTCTCTCTCTCTCTCTCTCTCTCTCTCACACACACACACACTCACACACTCACACACACAGGGTTCCAACCCTGAGCCCTGGAGGTATGGCGCTACAACACCCACAGTTATCATCTAACCGCTCATCCCAGTCAGGCACGCAGGGTCTTTGAGATAAAATATATCACACGATATAGATAGATAGATAGATAGATAGATAGATAGATAGATATAATATAAAATGCATCATACGGTAAACTTCTACTTTCAGCAACTATAAGAAAACTTCAACAGTCCTTTCTCTTCACCTGAGCTGTTCGAGAACCTTATGGTTACATGGTTTGTTTTGCCTACTGAGGCTGAGCTTTTCCAGTGTTATCACAATTCACTGAGCTAGTTTAAAATTTAATTAAGGGTGAACTATTTTAGCAGGAGTTCCAGGCCTGCAGAAAACAGCAACTGGCTGTGAAATCCATATTGCTGGGGTGCCATGGGTCGCAGATAAGGAGCCTTGTTGGACTGTGTGTTAGAGTGCAGAAAACCTTCTCTGGGGATATTATTTAAAGTCAGATCCATAAAGTTTTACCAGATGGAAACCAGGTAGTATCTGTCAGCTCACATGAACGATTCAATGCAGTAATCCTTCTTAGCATCCGGGCATATTTAACTTGCTGCCAGCAGGGGGAGCTGGAGCTACACATCTGCACTTGAATGATGACTCCTGTACTTGAATACACTGCAGCGTGATTATGGAGGGAAATACGGCCAGAGGGAGCGTGTTGTACAATCAACTGCAGTGAGAGGCTGATAGCACAGGTCAGGCTGGCCAGTGGCCACAGATGCCCCATGCAAGCAGTAAATCCGAGTATTCTGCCCAGGATGAGAGCTTTTAGTGGGTCAGCCCTGCTCAGTAGAGATGCTTTGTGAGTAGGTTTTGTGAGGCTTAAAGATGCTCACAGCCTTATCTTTAAGCCTGCTCTTCTGAACCTGCTTGGATAAGGAGTCTATTTGAGTCTCTATTGAGACTGAAACGTCGTGGAATAAATTCCGATTTCGTATGGGGATTGGTACCACATCTTTTTCCTGTGGTATTTTCCCAAAGCAAAATATATGTACCAGGCTATTCTTGTTTTTTTTTTTTTTTTAAGGAGAACTATATAATTTAAACTGGATGTTGTTCTCTCGGTGACAGCACAAAACATGGTTTCAGAGCAAAAAAAAAATTCTGTATTGAAAGGGGAACCCCAGAAAAAGCAAATATATGTGATCACAAATTCGTGGTACAAGGTCTCTAGCTCTGTTTTCATTTGGGAGTCCCTGTTTTAAGAAAGGTTGAAAAACTCTGACGTGATGTATTTAGTTGCTTACACAGTGGGCTAACAGCCTGATAATGAAATCCACCGTACAGAGCAAATATCGAGCTTCTTCCTCTGGAGGTTAAACCGCTTTTTATTAATTCTCCAGGGGGTCTGCTGCATTGGTTTCATTTGTGTTTCAACCTCAGCTGAGAAAACCTGAGCAAGACCAGTATGTCCATGGAGACACCACGGCAACGTCGACACCCATCGGTGAAACCATGGCAACGACAGAGGAAGACAGCTGATGAGAGTGAGAGAAGCTTGGCATTTATATAACTGCAAAAATGCAATATGTATAATAGTGACACGTATTGCTAACAGTGGGTTATATAATTAAATCCATATGGAAGAGCTTCCTCTTGCGTTGCTACGGGAAATATTCATGCAGAAGCACTTTATGGGACACGATTGTACTAAGTGGTTCTTTAAGCAATGGAAATCGCACTGCCTAAATCTAATTGTTTCACTTATAATTAATTTTAGTGGGAATTCAGTATTTTCCATTTCATTGGTACGTCATTTTTGCGTCCGCAGCTCAGACGAACGCGCGAAGGTACGGAGACCCGCTTTATAACGCACATAGGAGCATTACTTTCACGTTTGTGATCATGCAGCTCAGCTGGGGTGGATGCTGGAGGTTACAGTTCCAGGGGAAGACGGAGTCCACAGGTGTGAAATTTAAAAAACCCGTACAACATTACTCAGTCGGTCAGGTACGAGAAGATAAAGTGTTCGGGAGCATATCTGAATGTCCAGGGGCATAATGAGCCAAGCATCTGACAGCAAATTAAGCCGATCATAACAATTTATGTCTGTATTACTGTGTTTGTTTTCATAGAGAGCTTCTCGTATTCACGTGCCCGCCGCTCTTCCCGATTATCGCAGATCTCATCGCCGTCATGCTACAAGCCGCCAGCAGAGGGCAGTGTGCGCAAAAACAGCAGCTGCCGTCTAGATAAAAGTGCAGGTCACGCACGGCATCTGCATAATCGATAGGCAGTCCAAGGCCTACAAGTTTCACGCCGTTTCCAATCAAAGGGTTCCGTGTTAGCCCTTTCTCGATCGGACGCTTATTACGTCCTCAGTGTGGCTCTTTCATCTACGGGAATGCATCCGTGCAAGTTTGCTATGCTCCAGTAGCCCGGGCGCACTTCAAAAGGTTCAGGGAAATGGACCTGATGTGGGAGCATTAAGCGAGCCGGGTTATACACAGCACGGTGTGAAGCTCCAGCGTGCTCAACTCTGGGCAGCACTAAGTCTGGGACCCAAGATAAAAGGTCCTGACCGAACTTGCAGTCCTGGCAGTGATGCCTCAAGCGTGCTTGTGTATATTTTTTTATTTAAACTAAGTGTTTGATTTACTGGAGAAGGATGGGAGGTGTTTTTGAGAGGACACAACACTCACCCCCATGCTGAATATTGCCACCACCAGCTTTTCATTGCTGTCTCTCCAGTGAAAGTGGTTTAGTTGGATGCACAGCTCAGGTGTGGAATGGCACACTCCGTGTGTGGCTGATGCATAGTTCCCGTGCGTCCAGATTTTAAACACCATGGCTGCATCCGAAATTGCTCACTTTCACACTAAATAGTGTGCCAAAGAGTACATGATACATAATAGTGCAGGGGTCTCCTACCCCAGTCCTGCACAGCTTACTTCAGTCCCTGTTCCCTCACACCTAATTCACCTGAAGAAATGGGTGGTAATTAGCAGAGAAGTAGAATCAGGAGTGTTAAATGTGACGAAACCAAAAAGTGGGCAGGGCTGGGGCTACTCAGGACTGGAGTTGGAGACCCCTGTAATAGCGTTAGTGCACTAACAGTTCCTGGATGGCACCCTACATCTGGTCAGAATGCGAAGTGTGCAAACACTCTACAATATTCAATCCCACAATCCTAGACTTCTAAGGTTTGTTCAGAACTTGTTAATATGCAAGACGGCCGTCTTTAAAGATCAAAGTTCAACAGTTCAAAGGTAAAGAGTGCATCCGGATAGTGTATGAAGTTTTGTACTTGCAAAGTGATCCTTACCGTAGTGTGTACTGTTTCCTCATTTAGGGCACACTTGGTAGTGTGCGATTTTGGATGCAGCCTATATCTGCAGGTTTAGCGAAGTATATCAATTACCAGAGCAGCGGCAATAATTCTAAGCAAAATGTTTCCTTTTACCACTTCAGTAATGGATGTTGTCGGCCGCAGTAGCGCCTTACAAGCCTGTACACTGCTAACTCCAACTGAACAATGCCCCCTAGAGAGAAAAGCTTGCCAAACTGCCCCTGAAATAGACTCCGTGGTGCCAACACCCTGGTACAAGGTCTTATATCCCCCCAAGTCATCTATTATTCTGTTCCATAGGGAGAACCCCAAAAAATACAACCACAAGAAAATATTTGCAATAAAATTATACCCTTGCAATGAGTTGGTGCCCCATCCTGACTTATTCCCTGCCTTGCACTCATAGCTTCTGGGATAGGCTCTGAATCCCTATGGCCATGCACAGGACAAGTAGGTAAGGAGAATGGATGGAACTATATCCCTTCCTGTGTTATGTACCTAAAACCACATGCCATTTAAGTCTGTATCTCCAAAGCAAATAAATGTCCCAGCAGTGTGGGTTATGCAGTAACTCAGTCTATAGCACTGTGGCCTCACTCCTTCCATGGTTGTTGGTTCAACTCCCAGCCCTGAGCCCCGTGCGTCTGGATTTTCCTTCAGTGTTCATATGGCTTTCCTGCTGTAACCCAAAGATGTGATCTAGGGTTATGTTTAAGGTCAGACACACTCAGATGAATGGGCATCCTGTCCTGTGTGTACCCAGCCAGAATACGCTTCAGTCAAGCCCTCGCTCTTTGTTGAATAGGTATGTATTACATGTAAAGGCAGCTTATATTAAGCTGTCCATGTTCATGGACACAGGTCACATACCCAGAAGGCTGCACTGATGGTGGAGCATGTCTACATGAGGTGGGTCTGTAGGCGACATGTGCTAGGAGCTCATTGATAGCACTGGAGCCTGCTGCATTCCCAGTGATCCTCGGAATTGGGAGCAACACATTTTAATCATAATGGGAAATCCAGCATCAGGCCAACTCACGTTACCTCCTGCTTCCATGAAATGCCCCCTTTTGGCACTTCGATCTGGCCCTTTTTCTAGGGCAGTGTTTCTTAATCCAGTCCTTGAAGACCCCCAGACAGTCCATGTCTTTGCTCTACAGGGAGCTGTCTTGGAGCATAACTGTGAGCCATCTGGGGGTCCCCGAGGACCAGGTTGAGAAATACTGTTCTCGAAGTTATGAAATCAGAGAAATTAATGCTTCTCATTTCTCCTTTTTATTTAATAGTTTTCTGTCTGCGATTAGAGTGACTCTTTCGTCTCACATGGCCTGTGTCCGCCCTGAGCCCTTTGATTTCCCCCCTGCCGTCCAAAGATCTTTGTTTGTGTGCGTGTGCCCGGCCGTGCACTGACGTCTTTGTCCTGGGTGCCGTCAGCCAGGTGCCTTGCGCTGCCTGGAATAGGCTCCAGGGTCCACTGTGACTCTGTACTGTATGAGCAGTGTGAAGATGGGTGGAGGGATGTGTATTAACAGAAGGGTCAAACAGAGAGTGTAGTGTAACGAATCGGCCGTTGTTAACGCTCAGGTGTGTAACATTCTCTTGACAGTTTGTCGTCAGTTCGGGAGCTCAGTACTGAAAAAAAAATCGACATTAACACGAGTCTGAAGTGAGACGCTCAGAAATTTTATTCAGCAGCTCTGCCTACTTTTTCATTTCCATTTTTACCCATCTATCCATCTTCAGCCCCAGAGGTGCGAGGTGACAGCACCACCCACTGTGTCACCTGTATCCGTTTTTATGGAATTCTTATTTATATTTCGTTATCATTATGCCTTAAATAGCCAGCTAACCAATACAGCTTCCCGGCGGTAGACGTGGGACACCTCGGAAATCCTGGTCAGCGTGCTGCCTTATGCACAGCCTCGCGAACACCCCGAACACGGTTTAGGGCTTAATGCTACATGCAGAGACGCACGTGAGAGGAAATTGCAGTCATAAAGTGACGAAGCTTCTCACCATGCCGTCACGCATAAATAACACGTTAAATTAACGGGAGCTGGGGATGGATATAATGAAACAGAATAAAAAACAGGGAAACAGCCAGTTCTTTAAAGTGTTATCCTCGGTGCCGCAAAGTCGTTAGACAAAGGTCCCCTTCTTTTGAATCTCATCTCTATCTTTCTTAATTTAGTCTGTTGACAACCATCTGGTATTTTGATCTCTCTGGAATTATTTTGTACATCAGCGTATTCCCAGGCTGTAATTTTTTAACAGCTTAATCATTATTATTTGTATATACATTTCAGTGTTATCTCTCTTTTAATTTAAACTGTTTATTAATGGTTATTCATGGAGAATCATAGTTGCGGTAGTAGTTACAGTAGCGGACAATAACCTGAAATCATAGAATAGGAACGAAATGCTCATTATTGTATTATAATGCGGATGGTGCAATTAGACTATGAGTCGCTGCTTCTACTCAGATTAACAAACTACCTTTAAAATATGCTAAATTTGCCTGCAGTTTTGGCTGTAAATTTATGTAAAAATCATTTGCATACATTTTTGTATGGCCTGATAAGGGTCAGAAATTAAGATATGATTTATATTTAATTTATGCAGTTCCAGGACGGAATACGATTTATCAAGAATTAAATCTTCATCTTTGCAATCTGAAAAAATCTCATTATTATACTGATTCGTTGGTGTTGCGCTTAATTTACAATTCAAATATTCATGTCGGGAACACAGCGTCTTGGCACGCGCCATACTGTTTTCCTGAGCGCACTTTGCATTTTATACATTTTGATTACCTATGAAAACAAATGTTGGTTTATGGAGGCAAATGTGTGATTATACGTGGTTTTTGAATGTCCGGCGTCCTAGCAAAGGCGCCCCCGTGTGTTGTGTTTGACCTCTTATTTGTCCGGTCTTATGAAAAGTATACTGTGGAAAAGACATGGCTTCAAATGACGTTTGGGAGGTGCAATGTGACGCAGCTGAAGCCGCCTTCGTTACCTAGGTGATGTTACACGGCAAAAAGATGCAGAATTAATGAGAATTCGGGGACGGTATTAGGGAGGCCAGGTAAAAGGGTGCAGACCGTACAATGACGCACGGTTTCAGATACGCATTATGGTAATCCGCACATATGCTCATTATCCTTGCTGGTAATGTAAAGCCAGATACATTCTCATCCTATGTTTTGCTCTCTGTAATAAAATGTTTAATGCATGTAGAAAGTTAAATCTATTTTCATTTGTGTATTTATCTACTTGCAGGAATTGACATAGGGATTTTGTCTAACTCCCAGTGGTCTTATAAGTAAGCACAGGAAAAACTTGAGAACTGGGGTCACAGTTGTTTTGTATTTGTTGAAATCGCATGGCTAAACTATACATTTTTCATCTCTTCACGTGTCCTAGAGTAATAGTCGTCTTTCGCATTCTTTTAATTTTGATTTTGTATTGTTGAAGAAATATTAAGCAAGACAATAGTTCCACTTGATTAAAAAAAATGTTTAAAGTGAGAGTAGGGAAAGAATTGTGTGTCCTAGCAAAGTAATTATTCCATTCGTCAATCCTGAAACACACTGGGTTTTACACTGGAGCCTGATACTTCACCTGAATATTTTTACAGAGTATCCAGCTGTGCTGACAGATAGAGAGGGAATGTAACAGCTTTGCACTGTAAGCCTCTGGATAAAGGCATCTACAAAGTAAATTAATACAAAATGCGGCTGTACGATAAATCCTTTTGGCAAAGCAAGGGGAGTAAACATCTTGTACCTGTGACAGTAAATGAACGGTTAACATTTTTGCCTGTGGATTTAGTTATTTTTAATGGGAAGCAATTTTCATCCTATAAAGCTTTGGGCAAATTTTCATTGTTTAAGAGGGTATCCAGGGCCACATATGCAACTAAACAAAATGCTCGCGCTGCATGTTGCCATGGATAAACGGATAAATCAAATATATCAAAAAATATGTTTTTCTTTTCTCCCAAAGAGCAATATGTGGATGCATGTCTCTGCCTGTGTAGCTAATTGGACTGCTGGAGTCGGGTTCTGTGGGTTCCTGTATTTCCATCCTGATTGGGTAATGTCCTGCAGTTCACAGAGAAGTTGAGGGGGAGGGGAGGTTGAGGTTTTTGCTGTCTGGGCAAGGCCGGGGAATTTTAACTGCGTGTTACTGGAATGAAAAGCCCAAATAAATATTCACTGTCTTTCCAGGCAGTGCCTGTTGTTCTATGCATTAGTGCAGTGATGTTCTAGTTGAGGCTGCTGATCCCCCCCACAGCAGTGCAATGTCATAAAAAGGAAGCCGATGAAGTACGGAACCAGAAAAGTTTCTTAGCTTCTTAAGTTCTGGAAATAAATTAGCTTTGCTTGAATCGGATGGTTGCCTGGGGGGAGTGTTTGAAAACATCCAGATTAAGCTGTCAGAGATGGAGAAGCTCCACACTCCTGCTAGCTCACTAGTAACTCCGTGGGAGAGTCATCAGTAACTCCTCCAAACACTGATGAGAGCCTCACCTCTTCCTAACACATAATAGCTGCCAGTTGCTACCATAGTATTCTGATGGGTCTGCACACATTTCACAATGCAATCAGTCCAGCTGTTTACACAGACCATGGTTACCCAGACTAATGCAGCTCTTTCTAAACGTATTGTCATGGGAACATGTAAGGTTGCCAGGGTAACGGAACCTTTGTATCTCTGAGACTTTATCAGAGTCTCTGCCTTCAAAGCTGCCCCAGCCCTCAATGCCAGGGCATGATCTAGGTGTGAAGGGGCTGTTTATGGATTTTGGTGGAATGAGCTCTCAGAATACCTCCCAGCTTGTCATTAATGGTATCTGGGCTCACCCCTGTAGCCTCCCTTTCTGCCATAAATGCATCGGATGGGCTACGATTTGACAATACGTCATTCAGCGATTCTGACACTACTAGCTAGTTTTTCAAACATTGCAGGGGGGCAGGGTTAACCAACAAACCTACCCTTGATGTCATTCAGATGTCATGTAATTTTAACTGACTCTGAGCTGATATTTCAATTAATGACAATTAATAGATTCGATCATGTATGAATATCCTTTATTGACTGGATGGCTAAGTGATATTGTTTATAAATAAAATTACTAACAAAAATCTCAGCTGAAGATTTACAGATGGCCTCTGCGTGAGAGAGACTTGCCATAAATATTAGTGCTTATTAAACACCCACAAATTGTTGAGGTGTTGTGTAAATTGGCAAACAGTGACTTTTTGTTGTGGCATTCTCACATTCTTGTTGGAAACATGCATTTCATATTCCACCAAACCCGTCACTTTCACTGTATTCAACATATAATTTCAAATAGAAATATTATATCACCTTGCCAATGCACTTTAGCCCAATGCCTTATTCTAAGGGAGATCAAGGGAAATTAGTGGAAACAGGAAATGACCATCAAATGATGAATATGATATGGCAGTCACGTGATTCTGTTCTCTGACCTTACTGTCCGAATATTGCTTAACAACCAGTTTTCCCAAATTCGAAAACAAATACAGATCTGACCAAATAAACATTCTTCGGATGTTTAAAATAAAGTCAGGAAAGTCATTCCTGCCCCCCTCCCTCCAGGCCTACCAGTTTAATTTCTTAAATCTCTCCTCTCATATGAGTGCAGGAGTTCTCTGTGTAGGTCACACAGGCCTCAACATGACCCCAACGCAATGGGAGCAGAACACCAAAACAGTTGCTGGAGGCGGAGCTGGTTTGGTCGGCCGGGTCCTTCACTGCTCTGATTGCAGACCTTAAAAATGCATTATCGGGGCCATTGCATTATAAACAGCTGGGCCGTTGTTCTGTTGTTTACAGCAGTTATTCTTGGGGATGCTCCCTGCCACAACAGCTCTGGGTAAGAGCTCTGTCTAAAGGCAAAAGCAGCACCATCCACTTCAAAGTGATGGCAAAATCCTCACCTTTGTTTTTTTACTCAAAGAAACATGTACTGTAACTGCATGATAGATAGATGCTCATTGGAGTTTTATTTACAAAAAAATGTTCTGATGGCAGAAGGAAAAATGATTGGTTCAATGCAGAGAGATAACCAATCAGATTGTAGCGGAGGTGGGTCCAAGCAACTAGAGGAGGCAGAACCAACCAATCATATGTCTTGATCTTGCCTTCTCTAGTTGAGTGGACCTACCTCCTCTACAATCTGATTGGTAATCTCTCTAAACCAATCATTTTTCCTTCTGCCCTCAGAACATGTTCGTGTAAGTAAAACTCCCGTAAACTAGATGCTCAGATAGATCCAATTGGTGGTAGTCTTGGAGACTTTCTCTCTGCCCTAATTACTGTGGTCAGTAGGTGCTCCCTGAAACAGGAATCACCAAACAGGAAACAACAATTTTATCTAAAGTTATTCAGCTTTTTGATTTGTTCTTGGCTGTGGTTTTAGCGGATGCAGCGGGGGGAGGGGGGTGGTACTGAATGGATGCAGAAAAGTGAAGAAACAAAAGAAGCGAGTGAATAATAAGCAGACTCCCGGAGGGATGAACTTTCCTTTCGTCCTGTCCTCTGTGTCCATTGTCGTGGTGATTTTAATGGGCCTTCTGCTGTGGGGATGGTGACATATGCAATATGCTGTGGCAGAAGAGAGCTGAGGTTTCTGGAACGTTCTGTGTGTGTGTAGGTGTGGAAGGGAGGAAACACTGTCCAGCTCTGTGGACCCAGCAGTAGAAGGAGCTAACTGATTACAAGTTTCACCAAGTGCAGGCGTAGAACCTTCTAGACAGCCAGCCAACTTAGCTTTTCTCACTGGGTATACTCAGTCAGCTTCACACTTCTCTAGCATTCTGAATCATGTAGTGCCATGGTTATGTCAAATAAATAAACAAATAAATAAATATGGTAACAAATAACCAACAAAGTTGAGAGGAAACCTGACTGAACATTTTCACGAATGAGAATGCCTCAGGGGTGCCTAAGTTTTCAGTTCACAGTCTCCATTCATGTGGGGGGTGTGTGTTTGGAACACCACTTTCTTTCTTGTCTGTTTCTGTCTGTCTAACGGTCTCCAGGGCGACATAGTCTTAATGACCCCCCATAAAACTTTGACGAGTAACCCCCCAGTGTTTTGAAATTTCATGTAATATAGGTGCCGTCACTGCCAGTATTATTAAGCAGAGTGGTAATGCTATTTTCATAAGCCTGATCTTTCTGCATTGTCAGTTGTTAACATGAGTGACCTCATACGTAAATGCGTAATAAGTAATGATATGGAGAAATGCGCATATGTAAAAATAAGAAGAACGCCATCCTTTCTTGGGGTCTGTGTTTTTGACCGAAGAGAGTAATGTGTGATCTATTGCCTCCGTACACAACTTCATACACCCATTAAAATTCATCCCTGCACGGTAGAAATGGCTGCAGCAACATCCGTTAACTGTTCAATTAATTGATTAATTAACATTATAAAAATATCACACATCCGCCCTGGACCTTAGCCAGTATAAGTTAAAAGATGGAAGGATGGATATACAAGACGTCTGAATTCATTTCATGATAAACTGATAATTTGTGTAGATATGTAAATGCCAACCAGCAGTCAAAACGGGGGCATGTCGATCAGTCTACTGAAGTGCTTCCTCCTTGCAGAATGGTTTCCAAAACAAAATTTAAAACACACACACTATACATGCGAACTTCTCAAGGTGCCGCTTTGTATGCCGGTAAAGGAATAGATGAAAGCTTTACAGCAGTGGAATCCCGGGGGATTCGTATTCTCGTTCACTTCCCTGGCGTTGCACGGATGCAATCGTTCTCTGATCTCTCGGGCTGCTGCCGGTGCCTTCTCTAATTCTCCCAAGTGGACTTTGTTCACACCTCTGCTGCAACGACTTCTTGACTGTGTTGTAACGCTGACAGAGGAAAGAGATCCACATCTGGTAGTGTGAATAATTGCTATGGTAAGCTGTATCGAGGTACGAATTCAAACGAGGCACCGGTGAAGCAGAACAGGTGTGCAGGATTTTAATGACTGTTTATATCTGAAAACTTACCTCCAGGTTATCGAACTTTCCGAAGTGCTTGATTCCTTACATCAGACTTAAAGCATAAATCAGGGTTAGAAAACTTAATGCCAAACAAGATGTGCAAGTGTACCGTGTGATTACGTGTTCAAATTATTCATCAAGCTAGAAATAAGTAGGTTATAAATCACATCGGAGCACTGAAAGACACTGAATTAAGAATTTGAAATTGTTGATTTTATATTGATCAGGTTTAGCACAACGAACCACTTAACACTTACTGCGTATTGATTGTTCATTAAATTATTATAAAAGTGTTTATTTTCTTAATATTCCATAATAAATGCAAGATCACTGGGCAAGAAATATATTTACATTTTCTAAAGTTCATGTTGGTACCTAAATATTTGAGTCTATTGTCTGCCACCAACAGATCGATAACTAACAGCGTTTTATGGATCCAAAACAGATGACTAAATTGAAGTCACTCATGCGAAAATTTAACTTTGTCTATACTGCCACATGTGGAAAGAGTAGTTCGGTCTCCCTTGGAGAATACTGAAAAAGACTTGGGCAGTAGGAGCATAATTATTTTGTATTTAGTAGAAAGTAGACGAATTAAATCCATATTAGTGTAATACACGTCTCAAAACTTGAATTACCTTTCTTTGATGTGTTCAAAAGGGCGCTATACTGAAACTCATCCCTCCACTACAGTGATCAGACACATCTGTTGAATGCTGGCATCTGAGAAGTGCGCAAACTGTAATTTATCTGTTTTCTCTAGACTAAGTGTATATATGTTGCCACATTGTCTAAACATGATTGCACTAATGTCATTAGGGCGTTTGCCAAACCCGATGACCGTTCGTTTGTTTAGCTTTTCGCTGTACAAATACGATATTTGCGTGGACCTTACGATGCAAAAATAAGTATATTCTTTAACAGACTTAGAAGACAAGACAAAAGGTTTAAAAAAAAAAAACTGAAAAAAAATCTCCCCACCGACCATGTGGAGAGACGACATATGAAAACAGGCAGCGCTTCAAAGCAGCTCTGCTTTCTCGGTGTCCGTGCAAAAGAAAGGGGCGTCCGGGAGCGGTCTGCGCATTCAGCCACGGGGGGTGAGTTGTTAGAAAGCCGTAAGTGTCACCCTTTTTGCTTAAAAATCCCCGTACCGGTGCAAAATGAGGGCTGCGAGCCTGCTTTGGAAATGACCGAGATTAGCGAGTGATCCGATCTGCAATCTGCTGACACCGGAGCTGCGGCGCTGGTAGGAAACACCGCTGCGACGCGGGCCTTTAAATGAATGGAGATGGACGCGATCGCACGCTATCCTGCACCCATAAACCAAGTTACCCGCCACGTCTCACTGCATGCTCGCCCTTTTATGCGTTTTCCGTATGTTTTCCTCACCCGCGAGTGGAAACATTTCCCTCGCCGCTGGCGTGATTTATTATTTTTTTAAACGGACAACCACAATACGGAAAAGCTTCAGTTTAAAAAATAGAGCGATGAGACATTGTTCATCGGGATGCGAGTATGCAAACCTACTGCAATAAATGCAGATAAAATCATACATAAAACGAGTTAACATTCACGCATTTACCCCGCGACTGAATTGTCCGGGCGGTCTTTTAAAACTCAGCGGGATTGAGATCGCTGTATACGGGATAAGATACCCGATGCTCAAAGTGCGCCTCCGTCTACTGTAATGACATATTTTCACATCCCATCGCAGTTTGAATGTATGTAACTGATGCTTAGCGGTGACTGAAATGTGTGGGTGGATCTGGCAGGTAACTTGATGTATTATTAGGGACTACTATTAATATTGACCATTGTTGATGTACTGATATAAATACAAGGTAAAGAAGACAAATACAAGTCCCATTTATTTTAAGTATGTTTGCTACATCAGAAAATTAAATGGTATTTAATTCCCTCCAGAAACTGCCATTTACATTGAAATACACGCTGGACGGTGTACATAGTTCATATAATTAGTCAGCAATCAGGAATCTTGGACTTTCAGCTAAAATGCACAAACTTTATGAGTTACAATGTGAACTTGTTAAATTCAACCAAGTGTATAACCATAACAAGTTGGCTGTATTAAGTTTCAAACAGATATTGAAAAGAGAGCAGGTACACGAGCCAAGCTGGCTGTTAAAACCAGGAGGCACTGAACCATTTCAGTCCTTCATACATGTTTCTGCTCCGTTTTCAGTAAGTAAGTACGTGGGAGTTGAAATCACACTATAACATTCTGTTTCCAACTTGTAATAACATGAATTAATGGTGATACTTAACAGATCAGATCCTGAAACAAACTTTCTTGAACAAAATCTGAAAATACAGAGCTATATTCGTAGAGCCTTGGCCAGACCCCACAAATGCTGTATAGTACTTCTTGACATCGGTAGGCCTTAGCTCCAGTGTGTTTGAGTGACACTCACTGTCCTGTTGGCCAGGGACTATCCGATGTGGTGGAATGTCAGCCCTGAGGCAGAGAAAGGATGTAAAGAGGAAGGATTTAGGTCAGGAGCGCCAAAGGCCAGACTCGCGTGAGGACCTCGTGAAGAGGACCCAAACAAGTGAGTAAGGCATGGGGTGAATGTCAGTATGCATACTTGACTGTACTTGTGTTGTCATGTACCCGTTCTATGTCATCTTCCATTGCCAAAGAGCAGTTCTGATACTAAGATTACAAGTACAGAGGACGGTAAATATCCTCGGATGTTGGTCTTGCTCTGCCCCAAATATCAAGGATACATCATTTGAATCCTCGCCGAACGAGAACAATCTTGTTATTCATTGTGCCCCAAGTTCGTTCTTGCAATGCAAGTTAGCAAGACCGGTCTTGCCAAGACCACAAGTACGGTCTTTGCCTTCTTGGTATTGAGAGTCACCCACAGGTGCTGCTTGTTTTTATATGGCTAATCAGTTTACATTTCCAGACCCAGACAGAGAACAGACACCTCCACTGTGGCTTTGGCTGAGTCAGGCTGAGTGCAGTTTTCTGTATAAATACATGTAAAGTAATTTTATGTGTTATTGATAGCCACAGTACTCAGCAGGTCCTTGTAGTACAGTTGGAATGGTCCCTAAAGATTGTTCTCCTTTTGTTACATCATACCAGCATGTACTTAAAAGGTTTGTTATCCCGCTACTATCCTATACATGATAGGCTGTATTAATATCTTCATTTGTCAAGCTTTGACCTCTGTTCCAAATCTGGAACAATAATCTTAAGCCCAAAAGTCATATCTCTGTCTCATGGGGGATTTGTCGGCTGGTGTTAGGGCTGTTAATCTGACATTAAGTGTTTTGTTCTTACTTTCGATATCCCGAATATTATGTGTATCTACAGCTATTTTACTTGTTAAATTTGTTGTGGTACGACTGGGTAATGGGTTAGAATAGGTTGTTTTTGATATTGACGTTTTTCAGAAGATGATAATGCATTTTCCTGTATTCAGATTTTTTAAAATGGCTGTTTTTGTCTGACAGCATTCGGGTGCTGCGCTGTGACATCATTTCACTCTGCGGTGGGTAATAATTTCAGACAGCGCGGCCTGGGGATTGCTGTACCCCATAATCAGTGCTCAGCTCCATATTCCTGATTTGTAATTGAAAAATCAAACAATTCCTGGCCGGTTCCTGTTTGTTTGGCCAAAAAAATAAACCAAAAAACAGCATAATGCTGGCAGTACACCCCCCCCCCCTTTTCTGTCATACGCCATGCAGGAGACAGGGTTCTGGATATGTCCCATTCCATTTCGATCGCCGGCTTCGTGTGATAGACTTGTTGCTGATGGTGACAGGGCCCCTGTGGTTAAGGGTTACAATGACATTTTTACACCATTGGCTTCAGAAGTCTGTCAAAGTGTATCATTAAGTTCCTGACGGAATAATACAGTCCTGATTAATGCGCCAAATGTAACTGCAAGTGGAAAAACTTGCATAGACATTAAGTTGTCCTTCAAAATGTAAAATCCAGATTGCTACAAGTTTAACTTTTCCTTGTTTTGTGTGTGTGTGTGTGTTTTTCTACTTCTTGTCCCATATGTTTTCTTCATAGGCTTTCAGATATGGTGTACTGGGATTTGGGTCATGTTTGGGGCCATACTAGGAGTATCCCTCGGCCTCCTGAATTGCATTTATGTGGCCACGTTACATGAAAACGATCTCTGGTTCTCCAACATCAAGGTAAGTTTCCAGTCATGCACAAGACCATCAGAGCAAATTTTCTCCCTCTCCTCACAGTCCAGATGAATCGTCACAGACTGACCACCAAGGCAGTGTTCACCCCCAAATAAAGGATTGGGATTTTTTCCCATCATGCAATCCTGAAGAGATTAAGTTCTCCAGGTCATGCTATTGTGCTGTATGCACAGTGCCTCCTGACTGTGGGACACGCAGTCTTCCGGAACACGGAAGTGTTTGTGTTTAATGGGGTGATTGGAGACGAACATTTTATGGATGTGTGGCTTGTAAATTTATTGCAGTTTCTGTTGGACTTCTTCAGAAGAACTCAGTTCCAGAGCATCAAGAGCTGGTCTCCAGATGCTGTGGACATTTTAAACGAAAAGGAAGCCTCTTTTAAAACAGCTAATGAGTTGTTATGATAGACGTTGCAGGAACAGATTGAAATTTGCCTCCAAATCTATTATGTCCCTTTCAGATTTTGGTCTATGGTGAAATGCATTATGGGAAATGGTTACTTAATGAGTAATTCTGCAGTTCACTGATGATTTCACATATGGCTGCTATAGTAACGTCTTATGACTCCTCTTAAAATTAGCTCAATTTGGAATGGATTAAAAGCAAACTTCACAAAGTACAAAAAAAATAAGACGCTGTTTGAACCACATTAATGTACTTTTGGATTTGTTGTCACATTTAGCGTGGAAGATACTATTTATCTAACCAGCAGGATGAGCATCTTAGATTTGTTCTTGCTAGTTTCTTTATTCCCACGCTTATCAGACGTGACGGGAATGCGGGAGGGTTCTGCCAGGGTACCACGGGAGCCTATGTCGGCCTGGCGCTGTGATCTGGAGCCGCAGCATGGAGCGCCCCTGCTTGCGTCGTGGCTTTTCCTGGAAATGAGCTTCACAAGGAGTATTGGGTCAGCTGCACGCTTCTAGTGACGCGGCTTCTGCAAAGCACAGTTGTGCAGAGGCCATGTCCTGTCTTGCTTTCCTGAGGGAAAACAAACGATGAGGCAGCTGACCATGAAGATGAAGGATGTAGCTTTTTTTTTTTATGTGGCGTGAGAATTTTCTGTGAATGTAGACCCTCCATGGCAGAGTCAGGGTTTCTTCATATGCTTTATCATAAGAAAAAAATGTTGAGAGTCAACCTCGATGGTTGTGGTGTGAATTGCTTTGCATTTGTCTGATGGCAGGTTTGCTGGTGGTGGTTGTTGTTGTATGAATAACTGGTTACCCGTGCACCTGCTCTCCCTCACCTCCATGTCTCGAAAGGTCATTGTCGAGTTGGAAGCAGCTGTTGCCAAGCTTTGTAAATTCACTGTGCATGAAATAACCAGTGTGACAGTTATAGTGCCTTCCGGAGTTATGCTGGGCTTGAAGCTGCTCGCATTTTAAATGTATCAGGGGTTTGAAAAACGAGCTCAACATTTTCCGAACAATGTTCCACGTACATTCTTTTTTACAACTGAGGTCACAAGTGGCAGAGTGTATCCTCCTTCCCCAACTGTGTTACGGGATCAGTTGGCTCTGCGATGTCGAGCTGAGCAGAAGTCTAAGAGTTGCTCGCTTTTGATTCCCAGCTTTTAAAATATTATTTTATAAGATCTTTTTTCGGACTGGAAATGGTGATGGGATGAACAACTTGAAAGTGGACAAGTTCGCTTTTTTAATGAGGAGCGATGGGTGACTTTTATTTTTGGGGAAAAAGTTATCTAGAGATCTTGGGGGCGAACGGCCGCCGGTTACTGATTTACAGCAGTTCCTAATGAGACATCTGGTACAAGGTAGCAGAAATTAATTTGAGCTGAGGAAAGGAAGGTTTGATTGAACAGCAGCATGAACGTCCGAAGACGAGGGAAGTGCAAGCTGGACGATGCTCTGGGAACTTTCAAGGGTCAGGGATTTATGGAAAAGTCTGTTGCCACGGGGAACTTTGGGGACTGCAGGAGCCAGAAGTCGAGGGCCACGTTCTACTGGCGGGCTGTTAACGTGACGTTGGGGATCCTGTTGGCTGTTTTGTTGGGTGCCTTACATTCTTTCTGTGTCTTTTCCATACACGAGAACTTGCTGTGGTTCTCTCACCTGAAGGTAAGTGGTGATTCAGTGAGAATGCCGTCTTGCTCCGACATCTTGCTCCCAAAACCAGGCTGTTGTTTCACTCCTCCTGGCCTCATGGACCCTCCATTGGCCAGGATTGATCTTTACGAAAACAGCTGTTCTGTGCATTAATGCTTCTGTCCGAGGCACGGTGGGGTCCCAAGAGAGAGGATACGTGGTTTATGGTTACCAGTGTCACATTTAGACTGCGCGTTTTGGAAATGAATGCATTCTTGTGTCCATTTGCTTTTCGTTAAATAATCATCTAGGTTTGTCTGTGGTGCTCTCTGCATGAGTCCACCATATGGTTCCTGTTTGAGGTGCACGTCTAAGCCCCTTGCTTGCATGCCACATCTCTTACCGCCGCCTCCCCGCATTTCAGGAAGTCGAGCGTGAAATCTCCTTCCGAACCGAATGCGGCCTGTACTACTCCTACTACAAGCAGATGATCCAGGCCTCTTCCATCGAGCATGGTATGGACACCTAGCACTGCCGGCTGTTTGTGCTTCCAGGATTTATTGGCTGCTGTGGGGGTTGCTCGCAAAACCCTCTCAGAAGACTTACCCATGAAGTAGACGTGAACTCCAGTGTGAAGACCAGGCTGTTTTCTTGCTTCCTGTACAGTGATAATTAGGAAAATGGTTCATATCCTGCAGGCTGTTCTATTTTATTGCAGGACATCTGGGGGAAGCAGGTTTTGATACAGACGGGATTGGTCGAGGTGGTTTTCTTCTGTTTTTGTCTACAATCTGCTTCTCTTTATTGGTTACGTAATAGTAGACCTGTTGTAAAAATAGCCGTTGCGTCACTCTGGGAGGGAACAAAGTGGAGCTTTAGAAGTGGATGATAATGAGCTCAGGCTTTTTACTGGGGCTGTCCACCTCCAGCAATGTGGGCCCTTGCATGGGAAAAACAGTGAGAACCTCTGTGACTCAATCAAATCTTGTGTTAGTGGTACTGGGTACAGGAGATGGTCAAATTTTGTTACTTTGATCCATTCATCTAACTTTGACCTGATGCAAGAGGTGCATTGGACATGGTCTTTGTATAGTTTTGTGGAAATAATTCAGTAATTTTTTTGGGAAAAACAGATGTGGAGTAAGGTACACGTTGACATTGCACCCAGCCCTGCGGGTGGTACAGTTGTGAGTGACTAACCTGTGCATGGTCTCGTTGTCAGGGCTGTTTGAGCTTGTCCATGATAACAAGACTGAGTCCAGGAGGACCATAAACATCTTACAGCGAATGAATATATACCAGGAGGTGTTCCTGAGCGTCCTTTACAGGCTCCTGCCAGTTCAGGTACAAAAGAAGCCCTTTTTAGGAACATTCTTTGAAGTCTAAACTGTCCGAACAGTTCTACGACATTAGCTCTGACTTATATGGGTTCAAGGGAGTCATCTTATTAGCACAGGGGTTTTCAACATTTTTGAGCCGAGGACACCCAAATGGAAAGGGCCAAAGCCAGGGGCCCTCACCATCATTGTGTGAATACATAACATTTTATTTATTTAGCAGATGCTTTTATCTAAAATGACATACATTTGAGAAAGCAGGGGCAGATAGGCTCTAGGGCAGGAGTTGGCAGCCCTGATTATGGAGTGCCAGTATCAAGCAGGTTTTCTATCCTATTTGATGAGTTACTATCTGCCTGAGTTCAAGTGTGGTTCATCAGAAACTAGGTAAAATGGAAAAACTGCTAGATTCCGGCACTCCAGGATCCAGGTTGCCTACCCCTGCCCTAGACAAATTGGCTGCCCCCAAAGTCATACTTTAGTATCTAAGGACCGGGTGGGGGTTCCTTTAAATATTTTGAGCTCTGATTCAGGAAAGGGTCACCCTTTACATTTTCTTTTTGCATTACGTGAAATGCCAGAATTTCGACATCTGCAGACCCCCTGCAGTAGCTCTATTGAGCCCCAGAGTGTCACAGAGACCTGTTTGGAAACACCTTGGTTAGAGGATCCACCCAATGGATCTGCAGTATATTACATATGTGTGCAAGTCCAACATCCTAATATAAGATCCTCCTGAATGAATAGAGGAGGTGCTTCAAATAGTTTTCTCACATCCTGTGTATCATTGTGTAACTTGCGGATAAATGTACGTTTTATTGTGTATAAGACACTGCCCTTGCAGTCTGCTCTATAGAGTTATCTCTGTTTGTGTGTTGCAGGAATATTTAGAGCCGATTTATTTCTACATCTACACTGTGTTCTCCCTGCAAGCCCTCTACGTCACTGCTCTCTACACCACCAGCTGGCTCTTGAGTGACTCTTGGCTGGCAGGTGCCCTCACTGCGTTTTGGTACATCCTCAACAGGTACGCAGCATCAACTTGTCCGCCATTCTGACTCCCACTGCCATTCCCAGCGTCGGAATTTACCACCACACAAACCATATGTCTGCATGGGGCCCCCGAGGTGTGTTTACCACAAACAGTCACTTCACTAAATATTATATAAACCCGTTTCTTATGTATGTTATGACAACCAGCTAGCTAGCAATGATCTTCTGATTCTAGCTATTTGTTTCAAAAATGAAATATCTGAGGGGGGGCGAGAAGAGACTTTTTGGGTGGGGCCCAGGAAGCGGTGAACCCACCACTGGCCATTGTGTCACTGACCTCTATGGCTGCCTGCAGGATAGACACCACGCGTGTGGAGTTCACCATCTCGCTGAGGGAGAACTGGTCGCTGCCTTTCTTTGCGCTGCAAGTAGCCTCCATCACGTATTACCTGAGACCCCAGCTGAAGCCACCTCAGCAGGTAAGCACTTGATAGCACTCTCATGATGTTTGTAAATGGTGGCTGATCTCCTTTGCTCTCCGCTCTGTATGGTCTCTGTGTAATTGGGGCTGCTGGTGCCTCATATCTGTGTGTGACATCATGCTGACGTTTGTCAACCCTTGTGCACTAAGCCTTTTTGCTGCCGGGTCGCCCTTCCCCACACAGAGAGCCGTGCTGCTGCTGGTCTTCCTCTCCACGCTCTGGTTCTCCCTCACCTGGCAGTTCAACCAGTTCATCCTGCTTGTCCAAGCTCTTGGACTCTTTGTCCTCGACTGCCTCGACCTCGTCTCTCCCGACAAGGTAACGGCGCTCTTCGTTTACTCACCATTTACTCTTTGTTTAACCCTCATTTACACCTCGTTTACGCCTCGCCTTTTGCTCCATAACTAAAACGGTCCCTGGACCTTTGTCCTGGTTACGATGTTGTTTTGAAGATTGAGAAGTAGGGGAGATTCAGATGTTTTCCTCCAAGGCACTGATAGGGGCCTTTGGTGGCTTGTTTGCTCTGTAGGTGGTGTCCCTGTACATCGTCCAGTTGAGCAGCCTTCTGGTGGTGTGGTTCCTGCAGTTCTGCAACCCCATGCTATTGGGCTCCCTGGCTGTCAGCTTCCTCGTCTCCATACTCTTGGTCAAGCGCTTCCAGGTGAAGAGTATGAGGCCCACTCTCAGAGCAGCCGCTTTGCTCCCCATTGTGTTTGAGTTAAATTTCCCCCTGGGGTGCGCTCATTATATTACGCTTATCTGTGAGCCCCAAGTGAGGAACTTAACCCGAACAGCCTCAAAATACCCATTTGTGCAAATTAGATTAAATTGTAAATTCTAAGCTATGTAAAAATGCTTCGGATAAACGAATCTGCTACACAAATGAAACGTTGGCTGCTGTGTTGCTGGGATTATTTGTTATTTGACATTTTTCATTTTCTATATATATATTTTTTTTAAACAGCCGGTAGTGCTGAATGGCCTAATTAATCAACCCCCCTGGCGCTTTTAGCTTTCCCTTCAAATATTTTGCCAAGATGTTACAGAAGCAAGTGATTAACTTAAAAGAAAACATTTTTCAAGGGTAAGAACATGGAGATGGATGAACCAGCCATTTTGGGGGGGTCTGCACAAGCATCAGCTATAGTGGATACCTCCCTGCACCCCACCCCGTCTAGTGTAGTGATTGCCTGTGACCAACAGGGGCCCCCAAATCTGGGGAGGGCTAAATCAAATGTGTGGTTTGAGTGATGGTAATCACTGCCGCTGCCAGTACTGTGCTGTTGTTGTTATTATTATTATTATTATTATTATTATTATTGTCATCATGATACCCATTACCAATCGAAGCTCATTTAACCGCAGCCAGTCACACGGCCTGCAGGTTTGCATACCCTCCCAGAGCTAAGTGTGCATGTGTCCTGAAATCACAGGGTAAATATCTTGCACAAAAAAAGCAGTGATGAGGAAATGAGGTGTGTGAATGCTGTTACCTGTAGCCTGCCTTAATCCAGTCATCGTCACCATGTGATAATGCCCACCCTTGTGGGCTTTTCACCCTCCATTCACACACCGCCCCTTAAAGAGACCCCCCTGGCCGTGCCCAGAACTGCATCACTTTTGTCTGCCAACGCCCGCGGTTGTTTGCTCACTTCTCTTTCAGATGGGCTTAAAGCGCGGAGGTCGGCTCTCGCGGCTGGCCAGGCTGGCTCTCCACGTTCTCCTGGTGCTGGCTCTAACCTTCACCATCAATTTTTTAACAAAGGTGGGCCACTCCACTTATCTCGGACAGAACCCTTTGCCTTCCATGACAGTGCCTGTTCCATCGGCCATATGTAATATTTATATGCAGTTGCTGAAGAAGCCTCCTGCAGAGATTCTGAATAGTTCAGTGACATGCATCACTTGTCCTTTCCCAGAAATACCTGCAGCTCCGATCCGATGAACATATTTATAAATTTCTAAAGGCAAAATTCGGCTTGGGGTCAACAAGGTAAGTTGATTTAAAACACCTTTTTTTGTGTTTTTTTATTATTTTTTTTATTAGTTTCACACCAACAGTATTTTATTAAATTTACCTCCATGACCTCCGTTATGTTCCTCACCTGAAGTTCTGCAGTAGAAGATCCAGTAGTATAAAAAGATATAAAAGCGTGAGCCCTTTAGGTGAAGAACTGCCAGACCTGTGTGACTAAACAAACGGGAGAAGCCTGGAGTGATTGCATAGCAGCTTTCGGGATATTGATCTATGGTCACAAAGGATGCAAACAGTTGAAGGCAGCTTTACGAGGCAATATCCTCCAGCATCAGGAAAGGCGGAAAATCCAGCACAAGAATAGAAAAGATTGATCGCCTGAGTTTTTCTGAGTTTGGAAACCACAATAACTTCTAATTTTGACCCTGTGAGGATTCCGTAGCTTGTGCAGAGCGCCCATGTGACCCGATCCTCCTGCTTTGTAGAGACTTTGATGCCAAGCTGTACCTGTGTGAGGAGGCCTTCGGCCTGTTGCCTCTGGACACGTTTGACCGTTTGGCTGGGACTCTGGTGCTGTACCCCTACCTGTGTGCCACCAGCGTCCTCCTGGCTGTCCTGCTGTTCGTCACCCTGCAGAATTTCATGTATGTACCCCTGCCCTGTTGTCCTGCTTTATCCTTGTTACCTATTCGCCTTATGAGCCCTAGACGTTCCAGGAGAGCCTCATAAAGAGTCATGTGACATTCCTCAGTGTTAGTGTATTGGCTAATGATCCGTTAGCAGCTAAGGACCAGGTATAATTACATTTCATTAGTTCTGTAAATACTGGATATTTAGACTCTCCCACTAGTATTTTGCTTACATCTTAATTACATTTCCTGTTCCTGGGGTCCTGATACTAAAAAGGTGCCTGAATTCTGGACCCCTGCCTTAGGGAAACGGACGAGGTCAGGAGGTGGTTCTCTGAGCTCACCCTCACCCCTCCTTCTTGTGTTTCAGAGGTTCTCAGAGGGAGGCGGAGCAGCACACACTGGGAATGCGTCCGGACGTGGCGTACAACCTGCTGCACACGGTCCTCTTTGGTCTCCTGGCCTACAGCACCATGAGGTGAGGTCCAGCTCCTCAGGAGGATGTCCGCCCTGCAGGTGGGATCTAACCAGGGGTGGCTTTAGGCAGAGGCTGGAGCCTCCGACACACAAGCCTGTGAATTAGGCCAGATTCTCCCCCAGTCTTCATATAACATGCTGGGGATGGTGAGTGGCTCAGTGGGCTGGGACGCTGTTATCAGAAGGTCGCCAGATCAAATCCCAGCATCGACAGAATGTCACCATTGGGCCCCTGAACAAGGCCCTAAACCCACAACTGCCCAGGAGACTGTCTGTCCTTCTTTCTCAACAATATATTTTGCTTTTGATAAAAATGTCTGCTAAATACATAACCTGTATCACTGACAATGCTGGAAGCCCCAAAGTCCAGATTAGGGGCACAGTGGTCCAGGTTAGGGACCCCAGCCTTGGGTATCTTGCCCGCTTCGCTAGGAGGTGAAGGAGGTGCAGTAACGTAGCACAACATGTTTCATACTTTTTGCAAGGTCTGATAAATATGGGTGTTGTTTCGGGCACGTTCCTGCAGGATGAAGTATCTGTGGACAGGTCACATGTGCGCCTTCGCTGCTTACGGCCTGTGCGGGCGGGAGCTGTGGGGTATCTGCCTGAGGACACTTCGCTGCCACACTCCGGCCAAGGTGAGGCGCTGTTTTGCAAGTCGCTTAAGGATCTGGCCGCGTGGGAAACAATGCAACTGTAGCCTAGAGAAAGGTGAACTGAAACAGCATCAGTAACACTTGCATGCCGTACCCAGGTGCTTTTGGGGAATAAAGGAAATGAGGTAAACGCATCTACCCCCTTATAGGCGCTAATTTTCATGGAAACTCTTTGATCCAATAATGAATTGAATTTAGAGCATTTACCATAACTGGAAATGAGGATCATCTTTATTCCATCTTTGCTTAGAATGATCTATTCTCCCATTTATTCTACCTCCTTCAGCATAAAAACAATGAAATTTATGCGTATTCAATTAAACGTACCCAGGGCTTTTCGTTACCCTTAACAACCATCTGGTAAAATTTGAGCTTTAATCAGCCAGAGGTGACATAGCATTCCAATATGCGGTAATGTATGTCGCCACTAGGGGGAGTTAATGACAAACCCAACCCTACTGAGTCATACAATAGACTAATAGAGCTGGATAAGGAGCCCTGCTGAATTACCTGTGATTCATTATGTAAGAAGTGGTTCTTGACTTTCACATCTCACTCCTACATTGAGAATTAATAAGACAAGATGAGGCAAACTTATCGGTAAATTGAGCTTTTTGATTAAAGGATTGATAAATGACTTTGTGTAAGGAATATTATGGTAAAACTGTCACCTTCAGGGGAAGGAGAAATTGAAATAATAAAATCAGTCATCAAGCCTATTAAAACAAGAGTTTGCAATAAAGCAGTTCTTTTCTGACAGTTTTTTGTTACAGCGAGCTGCCATCCATCCACCCATCCGCCCATCTTCTACACCCCTTAGCTGTACTGGGTTCCTGTATATGTCTTTCATATATGCAGTATAGTGGAGGGTTAGATGAGTTTATACACCATTAAAACATAATTTTAGTTATGCGTTCATTTTTATATATAAATCCTTTTTCACATCTTAATCCTTTTCCCATTAATTCAAAATGGTGCATGTGTGTGTGCGTGCGTGCATGTGTGTGTGCGTGCGTGCGTGTATGTGTGTGTGTTTTATAATTATTGTAATCTCTTGTGCCATAAGGGAAAGATATTCTAAGTCAAAATGGCCGTGTAACGAGATGCCTGCTGATTCGGGTCTCGGCAGGTTGAAGCCATTGTGTCGTGAGCCTAAAATCCTTCCTGTTGTTTTCTTTTTCCGCTATAAATGTATGAAAATGGTGAATATTATCATGCAGATGTAATGCTTTGAAAGTTTTGAAAGTTAGCTCAGCTCTCCAAACTAGTGTAATTAACATGAAATCTCATCTCCTACAAAGACCAGGTGGTGAAAAGCCCCCACCTCCCCCCACCCCCGATAATGCCTTTCTGCCTTTTAATCTTTCAGGAAAGGCAGCTCTTTAAGTTACAGCTTTTAGGTTTTGACGAGCTGACCTGCAATTTGTCTTGTTTCTCTTGGCTTTTTATTTCCTTTCCAGTTAAGGCTCATCCGGTATGTCGCCCCCATCTCCGTGCTGATCTTCCTTTACTTTAAGGTGAGAGGACTTTTCCCCCCTTTTCAAAACACAATAATAATAATAAATACTGTATCAGCACTGACTTCGCTTTTCGGAAAACTGTTTTGTCAAGTCACCTTTATTTATGTAGCACTTTAACAACAGCCCTTGCTGACCAGAGTGCTTTACATTGATCATAAATTCCTAACATGGTATCGAGGCATAAGACCAGTATAGACACTGATATACAATCTGCTCTGCAATACATTTAAGTCTCCTCAAATGTTAATGAAAACAGATGAGTTTTAAGTATAGATTTAAAGACTAAAACTGAAGAACAACAGCTAATGTGCAGGGGTAAGTTATTCCAAAGCTTTGGCACTACTACTGTAAATGCACGGTCACCCTTTGTTTCCAGCCGGGACCTTAGAGTGGACAAAAGAAGCTGGTCAGAAGGCCTCGGCGATCTTAATGCAGTATTTGGGCATAGCAAATCAGAGATATAAGGAGGAGAGAGAGCACATATCAGGCTTTACAAATGAATAATAAAATCTCAAACTGAACCGATAGCCAACAGAGGGAGGCCAAGACTGGAATTTTGTGGTTCCTCTGCTTTGCACCAGTTATAAACCATGCATCAGCATTTAGGACTAACTGCAGCTGGGCTAAGCATGACTTACTGACCCTGATGTACAGAGAATTACAGTAATCTAAATGAGATTAAATAAAAAATTAAATAAAAGCATGCACAACTTTTTCCCTGTCTTGATAAGAAAAGTACGGCTTAATTGTTTTAATTGTCCTCAGCTAGAAAAAAAACTCCTTTTATCAAGAGCATTTACTTGCTCCCCAAAATTAAAATGAGAGTCAAGAATGATACCAAGATTTTTGGCATAAGGCCTGAGACAGATGGAGACAGATTTCCCATAATGCTTTTAGTCAGTTTTTTTTTTTTTGGGGGGGGTCAGCAAATAGTTACTTCAGATTTAAGGTAATTTAGCTGTAAGAAATTTTAAAACATCCAACCGTTGATCATCCAAGCCATCAGGAAGCCTATGTTTTTTCCAGAAGAGGTTGGACAACAGCATGTTTAAAACATGAAGCCACTGTGCTAGTAACCCGTGAGGAATTAGTAATAGATATTGTATCCAAGAAACACACAAAAAACCTATTGAATTTTCTCCACCAAGCATAATTTGTTAGGTGCCAAAACAAGAAGAATTATCAGACAAAATGTACCTAGGAAAACATTTGTATACTTTTTGTTTTCAAGAAAAGGGGACTTAAACAAAAATGGACTAGCAGACTTGAGTAATTTTGTCCGTTTTCGTGGTCCATGTCCAAAGTTCTGGCCCAAAGTGACGGAGGAACTTTCAGAACTGAGGGAGTTCTACGACCCGGACACTGTGGAGCTGATGACCTGGATCAGGTAAAGACCGACCAAGTTCTGTAATGAGACATGCGCTGGTGAGACTGTGGTGAAATGAAAGGGACCTTTTCACACCCACTGACAGGTAATAAAGCAGGGGGATGTTGAATCCCGTGAAGGGTAAGCACAAGAGGGAACAGCTGGCATTTTGAGTTGCATACGGAAGCCTGGTGTCTCGTTTCTCAAATGGGATTTCTTTGGGCCAGAAGCTTCTAGAACGTTTCCCAGAGCAAATCCCTTTAGTGAGGCAAAGTATGGTCCACATGCAAATGTTTCCTCATGTTGGAGCTCAATGAACGTCATGTTCGGTGATCCCACAGCTGTCCTTGTTTTTTCTGAATTATGTGCAACTTAAGCCCAGTGTGCAATGCAGAGGAAGGCATTTGGTTTAAGTAAACTGTCCCACAAAACACGTAGGTCAGCCTAAACTGCATCCACCCTAGATTTCTTCATTACTGGTCTTTCGCACATTTGCCTTCAGATGTCAGGCCCCGGTCATCGTCTTGTGCAGTCTGTGCTATATAATTAATTGCCCGTCTTTTCCACTATGATTAATGCAACCAGCAGTACTCTCCAGTACAGAAAGGCTAAGTTATTCTTATATTGCTGAATGTGGCGAGAACGTCAAGAAAGCTGGAGGCAGTCAGCTGTAACTTCTGTTTAATGTGTCAAGCGGAGGTCTTATTGGGATCACAGTGTCGCTGGGATTATTGCCACTTAGGCACCCTAATCACCTGTGTAATGCTTCTCCCTCTGGCTAAACAAACAGCATCTCATCCAGCCAGCGTGAGATTTCTAATTGCCACGGACACCGGCGTGTCGGCGGGTATCGTAATGCGCCACGCATCTTTGCCGTTTTGCGTGAGTTTGCTAACCGGCGGGGCTTGAAGACGGTCAGAGTGGGCGATTTGCGTGAGCTGTGGCTCTTCCACCCCTTAATCCTCACTCCCCTCGTGGATCGGTCAGCAGATCCCCTCTCTACATGGCGTCCCACCACCCCCACTGCCCGGCACCAGCTACCTTGCTGAGATGCAGCGTGATGTCCAAGTTGAGGTTCTCTCGTCGGGTTGGGTAGAAGCTGAGCTGCTCGCCCTCATTCTCATGCTCGTCAGCGTGTGTCTCGCTCTGTGGGGCATCCCCTCTCGAATATTAATGTCAGTAATCAGTTTTTATAATGTCACTAGGGCAGGAGGGTGACACACTATGACATTTACATAACGGAATATAAATCCAAAATTAAATGTAAATCAGCCATTTTTCTGGAGTATCCCACCTGGATATTCGGTAATTATCTGTGTTCGGTCACCATGAGGAGCCGCCGACCCCCGCGATGCTGTCTGGCAGCGTGCCACGCAGAGGCCGAAGGTCAAACCATCACTCTGTTATGCACGACCAGCCTGCTGATTGGCTTACTGGCCAGTTAATGGATTTTCCAAATTGCTGCCACTTTGTTAATGAGATGCCATGATGATTCATCTCTGACCCACCATTTCCCCGGTTCTACTGAGCTGGTTCTAAGTGGAAAGATGACGCGTGAAAATATTTCATCCCAGGCTGGTGGCAGTGAATCAGGTCTTCCTGATACTGCAGTGGGGCACGGTGATGCAGTGGTTAGCATTGTCACCTCACACCTCTGGGACCAGCGTTCAAGTCTCCACCATGGCTCAATGTGTGTGGAGTTTGCATGTTCTCCTCGTGTCATCGTGGGGTTTCCTCCAGATACTACAGTTTCCCCCCACAGTCCAAAAACATACTGAAGCTAATTGGAGTTACCAAATTGCCCATAGCTGTGCATGAATGGAAGTGGATAGGAGTGAATGGTGTGTGAGTGTGCCATGCAATGGGTAGGCGCCCCATCCTGGTTTGTTCCCTGCCTTGCACCCGTAGCCTCTGGGATAGGCTGTGGACCCCCCACGACCCTGAATAGGACAAGCGGTTTCAGAAAAAGGATGGATGGATGGATGATACTGTGGTCTCTCTTTATATGCAATACTAATAAACTAGCTATATTAGTTTGTAGATCTTTGCTGTGCTTAAGGCCGTGTGACCGATGCAGGTCAATTTAACATACAGATGGCATGGTACAAACTGCAGTGTTATCAGTCATATGCAGTAGTGTCTTACAGTTTTACGTGGCATCACAGTATTGTCGTCAAATAGTGTGCAGTAATGTTTTTTTTTTGTTAAATTGTGTATAATAGTCTCATTAGTTTGGTTTCGATCATATTGTTATGCCTTTTCCTCAGTAGTGCACTGATGTAGAAGTTTTGGCTGACATGGAAACCATCACAGTTTTGTCTATTATTACCAATACCGATATTATA
>JAAGVU020000008.1:19895760-19930156 GCA_011763525.2 Mormyrus iriodes
CACACACACACACACACACACACACACACACACACACACACACACACACGCAGGTGAGTGTGAAGCTTGGGATCTGAGCACAGGGTCAGCCAGCGTGCAGCTTTTTGGGCCTTGTTCAAGGGCCGAAAAGCTGCATCAGTCAGCTGGCCTCAGGATTCGAACCATTCTGAGTCCTAAACCATCTCCCCAGTAGGGAGTGAAAATGTTAACTGTGTGTGTGTGTGTGTGTGTGTGTGTGTGTGTGTGTTTGTTTTGTTTGTTTTAGTTAGAAAGTCTTTCAGGGGCAGGGTGGATTAAGCCGGGCCAGGGGACCTGCATGGACAAATGCCCTCAAACTATCTTTCCTGGCTCTGAGGAGGTGTCATTATGACTGTGGAGGGCCCATACGTTCTCCCTGAGATTTACGCTACATTACGTATTTGGACTATGGCCATCTTGGTCTCAAAGCCAAGGAAACATGTGACAGATGTCCCGAAAATGCACAAATAACATCGGCACTGTTTTCAGATTGCTGACACTACTTGCTACTGGATGTGTGTCCACTGAAATGGAGATGATATTGGACTAGTTCTCTAAAGACTCGCTTTGGAGACTGCCATGCTATTTTAAACAGGAGAATGTATAAATGGAGCAAGGCTGAATATTCATCTATCTTCTGTGCACTTATCCTGTTCTGGGACACAGGAGGCCTGGAGCCTTTCCCAGGCAGCATAGGGCACAAGGCTGGGACAGTGTTTAGCTCAGTGGGTTAGCAATCTGTGCCTCTGTGCAGAAGGTTGTGGGTTCAGATTCTGTGGCCAGCAGAGTAATTGTGTCCCCATTGGGGCTTTAATAAAGGCCCTTAACTTCATACGCTCCTGGAGCACAGGGTTCTGGTTGACCCTGCTCCCTGACCCCAAACTTTCCTCACTTTGGACAAAAGTATCTGCTAAATATATAGAAATGTAAAAAAATGACAGTAAATCAGAACATCCCTCTGAAAAATTTTGGTCCATTTCAGTGCAGCTCAGTTTAACAATGACTGCCAGTGACACATGACATCTGCCTGATGAAAGTGATCCCGATGACATCACAAACAAACACACCTACGTTAAGCATTTCTGTTGTGGGTGGCCAATGCAGGAAGTACAGGAGGCTGCTGTGGGGGGGAGCAGGGGGGCTGTCGTGGGCTCCCTGTGCCCCATGCAGTGTAGCCATACCTCTGATCTGGAGACACTGCCCCCAGCCAGCTGTGTCAAAGCCACAGTAAAGAGTGATGCTCTCCGGGCCAGACTTTCTGCCACTATACATTCATTACACACCTCTGGAAATTCTGGAACAAATGTTTCTGATCTATAAACAATCTGAACTTGAAGGGAATAGTGCACTAATGATATTACTACAGTCCCAGCTCCATATATTCTCAAAAAATGGCTTTTCCAGCTATTATCCTGCCCAAACGGTCAGTCTTCAGCCTGTCACTTTTCATGTTTCATATTCAGCAGTGTTATTTCAATTAATTTTTTCAATTCAGTTTATTTCAGTGCCTTTTATAATACAGTTGCCCCAAAGCACTTAACAAGAGTGTATTGGCTGTACTTGTATTAATACACAGATAAAAAACAGTTCATGGTACAGGGATAAAAGGGAAGGGAGAAATCCTGTTTATAAGCAGTATGATTAAAATGAAATTAAATTATTTTAAACTTGGCTATTTGCCATTTGTACAGGTACATAGAAATTCTTTAGTTTTTGCATATCCCATCTGGCTCTCCTTCGAGACACACATACACACACATATAGAGGAGAGAGTGAAGCTTGAGGTCGGAGCGCAGGGTCAGCCATTTGTCCAGCAGCCGTGGAGCTATCCCAACATCTGCAGGTGTGCTCCTCAGATCATGGACGATACTGGTGAGAATGACCCCGACCTGATACCGGCGCCCCATCCCCGCTTCTGCATGGCCATCAAAGCTGACGATCCGGCCTACACCAGGCTCTTCAAGCGTGTCTTCCAGAACAAGACATTCCACGTGTACAAGCTGAGGAAGAGGAAGCCTCGATCGGCAGTCGGCAGCACTGGAGTCGAAGTGTAAGCGGGCCGGGCCGGCAGCGTGATACCGAGTCGGCTCACTCCCCGCCTCTCCGCATTCCTCACGCCCACAGAAACAGCGGGGCTGACTCACCGCCCAACACGCCTGCGGCATTGCTGTGGAAATTGATTAAGGCCGGTGAACTGGGTGCTGCCTGATGACTCCTTCATTCACCCCCATTCTCAGAACTCTGAAAAAGCCCTGATATTTTGACTGATTTGAACTCTCCATGGAAATTACCAGCACAGCCCATCTCATCAAGGAGGCAGCGCTGGGGCCCATCTCTCTGAATCTCCCCGTGTAATGAATACTTTATTAGTGACACCTATCAATTGCTTTCCACTCTTGTCTTTGAAGTTTGTTTATTGAAATAAAATACTGGATTTGATTGAAACGCTACAGCCATTTTGCTTTTGTATTACAGAGGAATTTCAGGCAAATGGTTACAAAACATCTTGGTGCTGTTAACCCCTTAATGGGGAGCTAACTTCAGGCTACACTGCAGAAGCACAGAACTATGTCAGTGTGTTTTTCAGTACTGGCGCTTATAATATGAGGGAAGCATATTGCATCTTCAGGGGAGCGACAAAGCAGGAATTCAATGGCCTTTGAGCTTAGTAACATTGTGAAATGAAAAAGCAGAGTACACCAAGAAGATACATCCGTAATTCACTCATGTTACATATTCAAGACATTCTCTGTAAGGCTCTAGGAGACTGGGAGTCTTTCACGGTGATAAGTTTCATTTGAGATGTATTCTGAAGAAGACTCGAATTTCATCGTGATAAGGACCCTGCACAGGACGAGCAGGTATAGAAAATGGAAGGACGGATGGATGAAACTAAGAAAAAGAACACCGGCGCTTTAGTACTTTGGAGTACTTTTTTGCATCGAGTAGTTATAGACTGAAGAACAGTTTATTCGTTTATTATTAAATGTTACATTTTATTATTGTAAACAATAATAAATACTGTAAAGTATTTAGTCTTCAGATACATTATTTAAAGTAAAATGTGAAAATGTTAAATATTAAAGTACATTGAAAAAACAGCAACTACGGTTAAAAAAAAAAAAAAAACAGGAACACGTAGCCCTACAGGCGTGATTTGATTTTTATAAATTTATTTCTCAAATACTTGCGAACAAAATTGTATACCCCAATCAAGTAAACAGCGGCCTTCATTTTAGAGAATTGCAGTTATCCCCAGAGAAGTGACACCCTTAGGGGTGTAATATAAGGAGATGCTTTTGTTTCAGTATAAGCAAGTTTTGCTGCACTGGTGCACACCGATGAATGGCGCATGATTTTACCTGTATGCCCGTCAGCCTGCGCCGAAATGAATGCAGATGCAGAATTCTAACCACCTACACAACACGCAGCCCACAGGCGTGGGTTACAATAATTCAGCATTTGAAAAATGAAAATCCTTATGGAGCTGGGCACCTCCCCTGGCTTATACCTATTAAGGAGTGATTACTGCTGTTGTTTCGAATCAGGAGGAAGGATGTACCAGCATATATATGGCAGCAGTGAGTAACGGCGCTTTCTATCACAAAACAATCAGTGTTAACGCCGGTTCGTATTTGGGTGCTGCCTCTGGCAATTAGCATAAATTAATCTTTCCAGTGATCTTAAATTCTATTGTGCAATATCTGCAGAATTCATGGGAACAACCCTCACAACCTTGCCTAGTAAAACTGGGTGCCGTAACATTGATGGATTGATGGACAGATGGATATTATTTAAAATACACAAATGAAGAGCTAACCAGTACATCTCAAGACCACGCTGGAATATGAAATTTGTTATACTCAGCTAGTTCGTGTGCCAGATCTCACTGTGGCTATTTATATTTCACTCTTTTATTACTTAACTTCCCAGTAACGATCAATGATCACTTGGCTTTCTGTCTAGTGTAAACAGGAGAGTGTATGCACCAGCCTCCATGTGACCTCTGAGTTGTGCTGGATTCTGGCCCAGCATTACAAGCTTTACTCCTACGTCAAGGCGAGGTCTGTAAATGGGGAGCGGGTAGTGACTGGTTAATTAAAGCAGTGACTGGGTCGGTTCTGAGTCATGCAGATAACCTGAACTGCCCCAGTAAAATATCCGGCTGTATACACAGATGAAAGAAAGTCTCTGATATTGACTAATACTGATGCAGATGCTAAACTCACCGGTCGATCCAAACGACTGCAGAGTATTTCGGAAACAAAAGCCAATGACATTATCAAATGTATTTATTGGTTTTGAGAAAATCATGCTAATTAATGCATGTGAACAATGGCATTAAAGTTTTAAGGAATTTTTGTGCACTTTTATAGAAGCAGTAATTGAATTTCTTTTTTTTTCTTTATTACAAACTAAAACAATTCGCCGTACAAATGAGGTAAACCTGGGTGCTCACTATATAGCTGAAAGCTATTCACTAAACAAATTCAAAGGGGAAATTACATGAGGTGTACTGGCTGCTGGAGGTACATACTGGCTGTAGAACAAGCAAATATGAAGCCCAAAATGACACAGAAAAACATTTACATGTTAGCTTCACTTTAATTCGATTCCAGGTCATAAATGGCCCCCACCTCCTTTGAAAAGAATTTAGCTACATCCCTCAGGAAGAAGCCTCTTGTGAAAATGCAGTCTATCACAGCTGCCCCCCGACCCCCACATCCTGCTCTTACCGAGTTGCTACCTTTTTAAAAAATCGGCACAATTTATATTTCATATTCAAATCACGGACGGTGATCCCCCGCAAACAGGCAGCCTTCATGGGCTTGTGGTATGGAAGTCAGAAATCAGCTCGCATTAGGATTAGAGAGCTGATGCCTTTTAACCCACTGCCTCCCGCACATCCGTGCCGGCAAGCTCAGCACCCACACTCGGAATATGAAAGAATATAAAGTGCAATGACATGGATGGTACATTATACAAACAGACACAGATGATAGATGATATGCATACGTCCAACTGAGAAACGTCATTTTAGGACAGACCTAGCAGAACGCTAACCTGCATGTGTCCTTGCAGTTTCTGAAAAGCTTTCCTCGCTCTCCATGTAGTCTGGCATCACGGTGTAATCGTACTCGCACAAGCACATTAAAGTTAAATACGGAATCGGATTCATGGTCCCTCTCTGCCTAATACGAAATGAAGAAAAATTAAATCCCTCCATTTATGATTCCACCATGACTCTGATGCCCATTCTTCAGGCACCAGCAGGAATTAACATGATCGCAGGGACCCTTTACACTTTCTCTTGCAAGGATAAATCCTTGGTTTTATACAAAGGAATGGCAGTTCCTATAAAGGTCATATTTTTTGAAGAAATATGTAATATTTTAAGTGCCTTTAAATACTCATTATAATAAAAAGACAATCCAACGCCATCATCACCATTCAGGGTGAGACCCGATTCAAAGAGTGTTTTACCCCTTACTTACCCTACTGACAGACTAGAGTTAATCCAGACTGGTCATTTAATACCTTGTAAACAGCTTGGCCTGGCCCTCCATGGGCGATCGCTGGTCAAATGAACAGTTTGCCGAAAAAACCTTCAAACCAACACTTTTACCATCTGTTTTCATGCTAGGGCACTTCGTACACCCAGAGAAGTACTTTTTTGAAGTATACCACTGGTACCAGTCTTTGGAATGCAATTTCACTTTTATTTAAATTTTTTTTTACACCAACAGCTCATTTATTTGTTTTCCAAGCTGAACCCATCCCTCACCATTAAATGTGAAGACTCTAAAACCTTACGTGACAACTGTACACTGATTATACACGTTTAACAGTATGTACTGTACTAAACGACGCACGTGGGTCACGTGATCAATCGTTAAAGAAACACTGTCGCACCAGGATCAAAGCAGCCTGCAGGTCACGTGACCAATCGTTAAGGAAACATTGTTGCACCGGTATCAAAGAATTAATGGGTCACATTGTCAATCAGTAAGGAAACGTTGTTGCACCAGCATCAAAGAAGCCTGCAGGTTGCTGCAGGAAAAAGCAGCGTCTGGTTCCCCCGCAGACCCGTACTGGTCCAGATCCAGACCCGACACCGGCAAGTAAGTTCCAGACACAGGGCAAACCTGGGGCTAAAGAGGCAAGGCGCTGGGTGGCCTTGAGATCCAGGCAGGCAGGACAGAGCAGAGCAGTGCGGCTCACCTCTGGTTTTCCCGGGTGACTCCCGGTCAGTCCTTTTTGGGTGGCTGTGTCCTCTCAGTGTCCCGCTCAGAGGTCGCTGGACTCGGCACGCTCGTACAGTGCCCGCAGCCTCTCAAAGCGTGGCCCCCACTCCTTAAGGCACTCCTGCACCTTGTCCTCATCCGGCCCAGCCGAGCCGAAGGAGCTGAGCGAACCAGCTGGTGAGCCACCGCCCTCAGTGGCGAAGACCCGCAGTGAGTCGAAGGGCGCTGCCTCTGGCCGCTGGTCAGCATCGCGGATCACCTCGCACAGGTAGCGCGCCAGATCCTGGCTGGAGAAGGACAGGCTGCGGCGGCCCGGAAGGGTGGGCTGAGGCTGGGGCGGTGGCCTCGTGGGGGGGACGTCCCGGCGCACCAAAGTGCTACTGCAGCTGCTGTCACTCTTCCCTGGGTCCTGCTGGCTGGTGGGAGGGTGATGCCCCCCCCGACCCCGGCCGTACTGTATAGACTGAGCCGGACTGGGCTGGAGAGATTTCTGCAACTCCGCCATGTCATAGCCATTCTAGGGGAAAGAGCCACGCAGCCATCTGATACATAATAACTCAGCATTTGTTTCAATTATAATCTTCTTAGACAATAAAGTAAATGGAAACTGCTACAGTTACTCCAGGGACTGTCTGACCTTCTGCTCTTTGGATAAAAGCGATTGCTAAATAAATACAATGTAAATGTGTAACGTGAGTTTGAACAAACTGAACCACAGTGAGCTTATTTTCAAGTGCGGCAGAATGACTTATTGGGTGCTGCAATGTATTTGAGGGTCATTGGCTTAAAGAAGAGGCAGGCATGTTCGAAGGGTGTTCAACTAGCAAATGAGAGTAACAGCAACATTGGGAATTTAAGGAAGGATGGAGTAGAGCTAGTTAAGTGAGCACCAGGAAGCTGGGAGATCTGGGGCGGGGGTGAACTGGTATCAGTGCCACCTTAATACTAATAATTAATTCCACACCAGCCACACAGTCCTTCAAAATTATGTTTAAGATGCAATTTATATTTAAGAGTGATTGGATTTACGCACTCCAAATGTCAGGGGAAACGACAAACTTCAAGACTTAAAATGAAGGCATTCTGGTACTGGGCAGGGGGATGATTGGTAGACTTATCATACTAAATTATAGAATGAAAGTTGCGTGAACTAATAAAATACTTGGAACTTGGAAACGGTATGGGGAGGGGGGCTTTTCTACTTGACACATTACAAAAGGTCATGTCTCCAAAGTACGAAAAGGATCAACTTGGTTATTCCTTAACAAGATACCATATTTTATAAAATATTCACAACACCTCAAGGCTAAAGAGGGGCCTCAAAATGCCATCCCCCCCCGCGCGTGCGCCGGTCGACAACTACATCATCAAAGAAGAGAGTGGTGGGTTCTGACCATGTTAATGTGCCTCTGGCTTGAAGTGAAGTCCCCAGCACTGCCTTGGAATTCGTCCAATAATACTTTCAGTTTTCAAGCACATTCCCAATTCTGAATACACCGAATATATAATTACCCCTTCAAATCTAAATTAGTTTGCCACATAAACCTCCTTGGTGTGAAGCTTAGATCACTTAAACTAAATAGAACTGAATATCAGATTAACTAATATTTCATTTAACGAAAGTTTTGGTTATGTAAATACTGTAATTCGGCATACTGAATTTAACCAGCATTACAGATAGACCTACATCTCATTTCCATTTGAAAACTGCAAGAGCCCAGGGGCTGGTTATGAAACCATGATAGAAAATCTGAATGTTCAGCACTCAAGTAATTTCTGTTTATCCACCAAAAAAGCGCATATGAATGCGATCATGGTTATCACTAAAATATCGGAGTGATTTCAAAGTGATACAAATGGCAGTGAAGTGTCTGAGATTGCCCTTTCACGGAAACGAAAGCTGCAGATTATGCCAACTACATCGCTCCCAATGTGCCTGTTTAATCGCTTCTCCATTCATCTAAGAATCCTGAGATCGATGCCTCTCGCAATGTACACTGCGTCATTAATGCTATGGAGATGGCACTTTGAGACAATGTCTTATGAGATTTATTCTCAAATGATTAAAAGATCAGTGATTAGATTAGGTCTAGGCAATCCCCCACAACAAAGCTAGATGCCCACATTCAGATACCCAGCAGATGCCCTTCATATTACTTGAAGTGAACCATAATGTCTTCTTCCATAGACACGAACTCTCTACATTATCTCTCTATACATTTTGATGTATTAGTATAAACACTGACTTGTATTTATATTACACTGGTCTGACTGTTGCAAAATTTTCAACCAATTTTCAACTGCTTATCCTGATCAGGGTCATTGGGGGGCATAGAGCCTATGCCAGACAGCACTGGGCACAGGGCTGGGGAACAACCTGGATGGAATGGCAGTCCATCACAGGGTACACACAGTCATATGCTATGGACAGTTTAGAGACACCAATTAGCCTAGCAGCAGCTCTTTGGACTGCAGTAGTAAACCAAACCTGCATGAGAGAACATGCTAACTGTACACACAGAGATGAGGTGAAATTCAACCCCCCCACTTTAAGCAAGGGGTATTCTGATTCAGTCAAGAATGTTCAGCCAGGAGACACTTAGACTCCTCTGATGTTCCTCTGAAGACCACTTTGCACTAAAACAGGCTTATATGTTGTGTTTAGAATGAAAAATAGCCTTCCGGGGCATATTTGCCTGCATTAGTTTATGTGGGGGTCACTTTTCATATGTGGGTATAAATGTACCATGGGCTTTTGCATTCTTGGTGCATTTCACAGCATGCATTTGCAGGCAGCAGGGATGTTCACTACCACTCAAACCATGCATTTGGGTGCCCCCCTGAGGTTTAGGGTCTCCTGTTGGCCACAAACAATCGCTGCATTAAGTATTAAATACGTTCCTTATTTAGATCCTGAAACAGCATGTTCTGCTAACTAGCTAGCTAGCTACAACCTTCTGATGTCACAGTCGGTAAGTCTTGAGTGCATCCTTAGACACAACGAACCTGCCACTGTCCGCGTGCATGCATGTGTGTGTGTTTAGCATGTGAGAAGGCAGTGCTTGGCACTCAGTGGACGACTCACCTGGTCCTCCTCCCCTCCGCCCTCCTCGTCATAGTTGAGCACATTTTCGCGGATGTCCTCCCAGCCGTCGTGATGTGCCGACACGTGGTACACACCCTCTTTGAGGCCCTTGTAGGATCTCCAGCGCGTCCACAGGAATATGCCCAGCAGCAGCACTAGGGGGTGCCGGAGAGCAGCACCACAGAAGAAGGGAGAAAGGAGAGTTCACTCTAGCTTTTTTCTTCCATACATACAACTGATAATGCTGTAGCAAAGTGACATAAACACATTAAGGGCTGCAGCCATTACCTGGAACTCGCACAGATAATTGTCACTGAGACTGTATTGAGCTTCGAGGTATTTTACTTGCCAACCTCACTCAACCTTACTCTGTCTCTCTGATCCTGATCACTGTCATTGCATCAGCCTTAGTGAACGACGCACTAGACTCTGCCACAGCTGAATAGCACAGGTAGGCATGAAGACACACCACCACCAAGCTCTCCATAACTAGGGCTGGGCAGTATAGCGATATATTTTCAGACAAGATTTAGGATGAGACAATACCATTTATATTGGTGCGGGAAAATGAAGACAGTCAATGTCCATGCATTAATGTTAATACTGAAGGCAGCATTTTGATACCCAAACTAAGGAATAGTAAGATTTTTTAAAGAAACCTCTAATATTCCTTCCCGATTGTAAACAACACAAGAGCTTTGTGAAGTGGCACAGAATCCCAGAATTCAGAGCTAAAATCAAAGCCTTCGGTGTCACAGGAAAGCTGATGGGGGGGAAAGGTGAAGAATCGTTGTTAATTGGTTCATTTCATTTTAAAAATTACCAGATGACTCAGAGGTTAAAAATATTACTGAAGGTTAATACCTTAAAATGAGGATCTTTCCAGTTTTGTGCACTTTCAGTGATTCTCTGGCTTCTGTTGTTAAAGCCATTTTCCAAATAAGAGTTTGTTTTGCCCCTAAACATTCACCTTCTCTTTTGAGAGCAAATGTCATAAACAGAGAAAAACGTGTTAGTGGACATAGTGGAGTGAGACACTTTTATGTCGTAACTGCTGGGCATAATTTATTTTTGTCATTATTTCAAGACTTCTCTTCAGGGTAAAGAAAATTTCTATACCGAACGGTTGCAGTTGTACAGATGAGCAAACCCTGTATTTGCATTTCCATTTTGACCACACTTTGCTTAAATTGTCAATTAAAGTGTTTGTGACATCTCACATGCTTGGCTTTGACTCACAACTGAACATTTAAAAAACTTCTGATGTATAAATGGTGCATTGCTATTCTGCCTATAAATACAGATATATGGTTTTTGGTATAGGCTCTGGGCTCCCCGTGACCCATATGGAATAAGCGGTTATGGAAAATGGATGGATGGATGGTGTTTGGTTTATATTGCCCAGCCCTAGCAGGTGCCACATCTGTCAAAACTCAGTCTCGTGCTGTTGAGCAGAACCAGCACACACTCAACACTTCCAGCACACAAGGAAATAGCAAAACTTGACACTAAACACTAGCTTCTAGGGCTGGGCACCTCATCTAGGGTTCTTCAGACGTAGAAAAGACACAGAATGCAGATGGACTCTTCTGCTCTGCTCAAACTGTGATTTAATTAGTCACTTTCACAGCATCGGCTTTTATCCAAACTGTACATCTCCTATTTAGCACCATACTGAACAGGAAAACAGAACTTCACGCTCTTGCAGGGGGACCTAATTTAGGAAATGGATGGTGACTAATGCACCTGAAATCAGCTTTAATTATCTGCGGAACAGCATGTGTCTGATTCCTTGCTCTTGGCAAGAAGCCAGAACTTAATCAATTACCATATGTGTTTGATCCATAACCTATGAACTCCAAGCCAGTTGGACAAAGGGAAAGAGAAGATCACAGGACAAAAAGAACTTACTCTCACACAATGATAGGTGAAAAGGCCATAAGCTACATGGATAAACCCACTATGAAATCTGACTTCTAGCCACTGTTCCACGTATTACTGTAAAGTGCCAGTCTTTGTCTGACCCTGACGATTCGACAGGCATCTTGGTCACTAAGCTTATTCATACATTAGCATCTCACCTGCTTCCTCTTTCATGCAAGTGGATGATGTTACGCCCAAATTTAAAGGTGACCAATGAGCTTATGCTCAGATTCTACCATGAAGTAAAGCTAGATTAACAGTTCTCACACAATATGGAACATCTTACAGAAGGTGGTGGAAGCTGTTATGAGGAAGCTAGTTAATTTACCCTGTAGACCTTCACTTCTGCTGCAAATGGTTGCAAAAGAGGGTCATGATGAGATTGTGTCACAAGTCAATATACAGTGTATAGAGAATTTGTTGAGGATTTCAGACATCTGTTGATCATTCTCAGGACTTTTATTCTCTTCTGCTTTTAGAAGACTCAGGTGAGTGAAGTTTCAATATTACTGAAAGTATCTGAGTATTCCGAGTCACAAGGCCAAAACTGCTTTAAAACGTCCATGACTTTTGCTCTTAATTGACTAATTTCAACAGGTTTCCTTCATCCTTTATAAACTGGAAATTATGAAACCGATTTGACCAAGGTAACGGTGTATACGTGGATAACAGGACCTAGGCTAGAGTCATCTGTCTATTACATTATTCATTTCGCACATTTCTTTCCAACGTGGCCTGCATAGATTTTGACCCACTTTTAACCATTGGAAATGCATCGGGGCCTTAGTTAAGTTCCACAGTGCGGACTGGCGGTCTGCCTACTTGATGAGTTCACCAATAAATAAATTAGAGACACCCAGGCAGGAGTCCAAGCTGAGCATCAATCCATAATGCTGTTTACATAGAGCCGCTCTCTGTGGCCCCGGGGCCTCCACTCCCACAATATCACATTGTTTTACATTATTTATATGCTTAGAAAGCGCTACCCAAAGTGACTTTTATAGCTTACCACTCTTATATTTAAGATGCATATTAACAGAAACAACCTTAATTAAGTCTGAGAAGAACACTGCAGGAACTTCAGGAACTTGTCCACCCCCGAGACATTGTGCAACCATTTGGTCACAGCTGTTGAACCAGTATAGATTCACATACATTATTCCTTTTAGTTATTTAGCAAAAACCCAGAGCAGCAGACATCAACTAAAGTGATTTAAGTACCTTGCTTAAGGGTACAAGAGCAGAGCCCTTCTTTGTAGCAAAATTTTGGTCACTAAAGTTATCAGTTTAACATTTAGCAGCCCCACCCCCCGGCACCATTTTCATGGCAGGGGCGGGTCTTACATCGCTGCCAATTACAGGCATCAGACAAAAACAGACAGACAGACTGTGTATACAATAAGAACCACTAGGAAGTGTGTGTCTCTTTGCATATAATGGCCTTGTTTATGTCTCATCTGGCAATAAGAGTGGCTGTTCACTGGGGGTATACTATTCCGTTCCAGACCTCACAAGGCAGCAGACCCCCTGGACGGCCAGTCCACCCCACATGCATAGTATGACACTCTATGGCTAACCGAGAAACACTGCAGAAGGAGACAGCCAGGAGAAACTCACACAAACACAGGGTGCACATACACACAGCCACTTTATGATACATTTACCATTTTATTTATTTAGCAGACACTTTCATCCAAAATGACACACATTTTTAATTGAGAGAGCAGGGGCAGACAGTCCCAGAGCAACTGGAAGTTAAGGGCTTTGCTCAGGGGCCCAGTGATGACATCACTCTGTCAACTCTGGGATTTAAACCAGCGCTCTTCTGATCACAGGCACAGCGTCCTGACCCACTGAACCACACACCACCCGCTCTGCGGGAGGCCAGGTGCAAAAAACTCCCAGTGACCGATTGAGCCCCCATGCTCCCTATCAAACCTCTCACACCCTCCTCTGGGCTGCTGCCAGTGATGAGCTTTGCAGTACTTGAAAACGCTGACTGCCCCTTTATTCCTGGGATACCGGCCTTTACCTCCCCAGCTACGAATCCACCAGGTAAGGGGAGAAACCCACTTTGATAACCCACAGCCCCATTGTCCGGCAGAGAGACTCAGCACAGCTTTTGTGAGGATTTTCTGCGATTAACTTATAACATTCAAATGTAATACCAGGGTCAAATAATCCAACATATGAGGCAGGATGGGAGGAAGAACTATAATGAGAGAAACGAAAAGACCGTGAGAAGGTTAAAGGGATGAAAAAGAAATTATAGAGAGTGAGAGCGACAGAGGGGGTTTGGACATTTCTTTTACTCTGGAAATAAAAATCAAAGGAACATTTTGAATATGACATATAATGTAGTGGAGTTTCTCTCTTTGTACTATAGTCCAAAAAACACCTTCAGCCTCAATCACAGTTTTTCAAAAAAAAAAGTTTTTCATTAAAGAAAATGAATGACTGCCCTCTGTTTTTCGTCATTCAACCTTGAAGACCCCCAACACGCACCAGCCAATCACAGAGATGGGTCGTGTGATTGGTTTAGGTACGGACTTGCCATATGTCCCTGAGGGAGCATGGCGACTTGCGATGAGATAGAATCTAGGTCAATGATCTCATCTGCTCATCCACTGACACTTTTACTAGTCACCTCGTCTCGGCCTCGAACCTGGGACCATTCGCTGCCTCGGTGGCTGTTCAGAGCACCAGGTAGTCCCTACGGGCCAATGGAATTACGGCAGAGAGACTAAAAAACACAACTCCGTGTGATGTATGCTTGGGGAGATAAACGGACAGCGGATGGCATTAAGATTGTGAGTGGGAGTGGAGGGGGTGGGGATGAGGCGGAACGCTCAGGCAATAACCCGTTAGTCTGGAAAGAAAAAGGTTCCTCCAGCAAGCCGGCTATTGTTGACCGGAATAGCTGGGAAAGCACACGTTTCTACATTCAGCCCCTAACGATGCTGCAAATGCTTAATATACACCAAGGCCAAAGACACCCTGATCCCGTACGCCCTGGGCTTAGATCAATGACCAGCCACGTTCCTGCAGGTCACCGTGGTGACACTGATGAAGCAGCAATCGCTGCCGCTAAACAGGGTTGTCATCTTTGGAAAAAAACTTGTTGTTAAGTGCAGCGTTGTCTGGAAAATGGCGGCTGTTTCCTTTGCCCCATTTGCATCATACCAGAAGAGAGAATACATTTCTAATAGAAACCGAAAAGTTTGAATTTCTCTGGCGACGGGCAAATGTGGCCCGGCCCAGTTTCCATCTCATTCTCCGACATGGAAAGTAGATGATTAAAAGACAGAAGCATTAGTTTTTTAGTGACTCACATATAAACAAAGATGCGACGGGGAAAACCGCACAGATGGGAGAAGTAGGGTGGGAGAGGGGCACAGGGGGCTCAGCCGTGAGCTAGGTTGGGGGGGGGATTTCCACAGGTGGCACGCGATATAGCGGACATAGTTACCAAGGAGAGCCAGGAAGCATATAGAGATGGCGAACATGGAGCTGAAGCTGAGTCCCAAGTCGTCGCGGTAGACGGCCAGCGTGATCTCGCAGCGGCGTCCCCTGTAGCCCTCAGGGCAGTGACAGGTGAACTGGGTGGGGGAGTGCGCCATGCAGGTCCCCCGGCGGCATGGCTGGCTGGCGCACGGCGTATAGATGCAGAATTTGCTCGTGGCATTCTCCCGGACCATGTGACCCACGGGACACCTGCAGCACATATAGGAGGCTGGTGAGAGCAATTCGGCTTGGGTTCCTGCCAGCTTACTGTCGCTGCCACCAGCTTACTGCGGGGACCTCGCTGTGAAACCCTTATCGACACTCAGGATCAGGGGCGGGGCTACAAGGCCTCTGGCCCTTGCTGAAAGCTGATTGGCTGACAGAGTGCCCCCTCTACTGCCACTCACCAATTTTAAACAGTATGATTTAGGGTCCCTGTTTTGTCCCCCAGCTTACAAAAAAATACTAAAATCGCCCCAGCTCAGGATGGCCTAGGTGAGGTAATCCTTAACCCAGAAGATTGCCCAAAAGCACGAAACATGATTAACGGCGTCAGAAAATCCTTCAGGTTCATCTTGAAACCAGGAAACGGATTGGTCTTCTAAACTCTCCACTTGTGTACAGTAGTTTTAGGTTCTTCCTCAAACCGACATTCATAATCATAACACTGAGCAGTGAGATCAAAGGGGGACTCGAAGCTCGAACCATCCTGCATCGGCAGCTCAAGAAGTGCATTTTGACACATTTACCACAGGTTAAATTACCGGAATCATCCGCAAGTGGATGCAGGAGAGCGACAGCTCTGCCGTTTTTAGCTTCCAGAATCAAAACCGATGCGGGAAATCAGAACAGGCATCTCCGGCGAAGAGCGTGGGGGGCACCCACAAGCCTGTCACAGTTTGACAGATGCCGTTTATCGGGACCTCGGGACGGCAGGCAGGGAGGGGTGGGGGTGACGGGGGCGGCGGGCAGGGGAAGGGCTCTCACCTGCATTCGTGGATCCGCCACAAGTCCACACAGGTGAAGGGGGGGCTGCACTGGTGCCCCTTGCAGGAGTTGGACAAGCAGCCGCGGCTGACGCCCTGGGAGTCCAGCAGGGACACCCCCTCACTGGGACGGCCGTCCAGTGGCACATGACGTCCATTCAGTCTCAGGTCCCGTATGCATCCTGTAATGGGCTCGGTGTCAGTCTCATGCATAAAATCACGCATTTGTTCCTGTTTAAAGGAAACATCCCTAATAGCCTGCGTAACGAGCATACAGTGTATGTTTATGCCCCCAGTGAAGCTGTCTCCCCGGCAATGTGGTCTCTGCAGCGATGCCGTCTCCACTGCAATCACTCCTGCTTGTGACATGTCCCCCTGAAACCCTGCAGGTCTCATCTCCATGCAAACGCCACGGCTGTCACCAGCTTTCCCCTACAGCTCACGTCAAGGTGTGTCTCAAATATTAATTAATCTAATCATATTAATAATTTATACCAACATCAAGAAAATACCCTGCCATGTTGAGGCAGGATTATAAATTAATTAAATCTTTAATCGTTGGTTGTTTTTGTGGTACGGCACCATTCCTCTCTGCCCGTTTCACAACATGCCTTGTTCTGGACGTACCCAGAAAGCTCTTGTTGTGGCTAAGGGGGAGGCCATTCCCCACCAGCACAGCCACGGGGTCACCAGCACCCTCCCAGCTCTGGCCCAGTAGGGCGGTGACCTCCCGCCGGCCACCACCCCCATCCAGCTGCAGCGTGAACTCGTTGTCGTGGCGATCCAGCTGCACGTTGTGCCACTCGCCGTCGTCCAGGCGATGGGACTGCAGGGTCAGGCTGTGGTCGCCATCACTGAGGCTGTAGTAGGTGGCCAGCAGGCCCTGGATGATCTGACATGAGCAATGAGCGAGATTAGAGCCCCAAGATTAGAGAACCTCTATTTAATAATCACTAACCCCCCCCCCCCACAACCCCCCCACCACCAACATCCAGACACCTCTTTCTCTGAAAGCCACTTTGATCCCAGCTATACACAAACACAATTTGTTTCCATTGCTCTCAGGAACATCTGAGAATCTGATTTTGCCACAGGAGAAATGTGGCATTCCAGGGGAAAAAAAAGGCACCATGGAGAGTGCGGGCCCTTTAGTGTTTTATCACGCTGGAGTCTGAAGAAAATATATGGTTTCTTTATGTATATATTTTTGGGCAAAAACCACAATAAATCATTTAAATATTTACAGGTAGCAGAACCATGTAATTTTCACACTGAAAACATACTTGTACAGAAGAGGGTTTTGTGCTGTTAGTGAGTCCAGAGTGTGTTTGAGCACCTGCTGGCCCTGAGGTGACAGAGCCTTTGTGTGACTATTTTATTTACAGTTTTACGATGGCCCCACCGAGCATCACTCATAATGGGCTGTTAAAGACTCCCAGGTGGGAAGGAAAATCAGCTGACGGGGGTGTCACATTTTCACAGCTCACGCTGCCAATCAGGCCGGCCGTCTGCTCATTCTTAAAATAAAAACTTGAGAAACCCTGTGAAAGGAAACCTAAGGCCAGCGTGAAGGTGGCAGTACCTGCTCTTCCTAGGATCTCCTAATGAGCTATTAATGTTGGCTCCTTATCATCTCCCGGAGAATTTCAGCACGTTATCACCCCCCCCCAACCCCTGCTCCCTGCTCTCAATGCTGCATCTACATTTCTTTCTGGAGGAATCTCCGGCTCTGACAGATAAGAGGCACCGCTGAGCGAACTTCCAGTCCCGCAGCTCTTGGACCCCTATATTTTTTGTGACAGGGTGGGGGCTGGGTGCCTGTTACTACCCTTCATCTATCTATATATCTCTTTCATTCCCTCTTCCCGTCTCTCCCCAGCTGTGCTGTGTTGATGCCCCCCCCCAACTGCGAGTGGCTCATTACCTGAGCTGGTGCGGACCCCTGCTACCACCCCTCTGCTGGGAAGAAGCCGGCAGAGAAAGCGACCGGCATCAGAGCCAGAAACAGGCCTTTCAGCGAGCAGCACGTGACACAGGCAGGATCGCCTGTCTCTAGCAGGAACAGGAGCAGGAACATACAAAAGCCATGCGGGCTGGGCTGAGACCTGATGCTGACATCGGGAGGGGCATGCGGAGGGTGAGTATGATTCATATGGATCCGGAACATTCATCTGATGAGTCACTCAAGCGCCAGCTCAGACTCCACCAGTCAGAACAGGACACTAAACGCATAACGAGCCAAGGTGTCTGCTACTGCAATTAAAAATACGGCCAGCAGGGCGGCTTCCACGTAGTAGAGCACCGTCTCAGTCATAGTGAACAGGGGTGGGGGCACGAGCTGCGTGGGGCTCCTGGGTAAATGCTGAGATGTGGTAGCTGTCCCTCTTTTTCTGGGATTGAGATTCAGCAAGAGGAGGTGCAAGAGTGTGGTAGGGGGTTGCACAATGGATGGATCCATCAAAACCAGCGACAGAGAACAAAACGGAAAACCGGAGTACAGCTCGCCACGCTAAATAGGGAGGAAAAATGGATACCTGCGGATGGGAGGAGTGGCCTGGATGAGTCTCTGCCCCCCCGCCCCAGCCGGGGGCTTTATCCAGGTTTTATCCTGGGCAATGCCCCTTCACCCCGCAGTGATCAGACAATAATAATGATGCAAACAGCCCTGTTAAGTATATAAATGATAGCGCCTGGGCGCCAGAAAGAGGCTCTAGGAAATACTGCCGAAATTATAATCAAAGCAAATGAGACCCTTCGTAATGCAAGAGGCATCTGAGATACAGGTTCATCAGGCAAATGCAGTACGAAGGGAGTTCTCTGCCCAAGTGGTGTAGCCACTATATAGTGGTAGCATGAATCGACCTTCATGGCAAGACTGGTCACCGACAGTAGGAGTTCACGCTTCAGCGGCTGGACACTGCTGGGTCTGCCCCACCTCCAGCCGCAGGTACTCCCGCTGGCCCCCGGAGGCCACGCTGAGGACGGTGCCGTTGGGCTTGCGGGTCCGCACCAGCACCTGCACCTGGGTTCGGCGGGCGGGGAGCGGTGATGCCAGCTGCAGGTGGGTGTGGCTCTCGCTGTCGAAAGAGTAGGCGGGTACTTCTGCGGGTGACAAAGCACTGAGGTCACCTGCCGATCAGCATAACGAACTCATTACTGCATGCGGGTCAGTGACACAGGCGGGAGGAAAGCATCCTGTGAGCAGCTTGGGCTGAGAGCCCATGGGTGATATTATTACTCAGCCAAGCAGATTTGAACCAACAACCTTCCTGATATGGGCTCAGATTCCTAGCTCTCTGAGCCACACGCCATCAATACTTTGGTCTTGACAGAATAAGCAAGCTCCAGGAAAAGCTCAGGTCTTAAGAGCGAGACATTGCAGTATATGCACATATTTGAATAAACTCAGTGCAAAGACCAGATACACAAACGGGAACAGGGATGGCTGCCAGTAGAATAATAAGGAAGCTCCAGTGAAGACGTGTAATACGCTAAAACATTAGCAAACTAAGAGCTTAAACCGCAGCATCAGTGCCGACAGACACGGCTGCCTGGACGCTGCTCCACCGTGTGCCAGAATTGCGGTGGGGGTGTGCATCACGGCCGCGTTCGCTGCTCCTGGTGTCCCCGCCTCCTCGCAGCCATGACGGCGTCTCATTCCTGCGCGTCGCAGCACTAAAATCACGGACATCAAAACCCCGATAAAAATAGTTTTAATCCCATCTCACGCAGAGCCGAAATTTCCCGTGGCCAATGCATCCTGCGCTGCGGCTTTGTGGCTCGGCTCTGTCCTTAATCGCATGTTTCAGCTCCCCCGAGTTTCCTGCGTGTCACTCTTCCGGCGATGAAAGGCTCGACCGTCTCCATTTGACGAGGCTTTCAGGGACGTGATTAAACACACTTTATCTATCATTGGGGGACATTTTGATGTTTTCTGTGTCTTTAGCTGTACGAAAATCTACACAATGACAACTAGAGCAATGAGCTGTGGTCAGACATCCAGAGCACAGATCTATATCCATGGGGGCCCTACTCAAAAATTCACTTCAAACCCCCCCCCCAAGATGTTTTAAAAATTAAATAAATAGCTAGCGAGTAGAGCCAGTAATTCATAGCTGGTTAGTAGAACATGTTGCCAGCATCTCCTAAACAAGTAATGCAGTTATTAAATAGGGGTGGCACAGTGGTGCAGTGGTTAGCACTGTTATCTCACACTTCTGGGACCAGTGTTCATGTCTCTGAAGGGTTCCACATGTGTGGTGTTTGCATGTTCCCCCTGTGTCATTGTGGGGTTTCCCCCCAGAGTGCAAAAACTTGCAAAGGTCAATTGGAGTTACCAAATTGTGAATGGTGTGTGAGTGTGCCCTGTGATGGGTTGGCACCCCATCCTGTGTTGTTCCCTACCTTTTGCCCATAGGCTATGAACCCCCTGTGACCCTGAATAGGACAAGCAGTTACAGAAAGTGGAAGAATGGGATTATTTAATATACGGTGTAGTGACTGTCGGTGACCAGCAGGAGGCCCAAACCTTGGGGGCCCCATGCAAATGCATGGTTTGAATGGAGGTGAATACCACCACAGTGTGTATTGCTTCCCTTTGATTCTAGCACATTGATATTACTTACAGTATCTTGGGGGTACTTAATCTTTTAGAAATTCAGTTTTTTAAGGTCTTTGCCAGAATATTTGATAATTTAGAAATAGTGAGAAGCGAGGATGATAGCTCAGGTTCTGCATGAGCAAATGTCCCAGAGCAGTGCGTTGCTTTACCGTTGAGGGAGGTGCTTATCTTAAAGGCATCCAGCTTAAATGTCCAGCCATCCCACTAGAAGGGAGATTTCTGAGGATAAAGGCATTTATACTTTTATATAACACTTTGGCTTTTCCCTTATCACTAATGTTAGTTTTGGGTCTTGGCCCACAGAGGACGTACCATGTTCACACTGGTGCCCGCTATATCCAGGGATGCACTGGCAGCTGAAGGAGCCCCATTCGCCTTGGCAACGCCCCCTGGGACCGCAGGATGGGTACCCCATGGTCAGGCAGTTACCATCCGTCAGCAGGCAGCCGGGGACGCTGCCTTGGGAGTCCGCAGGGGAGCCCAGGTCATAAAACTAGGGGGGAAGAGGAGAGGAGAGCACAAGGCAGGGGGACAGGAGTAGGGTAAGATGGCAGAAGGAGTGGGGAAGAGAGACAGATGGGGAGAGAAAGATAAAAAGAGAGTGAGGAAACAGTGGAACAGTCACAGGTATGAAAACATTTCAGTATTAATATCCTGCTTTGATTTCAATGTGCTCCTCCTCTGCATTGTGGCTCGCCTGAAAGAGAGGCTGAAGCTGAAGGGCCCGGGGCCTTGATGCAGCCCCCCATCCTCACATGGCGCCGGGGGCCTCCTTTATCTCCCACCACTCGGCTTTCATCTCCGCTCATTTCACCGGAATAACGGGCCCGCACCCGGACGGCGAGAAAACGCTGAGGCCGTTTATTCCAGTGCTTTACGGACAGCATTAGCATTGTCATCTTTACGAGCTTCTTCATGCCTTTGAGGGCTTTTTCTATACCTCTCCAAAACAGTGTAAAGGAAGAGCTAAATGTCAAGGGTGCCTCTTTCGGTGGGGTTTAAGGTTGAGCTGGAGCTGGGGGAGAAGGCAGTTTTCTCACATGGATTTTTAATGACAAGCGAGCCTATTTCACAGTGCTTTACTTCAATTAACAGGCTCTGGATAAAGGTGTTGGTGAAGCAATGCTGTCACTGTAACCTGCTACGTATTTAAAGAACCATAATCGGCAATGAGAGCAAGGACTGGCTGCCGGAGGGTGCTGTACCTTGCTGTCCACCACCAGGTTGCGGATGCATCCGGTGAAGTGCTTGTGTTGAAGCTGGGGATAGATGTAGGGCAGGTTCTCGTTGACTCCGCCTAGCTGCAGGACCTGCGTCAGGTTCAGGTACCTGAAGCGGGGAGGAGGGGCAGTAGGGGTGGGGGTAGTCAGCAATTGACTAGGGAGAAGGAGTATATCAGCCTGTCAAGCCATCCACTACCAGAATCAGCAATGAACCATAGAGACATTAGATCAATTAATTTGAAGAACTTCATACAAAGTTGAAAGAGCACAAAAGGAACATTGCATTAGGAGCATTAGGGATGTCAAGGAAATCTCGCTGAACGATGGGGAAATGGAAAAGTGATATAAATCATGGAGAACTATGGAGAATTAGGAATGCTACTATGAAGAACTAAAAAATGGATATATATAAAAAAGTTTCTCTAGGCTCTTGGATGAACTGGAATTCAAGTGATCAAAGGTAACAAATATGATTTATTTACTCATTCTTTAATGATTAAATGTCTCACATAACCAATAGTGGGCAAAGGTTAACATCAGACGCTCGCACCAGACAACTTGGCAAACAGCCGACTCAAAAACTACACAGAAATTGACTTTAATATGTACACTGGTTTACTGTCAAGCAGTGAATTATATTTTCAAGATTTTCAGGCTGGCGTAAAGGGGCAGAAGGAGGATGTGAGAGACACGGGTAGTTACCTGTCTAAGTTGGGTGTGACCCCACTGACTTCACAGGCTGAGAGGTCCTTGGTCATTAGCCGGTTGCTGACACTCTCTATCTCCAGGACGTTACCACTGGTACAGCGGTCCAACGTGAAACGCACTTCCTTTTGCATGATGCCAGAATGGGAAATAATGATTGAACAAATGCAACATACATTTTTCAGTAAGCAGAGCATCCTAAACCACTGAGCTACACACTGCTGTGTATAAATACTACATGGCTTATACTTCCCTCAAACCGCAGCAGGAAGTCCAGATAACTGCAATTCCCAAACTTTTTTCCCAACTCTTTGACACCGTTGCTTTTTTAACTTCTTTGACCTCACTGGTTTTTGGTTCGCTCCCCTGTGCCGTGCCACACCTACTGTGACGCCCACCTTGCCGTCGCTTCTCACGTCCAGTCGGTGCCACCGTCGGTCTGCTGTGTTCACGTTGCCAGGCAACCGCAGCACCAGCGTGCCAGAGCCGTGGTTTATCTTCAGCGTTGGCGTGCCGTTAATGAGCTCTGGGGAGAGAGAGGGGATCAGCATGCCCAGAGGACCCGAGGTCATGACAGGGTGTCGGTGTGGACATCCAGCCCTCACAGTCGGTGTGAGAGGCATTTGAGGGCACTCCCCACCACCCACACACACACACACACACACACACACACACACACACACACACACACACACACACGAGTTGAGGTTATTCCCTCGCAGCCCAACACAACACAATAACGAACACATCAGCCGACTAACAGCCTCCTCTTCCTCAACAATTGCCCAAAAACCAGGGCCTTACAAAGCAGTCTCTGCTTTTGAGAAGGCCAGCACCACGCTGAAGGTTCTCTGTGCCTGCCAGGCTCAAATCTGCTAGGGGCATATGACGGCAACTGGAAAGTGTGAGCGCTTACTCATTGGAAAGCAGGGCATAGACAAAAAAAAAACATCATATCCACTGAATTTTCAGGTGCCCTCCTCAAAAATATCAAGAACACTAGAGCTCTGACCAGTGCAGCCACACCTTAATTCTGTGAATTGAGGCCAAATGACTGGTGCACGGGCAGTGATCTAAAGAGGCATCCAATAATCTCACCTAAAAGTCATAAGAGGACCCAGCAGTTTAACTGTTAACTGTTTATCAGCCATCTGCAATGGTCACCTTCTGCATCAGTTGCAAATAACACTGGAAGAGCTGCTTCACTGTTCTTTACTCCACACGCCCACTGCTCTTCCACTGTAAGCTGTTTACATGCACTTTTCTAAAGTGAGATCATGTACGAACCATCCATCTGACTGCACAGTCCAAGTCAAAAGTTGCGCTATGTACAGCATATTTATTATTGTCTTTTCTATTGTCTGAGTGTAAGTAGTGTTTAAAGTCTCTGACAAAAGCACTTTGTTTCACTGTAAGGCTACATATTTTGAAATGACAATAAAGCAGTGTTTCCCAATCCGGTCCTTGGGGACACGCAGACAGTCCGTCTTTTTGTACCCTTCCATGTGGTCAGTCAGGCAGGGAGCTGGGAGGGAGCAAAAACGTGGACCATTTGTGGGTCCCTGAGGACCAGATTGGGAAACACTGCAATAAAGTCTGAATAAAGGCATACAATAAGTAAAAACACTGCGTCATTTAAACCAGGTGAGATTAAATGTTACAATACCAGGACAGTGTCTTCCAGTTTCAAGGCTGTGTCCACGAGTTCAAAGCTGCCGTTCACCTTAGGTATGTCTTAGAGTTAAGAGGACATTGGACTTGATAAGACATTTAGCCAAGAACAGAGCATAGCCCTTTTACAGCTGTTCTGAAGCTCGGAAATCCCCATGGGCAGCGGAGCTCACACAGAGGCTAGCTAGCCGGATCCGTGCGATACACGCCAGACATCAGAGGTTTCCGTAAAAGGCAAGAGCCGCTCTGAGCAGAGTGTGCCAGCTCTCCAGAGGAAATCACACGCTCAACAAGGGAAGGCTGTCAAAGACACGCCCCTATCTGCCAGAAGTGGGGACGTCCTCTTCAACTCAATGTGACACCAGTGGACTGTATTCCACATGGGTTAAATCAACTCCGAGATAGTGTTTTCAACTGATATACCTTTGTTTTTAACCAAAAAGAAAAACATTCCCCAAGAATTCATCTGAATCAGAGTGGAGTTTAGAGTACTAAAGTTCCCACGTGACTCTGCCTTTTTGCAGAGAATCTGCATTTAAGCTGCTGTTGACAGTTCCTTATCTGTTTCTTTTCCAATTTCATACAAAATCTGTCCCCCCAGTCACAGAAGAAGAGGCTGGAGGTGAGGATTAACCCTGTTTCCCAAACCTGCTACTATCCGGGTCTGACACAGAAGCCTGCATGGCAGGATGCTTTAAATAAACAATGTTTTAAAAATTGCTGCAGACACACAAAATGAAAAACAGGGATCTGTTCTTATCCGTAAAATACAGCCTGGAACATCACAATTTAATTCTGCACCTCGCTACAGTTAGAAACTGGCAACAAAAAACCCTGAAAGTAGTATTTGGTGAGTATACAAAGCCCTGCATTTCTGCCTCCATGCCCATTCTGCTGTGGAACTCACTGTCCGGCCTGGATCCAGCCAGTGGCATGATTGGTGTCTGCTTTGTGCATGACTTTTCTTTGTGCATGACTTTTCTTTGAAGGCCTTGAGGTGCTTCCATTCAGCCTGAAACTTAAAGACCCAATTGAGGAGACTGTAGAGAGAAGGCAGGGAGTCACAATGAGACATTTTCCCCAAGGTCGCAGCGGTGGCGCCAATGGGGAAGGTGGGTCGAGACTGACTGAGGAGAAAACTGACAGTACAGCCTTTGATCTGGATTCTTTCAAAAACGGTCAATATGCTGGTTGTATGTCACTAGGAATGGGGGAGACCTCAGGACAGGACACTGCCACTCTGAAAAACGATCGGATCAGGAAGGGTTCGCAGGAAGTGCCAAACCCTGCTTGCCATCTTAATGAAACCAATCAAAGGATATCATAAGGTCCCTGTAGGCTGCATATCCCTATAACGGTGCTTATAATTCTGAAGGCTGGGTCTCCAGGGTGTCTTTTATTCCCCTCTGCTCAAGGCAAATACAGCAGATCCCATTAAGGTTTTATATGTTTATTTAGCAGCTGCTAAGGGAGGAAAGTTTGAGGTCAGGGAACAGAGTCAGCCAGAGTCTCTGGGGAGGCTGGGGTCAAGGGCCTCGCTCAAGGGCCCAGTCGTGATATGATTACTCTGCCAGCCACAGGATCTGAACCCACAACCACCTGGACATGGTCACAGATCTTTAACAAACTGAGGTACACACTGCTTCAATGTGAGAATGGGGCAGGGAAAAATTCATCTTAAGTCTATGCAATTCTGTCTGCCTCTCTCCCTCTTTAAACTATAGAACTGGTATCTGCTCTTGACCATCATGGCCCCTGGATGTCTGTAGCTAAGATGAGCAGCAGCATTGTTCATCAGCAGTCATACCATGCATGTGCATAGGCCCCCCTGGTGGCCACAAACAGTCCATCCATTTTCTGAAACTGCTTCTCCTATGCAGGGTTGTGGGGGGTCCAGAGCCTTTCCTGGAGGCTATGGGTGCAAGACAGGAAACAACCCAGGATGGAGTGCCAACCCATTGCAGGATACACACACAATCTGGTAATGCCAATTAGCCTCAGCATGTTTTTGGGCTGAAGGGTGGGGAGTGGAGGAAACCCCATAATGGCATGGGGAGAACATGCAAACTCCACACACATGGAACCATGGTGGAGACTTGAACGCTGGTCCCAGAGGTGTGAGGCAAAAGTGCTAACCACTGCACCACCATGCCACCCCCACCACAGTCACCACATTAAATGTTAAATAAATTAGTTTCTTATGTAATAGCTAGCTACAATCTTCTAACTCAATTTATTTAGTTTTTGAAACAACCGAGGAGGTGTGAGGGGAGCCCAAAGTAACTTTGTGACTGGGTGATGTCTCAAAAACAGAAACACGGATAGAGACTAAACAGAAACATATAACAATGTAAACAAAACATATAAAAGTACACAAACACACACACAGAATCCATATACTGTAACCCTGCTGAACATGTCAGATATTAGCTGCATTGCATACTGAAAAATTACACTAGGGATTGACCCAAATCCAGTCACATCCTCAAAATACAGAGATGTAAACTTGCGGCTCATCCAATTCCTCGAAGGGAAGGGTGAATTAATCACAGGGACGCTTCCCGTCACAATCTGTTGGGACCTGAGGCTGCAGATTCCTGACGCCACTGAAGCGGTGATGCGACAGCGCTCGTGAATTCGCAGCATCGGCAGGTGTCAAAGGCAGCGTTCATGTGATGTGTGGTTCCAGGCTGTGCCAGCCGGCTGGTCACAGGAGCCCCGTGCTGCTTCAGACGTGCCGCTGGGGGTCTCTACGTCTTTTAAAAAGCAGACAGCTAAGCAGCGCCGCTCGGCTGAGGTTTTTCCCTCCCTCTGTTTGTTTTGTAGCTCTGACTTTGATTTCTCTCTACCTACATTCTCAGGCCCCCCTGTCCAATAGTGACTGGGGTGTAGCCACCACCAGGCACTCTATTCCAGCTATATTCCTTCTGAAGGAGCCTGTCACTGTCACCAACAAAAAGGATGCTGTTTTATATTATATATCTAGTACACAGGTGTCCATCATCTTCATTTCCTAATAAACGATGTACTTTGATTGTTATTTTCCAAAAACTTGATTAGTCCTGTCATACTGCCTTCCTTCTACAGACTTTCATCTATGTTCATATTTGTTTCAAGCCATCGGTGCTGAATTGAATGTTTCTGTGGTTCATACTCATAGTCATCTTTAAATTTTAAGTTCTTCTGCAAGAGGCTACACCTATTTATTGATAATTATACTCCCCAGACTGGGAAATACGTATGATTTTGGAATGGCCACGGCCACAGACATTTAATTCATTAGCACAATATCTTAAAAAGTATTGGACAGATCGTTGTAAAACTTTGCAGAGAAATTTTATGGGTGAAGATCTGGAACTGATCAAATTTTGAGACAAAGTGCACTGAAGCAAAGCCACGTAGTGGCAGGAAAGGGAAGGGTGACTGCAGAAAACACAATCTTGTGATGACTCAAAAATATTTCATGGATGCCTCTTCACAAAAACATTTTACGGATGAAGATCTTTCCTGATTTCACATCAAAGATAAATCGTACAAAAATTGAAGTGTCAGCGCTAGGTGGCAGCAAAGGAAAGAAAGGACAGCTGTAGAAGATGCTTGATCTTTTAAACACAGTAACTTTAAAATTATTTGATGGATCTTTTTCAAACTTCCCAGGAACATCGTAATGGTGGAATTCTGAGACGAAATTTTCAGACAAATTGCACCAAAAATAGTGTCAATTAGTGGTGGTACATAAATAGGGTAATTAGATAATCCATGTCAGACAGGACACTTTGAGTGAGGACAGGATTTGTAAACTACCATTTTAATTACAAGGACCTGGATTTCAGTTAAGCACTGAGTTCTTGCTGTGTGCTAATTGGTCAGCCTCCTATAATCATGCATGTGCCACTAATGTTAATGTGGAACAGTTAGATGAGTCTTTCAATCAAGGAAACAAACCAGTCAAAGAACAAGAACTGAACTATTTAGCTAAGCTTTCAGTTTTCAAGTAGACCTGAAGTAGCTCAAAGTGTCCTCCCTGACATAGATTATCTTGTCACCCTATATATACAGTAAAGGACAGCCACAGACACAGAACTGGTGAACCTGACCACATTGAGCCAAGTCACACAAAATCAGGCAGTCAATAAAGATTGTTTTGGAAAGGTGGGGACTGTGTATAAGGGGGCTAAAGACTGTAGCGGTTGGAGGTGTTGGAGGAGTAGGTATTAGATTGGGAGGGAGGTGACAGGGCTATCCTGGGAACACCTAGTTGTTGTTCTGATAGCATATGACTTTGTATGTCATTGCAATATTATATATGGCATTGCTAAAACATATTGTGCATCAACATGCTTTGATATGTACGTGCTTTGATATGTGTCCCAGTTCTGTTTTCTGTTTATCTTTTTTAACTTCAGTTGTTCATTTTTATCTATTCGTTGTATCCCTCCCACTCTCATTATGCTGTTGGGTGAAGAATACCTCCCCACCCCCATGAGAATCAATGAATGAACAAAGATCTTAATCTTAAGACCATGAGTCTTTGGTTCTCCCTGACCCTTTGCGTCAATCTTTATTGATGTTCCGGCCACCGATAGTATCATTATTTGAGCCAGTATTCATTAGTACTTGAGTCTGCCAGTGATCAGTGCCATATGTATTGACCATCTCTTGCCATCTCTACTACGCTTTTTCTGTTAACCATCCCGTTGTCTGTTGGTCCAGTTCTGACCACAAGGGTTCTTTTGCGCCGGCCGGTACCTATTGCTATGAAGTCCTCTGGGTCCCAGGCCTGCAGCTGTGCCACGGGGCCGCCGTACAGCAGCAATCCGTCAGAGACTTCCGTAATGAACTCCAGGGAGAGCTGGCTCTCAAAACATGGCCTTATGGGAGGAAACCAAGCATAGCCGTCACCGTGGAAACTGTGCTTGGTCTGCTGGCATTCCGGACCCTCATACTGCGGTGGGCACTGGCATCTGCAGAACAAAAACATCACAACGGGCCTGTTTTACTGCCACTTTCTAGAGTGATATATTCCCACTTCTCTTACGATAACTGTACTACTACTCAAGAGCCTCATCTGAATTTGAATCCGTCCCTCAGGCCGTCTTATCGCAAACCCTCCATTATTATAAAACAGAGAAATGCGATGCCCAGCTGCCGTATATCCCGCGCCCATAAAATATGTATAAATCCAACTACACACAGTTCTGTAGCTGAAACAGCTTGTTAAACTAACGAATACCTCTGAATGAAGTAGTCTCTTCTTTTCCCTGTGATTCTGGATTAAAGTGTTACCCAGACATGCTCCTCGTACAGCAGACGGTTGCTCTCTTGGATCTGGTCTTATCTGTGATTCAGGGTGTTTGGTCTTCAAAACACCTACTGGAATCTTATGAGCTATCACTGGTCTCCCTGCTGGGCACCTTGCATTGCTCGGTATATATGCTGTTAGCCAGGGGAGGCCAATTGTATCCACAAAGAGTCAGTGTGTATGCAGGTTTTTGGGATAACCTGTAGGTCAGCTGTTCAAACCCAGGTGTGAGGATTCTTTAGCCAATTAGTCCTCAAATTACTAATTAGAGTTGAAGCAAAAACCTGGAAACACAACGGTCCTCTCGGCATAAATTATTAGCAAGCAGGGTTTTAATAAACACTACTGCTACAATAGCTAATGTTGTGTGGGTGAACATTTGCAACCCAGTAATCAGAACCATGTGACATGCCGGGTTTCCTGTAGGAGAGCAGGGATGACCTGGCAGACAGAACCATGTAACACGGGGGATTTCCTGTGGGCCAAACTCTTACTTCCCTATGTCCCTTGCAAAGCACAGACAGGCAGTCTATTGTACTGGCGGGGAGAAAGCAACAAACAGAGTAATCTAGCAAGTGACTGATTTGTCCTTGAAATCAAAGCACAATTCACAATCCATCCATCCATCCTCTAAGCACTTATCCTAGAACAGGGAACAGGTGGTACAAATCATTACAAAACAATCACAATCACCTTACCCATCCTTCCATTTCTTACGTTTCTCCATAAACGTTGCAAAGTATTGATACCCTAACATGAAGCACAACACATGAGCTGAATATGACAACATTTGTATGCATCCATCTCCCGACCACTCATCCCCAATACAGCCACATCAGTTTTTTATAAACACTCACTAAATACAGAATGAGAGCTGCCCTGTAAACTCCAGCCAGAGCCTGATCGCTGATCAAACCTGCAGCCCTGGAGGCGTGAAGCTGCAATGCCAGGTGTATAGCTAGAAATTGCTGGGGCCCCTGACAAACCATGACCTTGGACCCCTCGCTTGGGTGGGCACTTTCAGTCTGAAGCTTCGCGGGTCCCACAGCACATAGAATTTTCCATATGTCCTTTTCGGTAGATGTCGCTTAGCAGTAGGGCCCTAACAGTAGATTTGCGGCTCCAGTACAGTGTTGGGCCCCCTGAATATTCCACGATGTCCATGCCACTTTGACACCCCTGTGTGAGGCTACGCACACTGCAGCATTTCTGATGATGAGGCACAGGACTCCACTCTATGGATCCAGTCATCTGCATTAACCCCTTCATCAGTTCGCAGCCTCCAGCGGTCAGCTCAGCCCAGCTCACATCTGCCACCTCCCCCACAATCCACCACAAAGAGAAACATACCTTAGCTCTGAATCCATCTCCATCTCTGCTACGTTCATTTGTAGAAGTGATTTCTATCATATCCTCCATCTGGTTGTCTCGCCTTTATTTAAATGTTGACATGTTTGTTTATTATTTACATAATTATGTTGCTATTTGTACCTCTATTTTTATTTTTCATCCTATTGTCTTTCATTCTTCTGTCTTGACTGTATATTTAGTTGTACCCCTCATGCCACCACCTGCACCAAAAACATCCCTTTCATACTTGGCGATACTGATTCATTGACTGTTATCCTGGGCTTTTCAATTCCACTTCATGTTTTTTATAGCCCACTGTAAAACAACTAACACTTAAAACACTAACAGTAATGAATTCATAAACTGATTTGCCAACAGAGGAGCACATTCACAGATTATCGCTGCTTACAGGGTAAAATCTGCAGAATAAACCCAATGAATATGGTTCATAGAACAGAAATGACGCCAAAATTGTGTAATATTCTAGTTAGGGCAAAGGGTCTTAGAACAAACATTGAGAAGTTCCAAAAGAAAATTCTAAAGTACCAGCAGAGTAAAATAAGATTACTTTTTCTCAAAGAATTTGGCTTGTAATATTATTTGTGGGCCGTGGAGTTGTTTTTGTAGCTAATCCCTATGTCAGGATGGAGTCCATTTGAGGACTGCCTGCCATTCTGTACGAAAAACAACAGTGTCACTCACAGACTGAGTTTTGGGGGGGGGTTTGCAAAGCCCTCATATCCCCCCGTGGAAGGCTCATACATCGCCCCCCTCTCTCTCTCTCTCTCTCTCTCTCTCTCTCTCTCTGCACATATCCTGCTTCTGTCAGCGTGATCGCTTTCACGGTTACACCTCATCTAAACCCACTACACGCTGCTTATCACTGGCTCTGCAGCATTAATAATGCATGACTTTGTTTTATTTATTTCATCAGAAGCGCAGCTATTTTTCTTTGCACTGCACCAGTAATTCTAATAATCTTCCTTCTCCCCCTGTGCCCCCCCCATCTCTTCCTCTGTCTCATTTGCGTGCAATGGAGGAATCCTTCACATCTGACAACCCGAGCGCACACGCGCGTGCGTCTGCGTTGTTTAGGCTTTTTCCGCAGCCAGGCTCATCCAACGCGGAAATGGAGAGTGACACGCAAACGAGGACGACTCAAGGATAGCGATCCCACTGTAATAGAATAACACACTTCTTTCTAATGAGCACAAACAGCAATCAAAGATACGCCAGTGTTTACAAAACAGACTTGGGTAGAAACACCAACGTGGAACGTGACTCTGAGGACGGAAGATAATGAGGTGGATCGTCTTCGAACGGCGATGAAAAAAAGGTGCCGATTTCCCCACCATAAGCCCAACAAGGCCGCGTAGCTAAAGCTAAAGCAGCCAATTAACCGAGGCCGATCCTCTGGATCCTTCACATCCTGAACCTGTTCACCCCACGAGAAGATACACATCCTGCCTGGCAGAGCAGCGGTGTGCTCTCAACAAAGCAAACTCCAAATTCGTGGCAAAGGCCCATGAGCACGAGCGTCTGCCAGAGATATTCCGGTCCTGGTCCAGCCCTTTAAAGCTCAGCTTTCACAGCACAAAGTGCAATGTCGCATCAAACCCCACGGGCCCCCCACTGAGGACCAGGATTCCTGCTTCCTGCTGACAGGCAGCAGCCTCACCCTCGATCGAAGTTGCACTACCTGCCCGCGTGATATATGGGCTCGCTGACAGTCAGCACTACTGTATTAACTCCGAACATGCGGCTATGCGTTTGCTGGGAACCAATCCAGTGGGACATTCAAAAGAGGAATTCCCCGAAAGGGTCAGATGCATCAGGAGGTTGCTCGAACATCTCCATGAGAAAGTGTCTCAAAAATAAGTAAATAAACGAGATCGCTATGCAATCTGGCCGATAAGTCCCATCAGAGCTCGGTAACATCTTTAAAGCAGCTTTGCTCAGTTTAGAGGTGAGAAAGCAATCTTCCCCAACTTTCATTTTCATTTCCAAATACGGCCATTAATCCCTTGCCTGGGGCCACCCACATGTAATTCTGGAAACCTTATGAGGAATCTCAAAGTCGCTGATTTCCTACCTGCTCTTTTCCATCTATCTCAAAATCTCTGCGGTAATGGTGTCTATCCCAGCAGCCATCTCTCTATTCCGTACGACACACACGTGTGGCGGCACGTACTTCACACAACAAAAGCACTTTGACACGGGTAGTTAGTAGTGCAGTTCCTTCATGAAAAAAATCAAACATTTTACAAAGGACAGATATGAAAAATGGATGAATAAAGATACAAAGCAGTATATTTATATTTTCATCTTCCCGGGGAGCGTTATGTTTGGCCGACCTCGCCAGGCAGGCAGCGCTGGAGAGCGTGTCAACTCCTGCTAACTTTGAGGCCGACAGGAGACCGAGGTTGCATCCCTATTCACGATGTTTCATCATCAGGGAGCCTCTTTAATGACAAAAAACATGTCTGGGGAGAATGTCTCTTGTCTTACAGCGGCAAGACATTCTTGAGCAGCCCGCACCACTAGAAATGCTGGGGGGAGGGGGCTGCGATCCAGCTTTTGCTGAGTCCTGCAAAGAGTCCTGGACCACGCAATCAAGGCTCATTGTCACTCAGACTGCAAGGCAGGCTGAGATAACTGAGGAAGATGGGGACATACGGTTCACTAAACAGTGCTCTGATTTGATGAGATTATCAGCTGTAATGCCCACATTCGGTAAGGAGTGCAGCTCTTTTTTTAACTATGTACTACCACTGTAAAAGTTACTGTTGTGACTGACACTTTAGACCTCTCTGTCTGAGGTCAGCCTTTTTATACTCCCAGTTAAAGTGTGACAGTAATAACACCTGACTGTGAAATTTCTAAATGCAAAGTACATGCAAAATACGTAGGATTAGCGTCTGGCATTAGATGATTAGTCTGTCCAACTAAAAAATTTGGGTTTAGTTTGCAGATTTTTTTACAACTATAAATTGTTTTACTTCTAAGGATTTCAGTGGCTGGACTATGAAGAATTTTTCCTACATGCACTGGTAGATGTGTTTAGGGTGTTTTATGTGCATGTATACAAACATGTGGCTGTACAGGAAAATCTGGGGAGACAGAATTCAGCCTATCTGTTGTGAATAAGGGGAGTCATTAAGTTGATTAAAAAAAGAACAAGGTCCTGGAATAATGGAAGTACTGTAAACACTTTGTGTGTTCTAAGCTGTCGTGGGCTCAGAACAGACTCGCTTGTTGACAGGGATGCCATATTTTTCAAATGTGCCCTAACACATGACATCTTGGCATCCCTCGTCACCCACCCCCAGTCCCTGGCACCATCACCCCAACACAAGATCAGCGTGACCCCCCGTGAGCCACAAAGTCAATTAAAAAATAACCGCTAATTAACCTCCCAAGACACAGGGGGCACCGTCACCCATGGCTGATCACCTTGCATTTAATCAAGTGGAGGGGGTGTGTGGCGGCAGGAGCAATTACAGCGAGGAGGTGGCCAGGACTTCAAAAGGCCGGCTGAGGCGAGGGCGGCGCGGAGACTCGTCCCAATTAGGGGACGGAGACGAGTAATGAGAGAGAAGATCTGGGAGACATGCCTGTGCTGTACAGTACTGCCAAGGGGGAAAGATCTGTGAGCGTTTCACACACACACACACACACACACAAATACACACACACACACCCACACACACACACACACACACACACACACACACACACACACACACACACACACACACACACA
>JAAGVU020000008.1:19946268-19965402 GCA_011763525.2 Mormyrus iriodes
CCGCTTGCCATCCCACTTAGGGTGTAGTCCTTGGCATACTCTCTGGCCTTTCGCCTACATTGACATATCCGTGGCACCGACTTCAAGGCACATGCGCCTGCACCCCTCACCCCCGCACACCTTCATCCTCATCATGGGCGCTGACAGTCACGACGGCGAAGCCAACATCCGCGTCCTCGTCGGCGCTGACTTCGTAGGCACTCTGGGTGAAGACGGGCTTGTTATCATTGACGTCGCTGATGAAAATGCGCACGTATGCCGTGTCTGTGGAAGTGATAAATGGGAGATTAAAAAGGAAACCCGGCTGCTCTTATTCTGTCACTCGGAGCCAGCTCTTCCTCGTGGTTTCATTTCTGAAGACGCCAGCAGACAGATGTAATAGAATCCTTCCCAGTGAGGGGGTGGGGTGGGGTAAGGGATTGGTGGAATGACTTAGGGGCATCACTGTGATTAAATATGCGCCATTTGATACAGATATCAAAAGCAACATCATCTGTAATACATTTTGCAAGGTGACAGAATTAATTTCAGTTGGTTATACAAGGAGCTGCAGTTTAATGCTGCTCTAATGCTGCCATAGGGCTAAACGCAATCATCTAAACTTTGACTACAACCCAACAGAAAAAAGAACCGTCACTTGATAGCAGGAGCAGGATCATTTAGGGTGGGGGGGCATAAGAGCGGCCATAATGCATATAGAGGGGGCAACCTTATTATTACCCAATAATATATTTTGAATTGGTGAGTGACGTGGGAAGGGGTGCTTGACGGTCCAGGTCCTTGTGAAAATAGTAACGATTCTCATTTCATGGTATTTCCGAGCTAATTTTTTTTCCACTGGCAAGATCTGACATTTTTTTTCTTTTTTGGTTCTTTTTTCTTTTTTCTACATGTTCCAGCACTTCATCTATTTTTTCTGGTTCACCCAGGCTGAGCTAGGTGACAGGCAGGTCCTGTGCATGCAGTACTGGTGGGGGGAAGGTGGTCACACTTCCGACACAAATGCTACTCTGAAATTTCCCTGTTTACCCTGTTACCTTCATCTAACATTGATAACACCTTCTGCCTAGTGGTAAATTCACAGTATTTTTTATTTCACCTTATTTACACTGTCAAAAATATCGCAAAGAACGAATTAGCCTGAATAGCTATTTTAATAATCCACGACTGCTGATATGAAAAAGACATCTCAAGATGCTTTCTCATTTTCACTTAGCAGAGCAAACTAAAACCTCTCTCTACCAGGATGATAAAACCATCCAGGTATATTTCTGCTTGGAGGGGACCTGCTGGTGCCAAATAGTTCTGTGAGAAATATCAAGATCAATGTGTCTACTGTCTGTGAGAATCTCTACGATCTGGTGATATTTTCTATGGGTTGGTTTGTACACCTACATTTAGTTTCAAAAGGCTCTATGTTTGGGGGCAACGTGCGCGTTCACCAGGTTAGGACGCTGTGCCTGTCCTCAGAAAGTCACTGGTTCAATGCTCAGTGCATTGGTTGGCAGAGTGATGTCACCATTGGGCCCAAAAGCGAGGCCTTTAACCCCAGTTGCTCCGCCATGGATTCTCTCAAAATCTGTATGTCGCTTTAGATAAAAGCGTATTCTGCTAAAGAACTTTATGGGTGAGTTCTGGGTATGAACATCCGCTTGGCCCCCCCTTGTCTCAGCCGAGACTGACACTCACCAGAGTTGGGCTGGCCATGCCTCCCCGGTCTGGCTGATTCCCACCCATCCGTGGACTTCACCTCCAGCAAGTAAGAACCCTTGGTCTCGCGATCAAACACCGCTTCCGTGTAGATGGAGCCTGTCTCTGGGTCAATGCGGAAGAAGCGGTGGTCCCCGCTGCGGTCCTTCAGCAGGGAATAGGAAATCTGAGGGGCGGGTGAGAAACAGCCCAGTGATTAAGGAGGCAGATATGCGAACAAAAGGTTTGTCTTTGCTGACATCAAACTGAAAAAAAAAATGAGTGAAGTTTTTCCCAGCCCACTCAATTAGCCCGTAATGAGGGACTTGGCACACACCCCCTTAGGGTGGAAAGATTTTTAGACAAAGGCATTATCATCAGTGGCCATTTTGTTAATACAGAAGATTAACAGAACAGAAAGGTGCAAAGCCCATCCTCAGCTCTAAACTGGGCTTTGCAAACAAACCCGGCAAACAGACACTTTTGTGTGCTTTCAAAGCATCCGCCACTTTTTAAAAGCCTTCTGAATGAATCTTACTCAACAATATTTCATACTTCCTTTGTAAAAATTGGATGATGCATAAAGACTGAATAACATGGCATGCAGCTACACGCATGAATGAACAATGCTGCATTTTAATGAAATACCAGAGCCTGATCAGAAGACAACCCCCCCCCCCCCAAGAAACCGTGACACAGCCTAATGTGTATCTGCCTGACCAACGTGGCTTGAAGTTCAAAGGTCATCTGAAATAACAATTCAAGACCGAAGCAGAACATTCTCCTTCAACGTGATGAGAATGTTCTGCTAACCAGCTAGCTAGTTACAATCTGATTCACTAGCTATTTGATTAGTTTTTTAAACATCTGAGCAGGGCAGGAGCCCCAAAGTGACATTTTGAGCGGGGCCCCAGATCGGCCCTTGGTAAGGCCTTATCAGAAGTTACATATAATACATTGAATGTGTATTTAATGTATAATGTATACTAATAAGAATAGCTTTCAAAATCACTATTGAGAGAATGGACTGACCTTCCCGTTGAGGCCCAGGTCCAGGTCCGCGGCGGACACCTGGAGGACCAGGGTCCCGATATCTGCCCCCTCTGTCACCATGGCCTCGTAAATTGAGGAGGTGAAGAATGGCACGTTGTCGTTGACGTCTGTGACGGTGACATGAGGTCGTCATTAATGAACTTTCAATGGACAGTCAATAACCCAGGCTATTTTAATTCCACAACGGCACCAGAATTACATGCATATTGTTGAATGTCAGCTAAATATTTACAGATAGAATGTCACTCAGTGCCATTTAACCTGTCAGAGTAATCTTATGGGTATAATTTAGATAAAATGGCAACTAAGATAAGGGGTGAATTATATGTATTTATGAATATTGGTCATATAAGTCCTGACATTTCTATGCAGTTAATGTACCGGCTTGAAACTGTGAGTGGAAAAGCAAGAAAGCGAAACTGTGAAGATGCTGAATGAACGAAAAGCATCTATTTTGCCCCACTGAAGAGCCAAATCGGCCACCAACCTACTGCACCTGCAGCTCAACCCAGAAACAGAAGCGATGAATGGAGATGTATTTCCTGCAGTTACCAACCGGTTATGAAAGTCCATTTACATTATTTTCTGAAAACCAGGACACTTTAAACATCAAAAATACCAGTCGCTTTGATTTCTGTATAAATATTTTCCCAGTCTACAAAGCAAATTGGGACGGCGAATTGTTCTAACAGAGGCAGTGAAATCCACCAATCACAAGTGCTGCCACATGCCAAACAAACGACTACAACAAAGACATTCACACCCTGCCCTTCGAGGAGCTCATTCATTCCGAGGATGAATGTGTCAGCTACTCAGCGGCAAATCACAAATGGCAATTTCACCAATTTTTATCTCCCGACAAGAAAAGCACCATCTTCATTGTTAGCAGTGCTGGATTGCAGCAGGATGCCTTTTTCCCAAAAAGCGTAGAAAATTAAACTCATATTACACATTCAAAACCACCGACTTGTAGCCGTATGCAGTTCAAAAGCCTTTTTTATCCAACATCTTTCTTTCTGCGGAGAGAATAAAGTTAGATGTCGTGATGTTGTTTGGCTCTCTCCCTTCAATAAATGCTGAGTATATCAACAACAACATTACAAGTCGCAAAAATACAGAAACTATGGAGTGGACCTCGCCACTGGCTGGATACACTTCTGGCTGCAGGGGGGCGGATGTACTAGATTTACACCGTGTGCAGCTGCATTTAGGCCCTGTCTGTCTTTAGGCACTCTTCTTGGCTAAATCGAGCGACTCTGCGATGACATGTGTTGTGGGGAAAAAAAGGGAATAGTTTCACAGGAAGCTGGTCCAGCTTCGTACAGCATACATTTCTTCACACAGACATCAGCAGAAGCGACGTGTCAGCACAAAGAGCTCTGATTTAGCCACAAAGTGTGCAACTGTGACACCATCCCGTTCTTTATCCCAGCCTTGGTGACAAATCCATGCCCTGTTTAAATAGAGCAACATTCACGATCGGTTCTACATTTGGCCTTGTTTTTGACTGCATTGCTTCAGGGAGGCAACCTAAACAGACAACCTATATGGGTGATTTCTGCAATGTGTGTCTAGATTCATGTCAGCATTCGCTGCAAATACAATCCATCTTAAAAGAGGCTACTTTCAAAAAGATTCAGAATGATGATGGACGTTTCATACTCTATTGAGCTATGCTTCACACGGATACATGAGCAACCTGTGTAGTTCTTTGTTTTACAAGAATTTGTATGTTCTATGCCCCTCTTGGACAGATGGACCTATAATTTTACAAATCTGAACTCCTGGCGGCGGTGACTAACTGTCTGGCGGACAGTGTTAGGCTTCAGGAAGCTGTTCAGATGGGTGGCAGAGGGCACGGGGCACGCACCCGTGATGTTGATGGAGACGGTGGTAAAGGCTGCCAGGGGAACGGCGGCCACGTTCTGGGCACGGACCCTGAGCGTAAAGTGGCGCGTGGTCTCATAATCTAGGGGTTCAGCCACCAGGATGGAAGCAGAGCCATCATCGCGGTTGGGCGTCAGGTAGAAGCGCACCGGCATGTTGGTCTCCGGTACCATGCCGTCCTCCAGGTTGTAAGTCACCCGGGGGTCACCCAGTGGGGACGTGGCCTTGATGTTCTGTTATCATAGGGGGAACAGCAGGCTTATTCTACAGTACCCCATACATCAGCGAATCAGCAAGTCAGTCAGCAGATTAGATTTATTTTAGCAGATTTCTGCAAACCAAATTACGAAAAGTACCATAAGTGATTATCCAAAGGGAATAAAATGGGGGAGAAAATGGAGAATGAATCAGACTTTAAGGTAATTATAATCATGCAAACGTGTGCAACATTTAAGGAGGATAAGGAAGGCTTGGGGTTCTTGGGAATGAAAAACAATGTTGCCTCCAAGGTCACCACCAAGGGTTTGTGTTTTTTCAGAGGTCGCAGTGAACTGGATTACTGACTGAGACCATCAGACCATTATATTCCTCACAAGTATGAACCCTGCCACATTCCATCTTCCAATCATGGCACAAACAACACGTTCTATCAGCCGGAGCCCAGTGGAGCCTCATTAATTTTCACCAGCGTGAAATATTCATCTGCATTTTTAAAAAGCCGTTAATGTCTTATTAAAAGATCCAGAGAAAATTCTGCAAATTAATTTTCAATGCATCTGTGAAAAAAACCAAAGTGATTATGAATAATCCAGACCCCCCTTGCCACTCACATGACGCAAGAAGAAATGGCTTAATTTGAAAAGACTGTTTAATCAGAAGTCAGGTGGAGAGAAAGCATGGGGGGGGGGGTGGAAGGTGTGGTTGCGATGGTGAAGGCGGTACATAAGAGAGACTCTAGAGATTACTGAGGGTCAGGACAATAAAGTCAGCCAAAGCTACTGACAGTTTCATAAGGTAAGTATGTCTTCACAATGGACAAATCCTCCACTTATGCAGTTACTCTAACAATCTGTAAATGGATCTGTGGATAAGACTGGTGTCATTCCTGCCATCTCAGGTTAAGTGAGGGTCCAGGTAGGAAGAGTTGTGCATCATGTGGGCCCAGGCCAGGAATTATGGGCAGCTGATCTGACTGGTGTGCCTTATACTCACTGGGAGCCACAGCAAAACCATGAGCGGAAACAACCTTACAAAACAGTATTAGCTGTAAAAGGGACAGTGGCAAAGTTACTATAAAGTTACTGTGTGAGTTCTGAAAGACCGGTTGTGGTTTGAAGGCTGAGAGCCAATGACATCACTGTCTATTTAAGATAAGAACCAAGACTGAATCCATGATGTTCTGCAGCTAAAATGCATAAAACACCATACAGCAGCTTTACCTCAAAAACTAAATCTTCTGATAACATGATCTGCCTGCATCAGTTATGGAAAGAGGTAGTAAATCACAATGTCAGTTGTGCAAGTTGTTTGAGGGCCTGTGTTTGGTGAGTCTTTCATATCACTCTCACTTCTCACTTCAAAGGCACTTTTTGCTGTGGTCACATGCTCACGAGCACAAAAGCATGTTGTCTTTCTGGTGGCAGGGCACACACGCACCACGATGGGGGTGTCCCTCATGGTGTTCTCTGGGATGACCACCTCATAGCTGTCCCTCTCCCACTGTGGCGGCTGGTTCTTCACGTTGGTGATGGTGACGGCCAGCTCCACGGCGCTGCTGCGGTTTCCCCCGTCTGTGGCCATTATCTCCCGGGTGATATAGGACCTCTGCATTCATTATTGAGGGGAAGCAGTCAAGGAGAGACTCGCAGGGTAGGTAGGGCTAAGCTGATCTCACAAAACAGGCATTTTAGGGTGAGTCAGAGCATTATAAAGTCTTCACAAAGGCCAAAACTTGCTCTGAATGCAATGGCCCCACAAGCCTGTAGTCATGGTAATAAGGCAGCATAATAAAGAACCTAACAGTCTTATTGTCCCTACACTGATCTCAAGGACTACAAACTTAAGGAAAAGCATCTTAAACCTTTAACAGCGAGAAATTCCTGCAATGTGAAATCGGATACACATCTAGCACAGATCGATAGGTGCTGGTACAGGACAGGTGTGTATAGGGACATGACCTAGACTCATACAGGCAATAATTTAGACCCAACAACCACAACTCGGACTAAGGCTCACCTGCGAGATGGGCTGGTTGACGTACACCCAGCCGGTGATGGGGTTAACTCTCAGGTACTCCGGCTGTTCCTTCGACATCGAGTATGTGATAGCCGCATTACTGCCGTGGTCATCATCATGCGCTGCTACGCGCAAAAAACTGGTGCCAATCATGGTGTCCTCCCGCAGAAAGTCTGCACACCAACACCAGGCATTAAAGTTACGTATTGAGAATCCAAATTAGTAGCAGGCATTACAGTGAGCAACTCCATTGGGATTACATTGGAACTCCATACTAGTTGTCAAAACAGGATATGCACCATTAATGCTGGACACCAGCACTGAATCATGGCACTACCAGGGGAGGTAAATGGAATATAAAATGCAAAGTCACAATAAGGATGGTCAGGATAAGATTCTGAAACAAAGGGCATGAGGATGAAGACAGGAAGACCTATTTATAGGCCATGGTGGTCAATGCAAAATGGGATAAATGAAAATAAAATGAGTAAATTATAGAAATAAATTCCATTCATCCATACCCACTTCTTCTATGAAGGAACAACACAGAAATTCCATACAGAGAGAGCCAGGGCTCCAAAGGAGTGAGGCAACTGTGCTGGCTACTGCACTTCTACGCTACTCCCAAGAAACAACTTAATAACTAAAAATTTTATTTGAGTTTATTTGGTGAAAGAAATGAGTGACAAGATTCAGGAAGGATGCTGTTACTGGGGGTGAGAAGGAAAAGGGCTTATCGGTTTATTCCATTAGACATGAGCAATAGAAAAAGGCAGTGAATCGATACCAAAAATTCCAGTCACCTTACTGCCACCCAAGAACAAGCACCTGAAAATGTTCCCAACCGTAGGCACATCTGTCAATCACATCTTGTTTCATTGACACCGACATTATAAAATTCATATGACTGACAGCAACATTACAGTACAAATGTCACAGGAAATGACACAGATTCAACAAATGACATCTATAGTCAGCCATTGATGTTGAAAGTACTTTGCACGCAGATGGAAATAGAAACGCTGAGTCGGACATTGAATAATACCCAAACCTAATATGGCAGAGCCACAGCTCTTGACAGGAAGGCAATATATACAGGGTTGTGAAGTCAGCTCAGATGATCACAAAGACTGAACTACCCTCCATTGCCCAGCTGTACCTTAAACGCTACTATAACAAGGTTCAGTCTATAATTCAGGACCCAAGCCACCCCAGCCACAAACAGTAACAAGGTTTCACAGCATCAGAACTCTGACTACCAGATGGAAGAACAGCTTCTTTCCCCGTGCCATCTGTATTATTTTGTCTTGTATTGTTTTACACTGTTTTGTTTAGACTTTTCCAACCGAGTCAGGCTGAATGACTAAACATTGCAATGTGCCTGTTGCAAATGGCCAATATAGATTTTGAATCTTAAAGGAAACCCACACTGAACGCTAAATATTGAAATTCCACACATCTATGTCTATGAAGTGTGACAGGCTCAGGGGCTGCAGAGACAGAGATCCACGGTCGTCTGCCAGTGGCTAGCACTCACACTCGTAACGCAGGTTCTCAAATTTGGGGCTGTTGTCGTTCTCGTCCAGGATGAGGACGTTGAGTTGGCAGATCCCAATGAGGGGCTCAGCCGCCCGGTCCGTGGCAGTCACCGTGACTACATATTCCCTCTGCCGCTCGCGGTCAAACTTCCGGGCGGTGACGATAACACCTAAGCGGACGAGAGGTATCAAAACTCAGCAGCCAAAAGGAGACAAACCAAAACATCATCCAAAAGGTCACTTCGGAATCTATTTACCCCATAATTAAACGTAAGGTTCACGGCTGAATTATTAAACAGAGACAAAATGAACAGCCTTATAGTAAGAGCACTCCCATAGCTTACAGGGACAAAAATGTTCTTTTGGTTATTTGGAAATGAGAAGGAGAAACATATCTGGAGAAAGAATTTTATAAAGGAATAAGCAGGGGAACAGTGGTTGATCTGCGCCACACAAGGATCACACACGGCATAAATGTTAATTAGAGGTCACAGTTAGGGATCAAGTATGATAATTATATAAGGAGTGATTTATGCTCTCTATTATTTATTCAACAGATGTGGGAGGAAATACAATTCATTCAGGTGAACTCAAAGCTCCTGCGTGAAAAGATGTGAATATGTCAAATGCGACAGGGCGAAGTAACGCTTTGATTCATTCCAGGCTTCCGCATCTGTATAAGTAATACCCTCCTCCCCCCACACACCGGTGAGGCCCCCACACCTTGGCCTTCTCTCTCTCCGGCTCTGGCTCTTTCTCTGTGCACTTTTGATTGTGGAAAATTAGGCTGAACTTTCAGACTTGCGAAACGCTCCCCAGAATAAAGTCCCAAGAGAGGTGGCAGTGGACCTGATTAACTCCTTCAACAGTGCTCTCCGGGATTTGCTGAGAGGAGGCTCCGTCGATCCTACACAACACCATGCTGACACTGAACTTCACTGGCAGTGCCCCCACCCCCCCTCCCAGACAACCTTCACCACCGGCGCAGTGAAGACAAAGAAAAATTGATATGCTAAGTCTTCACCCCCTCACACGATGGTGCTCTAGACGATTGCCTATGTCACCTAATGGGTTGACCGGCTCTGCATTACACGGTCCACTGCTCCACACTGTGCACTCCTCCAAACAGCAGCCTGACCAATGACCAGGAGCAAAAGAAGCCCCACCCACTGGACCAAACCAATGATTCCATAAGCAGAAGAAGCCAGAAACACCATTTTTACACAGAAAAATCCCCAAAAACTTTTACACCGACAACTACTCCACACTGATCACTCATCCAAACATGAGCCTGGCCAATGATTCCAAAAGCAGAAATCCCACCCACTGTACCTGTGTCACGATGGATGCTGAAGGCGGGCACGGTGCTGTCTTTATGCATGAAGCCGTACTTCACCATCCCGTTGGAGCCCTCATCTGCGTCAACTGCGTGGACCTGCAGCACAAAGGTGCCCACGGGCTGGTTCTCCAGAACTGAGCTCTGCTCCCTGTACTGCTGGCACTGGGGGTTAGAGAGACATGCTCAGAGACCGAAAATAAGCTGAAATCCAAAGCATAGCTGGCTCCAGCAGACTGACATTACCCACACGGGGCTGATGTTTTACGGCTCGCCTAAGTGTTTCTTATATTGATTGTAATTAATGTTTAAATTTCATATAAAATATGCACTTTTGCTCATGTACTCTAGCAACTCAATTCCTCTGCTGTAACTTTCATTCTTGTTAAATTTGAATTTGGACCTGATTGAAAGAGGGAGAGACAGAGAGTTCAAGGCAGAGAGGAAAAACCAACAGCAAGAAAATTCAGAGAAAGGGATGGAAACAGATCTTCAAAGTTACTAATGCCTCTGCTTCATTATCAAAAGTCTTGCTGTAGACTTCAGCTAACCTTGAGTTCACGCCATCATAGCAGATCTATTGACATAAAATAGTTACCAAAGTCCCAACTCCTGCACAGTTCATGCTATGATACCTACAAATATCCCCATGCAAAATTCAGCCTCTGCTGTCATTAAAAACCAGAAACTGTTTTGGTGCAGAGAGAAGTCATCAAAAAAACAGGAAGTACAAATCCCTGATCGATTGAGTGGTCTGCTTTGAAGGCTACTTTCAGTGTCTAATTAATGATAAGGGGGCCTAGACTCGCCAATTCTGCCTGTGGTCTCCACCGGAGTCGGAGGCTTTGGCTGGGAAGTATTACTGTGCCAGCTTGTCCCATTCTGGGGACTTCTGAAGACACAGGTGAGAAGAATGACAGCTTATAGTCTAAACCAGCAGACCTAATCTAACCCAGCACCCTGGTGGTGGTAACAGACCCCCACGCACAAGGTGACTGCTAGGCTAGCACACAGCCTTTCCACAGGAACTAAAGACACCGGGAAATACCTCCTTCCACTGCTACTGACCTATTTTTATATAGTGCCTTTCACAACTCAGCTGCCCCACGGCTCTTGATAAGAGTGTGGCAGTCCATTGCTACATCATTTATACAGAATGGTGCAGAAAACAGGGAGAAGGGAAAGAATACCAGAAGACGACAGTGGAGAGGAACCAAAAGCCAGAAAGTAAGGGGATAAGCACCCCCCCGTAGCTAACACTATACATTACAAAGAAAATGAGCCTGCTTTAACAAAAGCAGGGGGTAAAATTGTCATAGTCAGAGTCCATCTATGAGCAAATCCTCCAATTCTCCTTTTCTGACAGGTAAAGGAAGCAGTGCCCACATGTGTAAGTGCCAGTGTGTGTGTGTGTGTGTATGTGCCTGTATGTGCACACAAGCACAGGAGTGTAAGGTTTTTAAGATATTTCCGTTCTGACAGCCGGACTGGATGAGGCCAAGGTGCAGCCACAGCAAGACTGTCAGTGCGAGAGATGAAGAGGGCTGACAGTTTGCGACTAGAGGCTTAAGGCAGCACAGGCGTCTTCTCAGGGTTACGTGTCACTGGGGTGGATCAGAGGTAACACCTGCAGCTTTAAATATCCCCAGCACCAGCATGGTGAATAAGAAACAATCTGTGATGATTCTGTGATTATGTGAAAAAGTAAAGCAATGGGATTACCTGAAAGTATGAGAATATGAAGGACCTGGGAGCTTATCCTTTGGTTTGGTGGAAGAATGAGAGGAATAAAATAGAAGAAAGAAGATAGAGGTAGAGAGGAGAACCAACAGAGAAGAGCCCAAGCCAACGTACCTTCTCGAATATGGGCTTGTTGTTGTTGACGTCATCAATGCCCACGATGACCTGGGCAGTTCCGGAGAGAGAGTGAGGCCCACCTGACGCGTTGTCATCCATCGCCGTGACATTGAGGACGTACTCCACACCCTGCAGTCTTGGGGGCGGGCTCGAGCGCAGGCGAATCAGTCCTGCAAGGATGAACCAGCCATCAGGAGCTAGCCGAAAGGACCATTGAGTTTGATGAGCAACTCAGATTTGTGTAAGCGGATAGTCAATTTGGTAAGTATTGATCAGAAAATTTTAGTTATTATTTTTTACATGGCTAGTGCATAGACTGGATATAGATGTGTACTTCAGGCTATCCCTTCGAGCCAGAGGACCAAGTGGGGGCAGGTGTGTGGTTCAGCTGGTTAGGATGCTGTGCCTGTTATCAGAAAGTTACTGGTTAAAAATCCCCAGGTCAACAAAGTGTTGTCACCATTGGGCCATTGAGCAAGGCCCTTAACCCCCAATTGTTCCAGGGTCTGGCCGAACCTACAATCTCAAAAACATACACCTCTTTGGGTAAAAGTATCAGTTAAATTTTAAAAAAAAATGTAAAAGCGAAAAAAACATCCACACTTCAATTGCATTTTCAGTGCTCTACATCTAATGTCATGTACAAAGTCTAAAAATACCTCTGCAATGTCCAACCAAACTAGCGATAAAGTTATCTTAAATTGAATTAAACCTGACAGGGAAGGAGGCAAAGATGGGCAGGATGATAGGGGAATAAAAAAGATAGAAGAAAAGGAGGGAAAATGAATACATTGATAAATTAAATTACTCCGTGGAAGGGCACTCTCCGAGCTCATTCTCCCATTGCCTGTCGTTGCCATATCAGACAGGCATCACCCCCTCTGTGACCAGGACCCTCCCTGTGGAGGCAGCATTTTGGCGTGGGAAGCAGAACTCCCTTCCTTGCACTGTTTAATCATCTTCTTTTTGTCAGCGTGGGAGTGTGGGCAGCAACCTACCGGACCATATTCCTCCTCCCCACCCTGTGGATGGTGATATCACTCTACCAGCCAAGTGAAAAAGCTTCTAGTAGCATCTTGTCTCCCACCCCTCTGAGAACTGTCTAACTTGCCCAGACCCCTCTCAATTCCAAGAGCTACCTTTCTACTTGCCCCCCGGAGCCCCACCATACCTCATCGCACATAGAAAGTTGAATCTAAGGTTTTTGAGCTCCATAAGGAAAAGAATCAATCCCTCGCGATCAAAACGGTGATGGCTGATGACGCTGGGCCCTGTGCCGTGCCACCTGGGCTGCCACCGGGCTGATTCTCATCAGCGCTCTCATCCTTGCCTGAATGAGCAGCTGGATGCCGCCTGAGGATTCCGGGGCAGGCGGGCAGACCCAGAGAAGCCAGTTACAGTGGTGATTATCTGGGGCTGTTTGTTGTTGTGGGAGCAGGATGGATAAACACATCAGGCACGTCGGGAGGGCTCGCCCTGGCCTATCGGCCTGGTTCCAAGTGGTGCACTCATTCAGATAGATGGCCACAGCGGTGACAGGGAGCACAATTGAAATCCTTGAGGAAGAAAGCAGCAGGACATGTGCATGCAAGGGACGGGAGTTTTTATTGAGAGATGAGGCGACTATAGCTTTGGCTAGAGGCACCTGGAAATAGCTAAATTCATGAGAGAAGTCAGAGCTCTTGAGACCGGTGCACAGGAGTCGGGGTGACGAACGTCTTCTCCACCTCGCCTCCTCTGCTGCTCCCCAGCGGGAGATGCCAACAAGCAGATGCCAGCGTGGCGCTAATGATGAGGAGCTGAGTAAAAAAGACAAACTGTCCATTTTAGCTCTCGCGGAACGTGATCTATCTGTTTATATAAATACAAAGTATTTATGTTTTTAATACGGAGGGGGTCCGCACACAGAAGCGTTTAGCATAAATTCTGCACGGAGCATTAAATGGGGACACTCATGCTTGCACTGAGTTATGGCCAAATTACAATCCGAGCACTTGGAGCACTGAGCCCGCCTGGCGACACGTCAGATGAATAATGGAGAGGAGCCCACCATCGTAGAAGAAGCACTCTGGGTAATTGCCTCCCTTACCTTGTAAACAGTGGGTGGGGGTACTGGCCAAGCTGGTGGCGGGAGGTTTTTGAAGGCCATGTAGATGACTACTTTTCATTTCTGGTCATGGCGAGCTACACAGCTTCTGATATTTTGTCCCAGCCAGACATAAAAACACTTTATCCAGCTGGTGTATTGCTAGAACCTTCCTTCTGACTGGCTATATAGAGAGCGGGCTGGCCAACTTGACGGGAGATAATCTGCCAGATTCATTATTTTAATAAAACAAGGAAGTGGGGGGAAGGAATAAAGGAGTGTCAGGGGGCATCACCTTTCTGACTGTCAATGATGAAGTTGCCATCGTCGTTGCCTGATGTGATTTTGTAGGTGATTCCGTCTCCATCGGGGTCTTTGGCCAGCACTGTGGCGACGAGTGTGTTTGGGCCGGCGTCCTCGGAGACAAATGTCCGGTAGCTGTGGACGGAGAAGTTCCTGGTCAGGCAGGCCTAGGCCTGTGTAAAATTGTTAAAGGAACCGAAAAAAAAACTTCGTAGATAAATGTGGCCAGAATAAGACCTCACAAAACAAGCCATGACAACACTTCATGTTCCCAAACAATGTTTCGTGTTTTTTGAGGCTGTGAATTGGATATCTCTGACCCCACAAGACGGGGGCAAGAATCATGGAAGAAGCCAAACAGAAAAGCCATAAGCAGACAGACAGCATCCCCAACATCATCGCTGCTGGAGGAGGTAGCCAATTGAAATGCAGTGCAAGTGCCAGACAACACAAAAAAGTGTGAAAGACCCCGTGTCAGCCTAGGGGAAGGGGCCACATGGAGACCAGGCATGCTAACATTTTTTTCTAGCAGGGAGGTCACATGTACACGTGACCTGAATGTACACACGCATTCTATCAGAACCAAATGCACACTTACACACACACATGCACACACATACACACACACACACACACAGACCTGAACTGATATCTTTGTGGGGATCAGATCATTTCTATGGGCAAAACCCTAATCCCAATAATGACAACCTTTACCTCTACCCAGCCCTAACTTTAACTATAAGTAATTAAACAAAATACAAGTATTTTGACAATTTTAGTTTTTTCACAGATTTTTATAAAATTGAATTTCCCCTTGTGGGGACCGAAAAATATGGTCCCCACCACGTCAAAATAACAAGTACGTTAAAATAACAAGCACCACACAAATACACAAAAACACACACACACACATACATATCCACACTCAGATATATAAATATTTAAGCTTTCAAAAGCTTTACTGCCATTTGTAAAAGTACAATTGCAGACTTAAACAACATATAATAAATATTCTGGCTGAGCTCCGATCCTTTGCTGGAAATGAGCACTTTTCCATGTTTACATTTGCTAACACACCAGGCCCTGATATAGTGACTGCCCAAGGCTGTTTGTCCTGGATGTACAGGGATATGCTGGCTCACACCTTTACACTGAACACTTAGCAATGGCTCCTCACCCCATCGAACCCACAGAGCGAGGGATAATCAAACACTCAGCAGCTGTCCTGCTGAAATATTAATATTTCTGGCATCATGCCCACCCTTTGGGTCAGCACTACCGGGCCACTAGGGCAGCCCCAGAACTACCTGCGATGGCTCTGGTCCAATTTCCCCAGTAGTGGCCGATACCTGTATTATTACTGGCTAAATGGCCTGTTGGAGAAGAAGCCTAAGGCCATCGAGGAGGAACATCCTGCCAGCCGGTACTTCCAAGGACACCCGAGTAGGAAGTGCCATTCACATGCCCTCCTTTCTCTCACAAACACACACACACACACACACACACACACACAATACCCCTCCTTGTCTCAGTCGTCTTGTAAACCACTAAAAAAAAAGGTTTCTGAGCAGAAGATGGATCATGTAGTGCTGTGTATAAACCAGGCATGCAGGTCTGTCTTCCTAATGTCACCTGTGATCACCCTAATGAGCTGTGCCGTGCCATTATTTGGTTCTGCTGTTGAATGCCTCAGGTCTATCTCGTGATTCTCTGCCTCACATTTTTATTAATACTGCCACAGCTTAGCCCGACATTGCTGTGTTACAGTTAGTCACCCTCAACTTCCATTTAATCAAATAACTTAATCAATACCTCAGATCGATAAGAAACTCAGGTCCTGTTTTTCTCCATTCCCTGTCTCCCAGTCAGGGCCCCAGGGCCGAGACATGTAATAGTGTCTTAGGAATGGATCCATGTATCAAAATAATCCAGTCATAAATCAGCACTGGATTATCCAACCTTGATCACTATCACCAGTAATCAAAAAACTCTACTTCTTCTATATATTCTCTATAAACTGTATTTCTTATAGCAGTATTTCAGGCCAGCAGGCTGTAAGTTTTCCTCTTTCTGTAAATAATTTTGTATGTTATAATCTTATGAATGAGTGATTTCCAAACAGAATAAGTCACTATCACTGGGGATATTTGGTCCCCACAATGTACATTCTCTCACACACACACACACACACACACACACACACACACACAACTAGGGGCAGTCTTTCAGGGGGGAGCAGCACTCTAGCTAATCTAACAACAGACACTGGGGAATCGTATGCATTGCTTTAGATCTCTGTCTCTGACAGACATGAATACACAAGCCCTTACACTCTCTCAGACCTGTCAGTGTCATTCAGCCATCCTTTCACACACAATCCTGTCTGCAGACCCTGGGCTGAGCCAGGGTTACCTCCTCAATGCTGCATTCAGTTTATAATTTGCGGCCTCTACAACCCACGCACACTAGCTCATGGATTCAGGTAAAATTCCAGTTAGCTGATTTACACAAGTAATCTGAAGAAGGTAACCCAACAAAAACAGACTCAGAAAGGCAGGCTAGCACACACCAGCTCACACTAGCTAAGCCGGCTAACAGCTCAGACGGTATCTCGTTACGGTCCTTCTCTGACTGAGGGGGAGGCAGGTGATGGGTTTTGACGTGTCCCTTCTGTGACTGCACCTCCAATTTCCCTGCTTCATCCATATGGTAATCAGACCAGAGAGCGTCCTTCAGACATCTCTGTGACACAACCAGCGGTTATCGGCATTTTTTGTTTGTTTTACATTTTGCTAAAATGCCCGTGTCGTTTTACATTCTCATTTAATTACCTAGCAAACACATTAGCAAAGCGACATATGAGCAAGGAAATCCAGCGACTCAGACTACCTTTTGAATCATGTGCTTCAAACCTTCTGAACACAGGCACAGACTCCTGACCTGCAGAGCTACAGCGCACCCTGGCAAGCACATGCAGGTGTGGTGCCAGGCTGGTGAGCCATCAAAAACCACTTACTGACCATGAATGACGTGACAGTCCCACTATCATTCCTACACAGCCGGGTCAGCGGACCCAAACCACCAGTTAACAGAATGTGTTTCCCCATCGCTCTGTACTTATCTGACTCATTTCTGAAGGAATGGAAATCATGTCTCTTTTCTCCCCCTATACTCAGGAAGGTGATGTACCCCCACCCCCACCCAATTCAGAAATTCTCAATGCCGGCGGAAGAAAACTCTTTTCTTTGTACAACAGTTCACCTAGATAGTATCTAATTAAGTGTGATAAACTAATGGAGTATGTCTGTACACATATTGTTTGAGCTCTTAAATACCCACTTGTTGGACATTATTATACCTCACAAGAAGATTATTATTTCAGGCTCGCAGCAGGGGGGCATGGTGGTGCAGTGGTTAGCACTGTTGCCTCACACCTCTGGGACCAGGGTTTGAGTCTCTGCCTGGGTTCTGTGTGTGTGGAGTTTGCGTGTTCTCCTCGTGTCATCGGGGGTTTCCTCTAGGTACTCAAGTATTCCCCCCCCCCCATGGTCCAAAAACATGCTGAGGCTGATAGGAGTCGCCAAATTGCCCGTAGGTGTGAGTGTGCCCTGTAATGGGTTGGCACCCCATCCTGGGCTGTGCCCATAGGCTCAGGACCCCCTGTGGTCCCAAATGGGATAAGCGCTTACAGAAGATGGCTGGATCGCAGTAGGTCACAGTTATCATATCATTTAGTGCTTTTGAGATGATTCCATATTTCTGACCTCCATTACTTCACACTAACACCCTTCCTGTTTGCACATGATCTCAACCTGCAATTCCTGGTGGACAAACTCATTTACCAAAAAAATGAACGGCTTGAACAGAGGATGCAGGAGAGGGAACCTGAACAACCCATGAGTAGCTCATGCATTTCAGCGCAGCGGTGCCAGCTGTACGTGCCCCACAACCCCCCATTTTCACAGCCTACACAGAGCCTGGTGTGATCCCTACAGCAGCAGGAAGTACAGCTCTGCGTACCATAGCATTCGCACATGATGTCAAGCACGAGGTTTATAAACGCTAACTATTAACTTGCAAACGGAATTATAAGTACAAACACTGGCTAGCATGTGGAGCTGATGGATGGGCGGCCAGGGAGACGTGACAAGCATCCAAAGGGATTGATCGATAGCCCTGTGGCTTGTAGCGCCCCAATACCTCTGTCTCTTCTATCTGTACCATCTCCAGATAGAGAACCCCCACCCCTTGCCCCTCAATCCCATGGCATGTCTTCCATTAGGAAGAGGCCCCTTTGGTCTCCACTGAGGGGACGACAGCAAGAATAGAATGTGGGATCTATCGCCAACCCCCCCGCCGGCAATACCTGTGTGCTGATCTGTCACTACAGCGTGCAGCTCGGGCCAATGAGTGATAAGCCTTAGCCGTTTTGTGGAGCACGACAATGGCGCCTCTCAAGTAGAACGTCCTGCCCCCCCTCCCACCTCAGCAACCTCATTATCTACCCCATCAATTTAATTTCCAGCCACATCAAAACGGATCTGTAATTACTCCTGAAGCCTGTCGTTGTCACAGGACCACAAAGGGGCCCGATATGAGTGCCAAGGCAGTGCACTGCGGATATTTTCCTTCCTTTTTCAGAGGGTGATGTAAGCCAGGAAAAATATTAAGGCGGAGTCTATTGCTTTCCACAATTAATATCAGTGACACGGACGTGTCACAGATGTGTACGGATCACTGCACGTTTCTTTTCTTATTCCCTTTTGTCAGATTCCACAGCCAAGGTCTGCAGCAATTGTCATTAAAAAAAACTCCTGTCCCACAGACATAATTTCCCTGTCGTTCCAGGTAAAGTCAACCAAAGTCTCCAACAGCGAGGCACAGAAAACAGGTTGCTTTCCCGCCCCCTTCCGATTGCTCGGTGCTGGAAAACGACTGCCAAGCACGGTGAGCCGTGTAGAACAAAGACAGCTGCGGGCACGGTAGCGCCATCGGCTGGAGTCGGGAACCTCGAATTAGATGCAATGTACACGTGAGAGTCCTGCGAATCCTGAAGGTACGCTCTGTGCTCAGTAAAAAAGCTGGTCAAGGAAAATGGTCCCTGTCGGACAAGAATCCCCTGGATCCCGCACCAGGTGATGAAGAAGGCT
>JAAGVU020000008.1:19965502-19989951 GCA_011763525.2 Mormyrus iriodes
TAAAAAAGCTGGTCAAGGAAAATGGTCCCTGTCGGACAAGAATCCCCTGGATCCCGCACCAGGTGATGAAGAAGGCTATGCCTGGGGGGTGACTTGTAATTATCCTGCCATCCCCCTCCCTGGACACATACACACACAGATAATCAGGAATACGGATCCCTTCTAGGAACATCGTCACGGCTGATTGGACCGGCCTCACCAATACCCAGGGCTGGGTGGCAAGAGACCGGCCAATAAGAGGACAAGAAGACCAGAGCGAGAACCAGGGGGGAAAAAAGAAGTCAGCAGGAGAGGGTGCAGGGAACAGAAGAGCAGAGGAGACACCACCACAGATAATATTTAAGGCAGTGATGGTGGTTTTGGCTTTTTAAAGCACTCAGGATTTTACAATTCTGCAAATTAGCAGCTGAGTCCCAAAGGACATGGCTCTATGTGAGAGTCCCATGGGAGGGAACGGAGGCAGTAGGGAAAAAGTGGGGGCCGTGTGGGGCTTTAAAAAGGCAGACCCCAGCAGGCCCCCGCTTTAGCACCAAAGTGGGATCTCCAGCAGCAGACGGTGGAGAGGTTAAGCAACGCAACTGTATTCAAAGGATAACGAGAGGGGTACAGCAGGAACACATGATCTGGGGACACCCTATGGTCTGATATCTTTAAAAACCCACTACTTCCCCACCCATGAAAATTACATTTTACATTTTAAAAGTTTTTATCCAAAGTGATGTACAATCACCAGAGCAACTGGGGGTTAAGGGCCTTGCTCAAGGATCCAAAGGGGAAAATCACTCTAACGACCCTGGGATCTGAACCAGCGACCCCCTGATCACATGCACAGTGTCCTAACTGGCTGAGCGACACACTGCAAGAATAGTACGTGTGATATTTCTCCTTAGGCCATCTGAGTAGGAGTAACTGAAGTCCAGCTGCTGCTGACTAGGCAAGGGTGAGATGGCGGGCACGGCAGGAAGCAGGCACTTACACAGGCTGAGAGAACTCGGGCGCCTCGTCGTTGACATTGGCCACACGCATGCGCACGGTGGCGGTCCCCGTGCGTGGTGTCTCGCCCCTGTCCACGGCCATCACCACAAACTCGTACAGATGATTAGGCCGCTCGTAGTCCAGTGGGCGAGCAGGGAAAACGGTGCCGTGTGGCGAGATGCTGAAGTCCGGGCTCAGCGTGTGGTAGGTGATCTCGGCGTTGGGGCCCGAGTCGCAGTCGCTGGCCGACACTGGGGCAGAGAGGCACATTTCAGCCAGACCCTCTCCCTCACCACTGCACCCCTGTATGGCAGGGTGTTAAACTCTTGAAAAGTGAAAATAAAATACCCTGAAATTCTTTTTTTTGCATATTCCATTATCTCCCCTTCGAGACATTTTTTGTGGGGATGGGGGGGGTATGGATCTTGCTCAGTGGGCCAAAAGATGGGATTTGGACCCATGACCTTCTGATCAGAGGCAAAGAGGCCTAACCCACTGAGCCTAACACACTGCCCCCCAGGGAGGTGTCACTTCCAAAAACCATTCTAAGTAGCACTGCTGCCATTTCCACATTTAGCCACAGGAGACATTCTGGACAAAAGCATCAATTAGGCAGTTTCCCAGTCTTTTAAACGCCGATCATGCATAAGTCAAGATTTCTCTTTGTTTGGGAAACACTGCATTTTACCACAGTACAGTGATAACGTCATATATAAATAGTACAAATGATTAATTAGTAATTATTCCTGTCGGGAGCTGAGCTAGAATGAAAGCCAGCGTACAGACAGCCCCTGGGAATTCTCTCCGACAGCATGGTGTTAAAGTATCTGTTCATCCCTATGCCTATAACTTTCATCTACGCTACTCTAGCTCCCAAATAAATATTGATTATTATGCATAATACACAATAAACTGAATGACAGTTTCACCACTGCAAAATGACACGCCGTTACTTTGCTTTCCATGTCCCCCATTATATCACGGTACCTTGTCGATTCCTCTGCTGCTGTTTTGCTGTTACTTGCCTCTTCTCATCATACGACCCGCTAATGCGTCGTCGTGTTTTATGTTAGGGTGTCGCCTTACGTTGCATTACACTGATTTATACGACTTATTTGAATTGCCTTGTGCATAAGCAATATAAATCTGCCATTTCCCATAATTCTCCCTATGACAGACTGTCGAACCGATATTCTTCTCTCCTTGGACAGCCCATTGTGACGCACTGCAACTGGGTGAAGTTCATCATGGCTGCCATGACTTACCCATAGTTCCTTCAGTCCGGCATTATTCATTGATATCTCGCAGGAGCACAGCAGGGCCGGCCTTACAAAGGCCATTCTTTCAGCCATGCTGTCAGGCCAGGCCAATCAGGCAACAATTAGCTTGTCATGGTGCAGCGTGTCAATCTCCTGGCAGCACACTGATCATTGGGCTGCGTCTTCCCAGCCCTTGTGCGGCCTACCGGCTGCACCTCGACTTGTCTGCCACCCTCAGGCCTGTTTTACCTCACTGTTATACGTGGCTTTCCCTACAGCACTAAACAGTGCATGAAGGGAGACCTAATGAAAACCTGCAGAACCATAATCCCTCTGCTGGCTCAAGTGCCAATCACGGTGAAATCTGTCAATCACCAAGCAGGATGCTGGCAATGGTGTGTTGGCAATATCCACAACGTGACAGAACATGACTCTCAGTCAGTAGCCATGCACCTGAAATCACTCTGGACCATCTCAGCGGTTTGTGCCAGGACAATAGATGTATATCAGAAAAACTGAACAGCATTGAATCCACAGACATTTATCCTACGGATAATGAGGCCGATTCTATAAAAAGCATCAACATTTATGAACCCAGAATATGGCTACTTTCCTAAAAATGCTTAGCATGAAATGTAACAACTCATTAGAATTTACAGTTGTCATTAGGAAGAACAGTTAGGACCACTTTTAAACACCAGAATATTCTAGAAACACCTCCTGTTACTGGTGTGCTAGTTTTAGCCTCAATCGAATATCACCATGAAGCACAACTTTTGAGATATTTCTGACAACTGGGATCTGCATGGCTAGCATTTTGATTGACAGTTCCTATCCTCAAGAGCCACAATCCTACAGGATTAAGGAATAAATTTTAATTAGCACCTGATCTACGGCTGAAGTAAGGCGAGGTGATGCAGTAATCAATTAATCATCAATTTACTCCGGGAGCAACACAATGAAGAGCTGAGAACGGGCAAATACCAGCACAGCCTGCGGTCCTAAGGCTGGAAAGCCAGAACATCCTTTTGAAAAAGACAATTCGGCCAAGCAGATGTCTTGCCTCCACAGTAAACCAGCATGAAGTCAACAGAGCCAAATGAGACACGCTGCTTACCGATTCCCAAGCATGCTGGGGACACTCAACAGGCAAAAAATTATTTAAAAAACACCACAAAAGGTTCGGATAACTATCTTGGACAAAATAATATCACGAACCATCAGATCAGGTATGCTGACATACATTTCTAAAAATGTAACTGAGACATGATGCCTACTTATCCAATATTCGACACTGTGCAGCACCTGAGTCAACTCGACAATGTTTGGTGGACGTGGAGAGTTTAACACATCATTTAACAGAAAGTGTTTACGTGCAACATATTGTAGGGCACACTGAAATATAGATCTGACAATCCACAGAGAATGGGGGCAAGTGAGAGCACAGGCGAACAGGAGAAAACGAGTAATTAGAAGGAATGGGAACCCAGCTGAGAGAAGAGCATTGACACCTTCCACTGGGAATTCAAGGCAGGCAGTCTGCTCAGTGTCTGCCACCCTAAGACCAGAGTGCCTCACTACTAACCACTAATCTTTCTGCTTTGCTCAGAAATGATACAGGCAACCGTGGGCAGTACAGCCACTCAAGCAGGAGAAGGAAGAGGTTTTCACTGCAGCTGGGGGTTTGTGAATGTGACTCACAGTTGGGTCAATGCTATAGCATCTTTAAATAAGATCACCAGTTTAATTTTCTTTACTAAGAATACAGCTGCAATATTCCACTGGGGAAACTCAGAAATTAGCTAGCATTTTCATTAATCGTTGTAAAAGTGTAAGGCCATCTCACCTTGAAGCAGGGAGGTTGCTGTTGTTACTGTCTCTGGGATGCCATCTTTGCTGTAAATGGACTGCAGGAATTCTGGGATGCAGTCGTTCACATCTGTAATGACCACTCGCACCTGTCAGAGAACAGCAGGGAGTGGGGAGGGAAAAGAGGGCAGAGCCAGTAATGGAGGGGCAGGCACTGAGAACAGAGCTAATGTTCCTAATTGACCCTGTCCCGAAAGGCACGCCGCGAAGGGATTTTACAGGGGTAATCATCTCTGGCACTGAATCAGAGTGAAGGATCTGCTACCTGTAGGAAAAAAGCCTTCTGCTAGTCTGGCTAGAAGACACTGAAATCTTCAGCGTCTGGGTACTCCTTCCGCTGGGGTCCGAACGGCTCGACAGAAAAGATTCTTCGGCCTCGGTACCTGCTGTGAGACTAACTCGACTCGCTCCGTGAGATGGGAACAAGCGCGCAAAGCTTGTCAGCCTGTGTGAGCAAACGGTTCCGGAACACCGTCTGACTCATGGTTCTCGGTCCCGTGCACCCGCTCTGCTTGCAGCCATGCCACGCTAGAGAGAAACTGAGGGAAGGTGTGTTTGAGTCCAGCATCTATTTTAAGTTCAAGCTGTAAATCTATAAGCTGTGAAGTGGCTTTGGCAATGCAGTCTACACAGGTGTGAGCTCTTTTTCTCAAACGCAGGAAGTAGGGTTGTGTTGTTAGAAAAGCCAAGAGGAGGAGGAGTCCTGGAGATCAGCATAACGAGGAGATGGGGCTAAGTCAATAAAAACAGTCAGGGTAGGTGTAGACCTTTGCAATCAGGCTTAGTAGGGGAATGGTTCAGGATGTTCCTGAAAAGCCATAGCTCTCTCACTAGAGAGAGAGAGAGAGAGAGAGGGAGAGAGAGAGAGAAAGAGACAAGCTTTGCCCTTTGCAAAGCTAGGAACCAACATAAATCTTTGTTTATATACCATGTCACACCCCGGCGCAGAGGGCGAGCAAGGAAGAATCACCTTGTCCTGTTTACACTCAGCAGCCAGGCTGATTAAAACACACAGCTTCCTCAGACATGCTGGTGCATCCTTCTAACATAATTGGTGACTAGGCCTTGTTAATCACCAAAGTAAAACAGGAGTTCTCCAAAGTCAAAACTTTTGATTTATTTATTTTTTTTTGTAACATAAAACCTTTCCTGTAGATACTTATATATCGGCCATGCAACAATATACCACAAATATAATCCTACAAAAGCCCCATAATCTTGAAAATGCATCCCAAGTTCTTCCGACGGCTGCAAGTTCTCAGCGGGTTTATGTTCCTAGGACTGTGCAGATCCTCGAGGTCCCACGGTAAGGGTCAGCTGGCTTCGTTCCTCACTGCATGGTAGCACTGTTTTGCCTACCTGTCAGAAAGCCCTCATTTTGTTGATCTACCTCTCACATGGCGGAGGGTTCTGTGAACCCCTGATCAGGGTGCTGTGGAGAAAACTCCCTACTGCTCATCTATTTCCCTGGTGATTAGCAGAGAGGAGAAGCAAAATCTATACACTACATACCAAGTGACATACATTTTTTGAAAATAGCAGGACCTTGCTCACGGGCCCCGATGGTGAAATCACTCTGTCGATCATGGGACTTGACCTTCCGATTACAGGCATAGCATCCTAACCCACTGAACCACACACCACCCCAGGGGACACTGGACCTTTTGATACAGTTTAACCTGCTCTGCTATGTTCCCACAATCGTTTCTTGTTTGCTTTGCCTCCCATTTCTAGGTGAATCTATTCACCACTTAGGTCAGCTAACCGTGCAAAGGATGTCATAATGCGAGTCTAATACCACCCCCGACCTGCATGCCAAGAGCTGCAGTCTGGCATTAAGGGCTAACAGTCGAGCCAGATGAAATAGGCAAAAAAAAGTATCTCTTTGTAAGGGCATGCCATAGAGGTCTCTGATGTTGTGGAACACCACAAAGTAGAAACGCAAAGAATTCAAAAATAGAATTTCAGAACTGTTTATTTCATTTTAAAGAAGCGAAAATGAAGGCCAGTGAAGGGGAAATGCTTTCTGGAGTGTTCTAAACCAGCTTATGATATATATGTATGCATGTATGTATATATGTATGTATGTATGTATGTATATATATATATATATACACACACAGTATATATGAAAAGCCTCATAAACTAGGGTTGTCATAATAGCAAGGATTAAACAATGCAGTAGACAGCCTATACTAATCTATCACAACCTAGCTCAGGTCAAACCTGCTCAGGCCAGCATGGGTTTAGTTTAACTAGACAAGACTAGTTGAGCTCCGCTCATTATCATCATCATCATCATCATACCACTTCCCCTGGTGAGGACAGAGGTGGCAGCATGTCCAGCAGGTCAGAACAGACCTCTGTTTCCGAGGCTGCTAACTTTAGCTTGTTCTGGAGGATCCACGGATGCTCCCAAACCTTCTGGGGGATATAACCCTCCAGCGTGTCCTGGGTCTGCCCCAGGGCTTCAGGATCAGCTAACAGCCCCATTCAAGAGAGCTCTGCATAATGGAGCTCCGCTGAGCGCCCACAAACCAGCTCAGTCTGGTGTTTTCTACCACAGCTCATTCCATCCCATCACAGTCCACTGAAACCAGAGCATGGTAACCCAGCTGGACCCACCTCAGTGGCGCTGCTCAGGCTGTCTTGATTCTCACTAGCTCGGACCAGCAGCAGGTAGCGGTGCTGGTCGCTCTCATAGTCGATGGCACGGGTGAGGCTGATCTCGCCCGTCTCCTGCTGGATGGAGAAGAGGCTGCTGGGATTGATGAGCAAGCTGTAGCTGATTGGCTGCTTCTGGAAGGACAAGGCAAGGGCCACCAGGAAACTGTGGGAAGAAAAAGGGAACATCCTGGTGCCTTCACATTCAAGATTATGTGCACTAAATATTACTTACTATAAGGTTGTGTGTGTTTTATTATAGAACAAAAGATTTCATATCTTGATCTCAAGGATTTCATAACTTAAAATGGGTTCAGAACTAAAGCTTAGAGTTAATTGATTCAATTTAATTAAAAAGAAGGCATTTCAAATATAAATGATTCTGAATAAGTCAATATGAATAGATTACAATGTTGCAGCTTTGGCTTGTAAGCAGTAATAGTTATTTGGTCTAACTTGCTCTTTTCATTCCTGGTTTTTTAAGTCATCAGCTTGAGGGTGTTGAACTAAATGTGAACCGAAGTCAGGAAACAAGGATAGCCTATGCATTACTGAGGATGGAAGAGAATGTTTTTCTTTAAGCTCAGAGAACAGAGTATTTATAATAACATATCTGTGCTGCATTACTGATCCCATGTGGCTGACCAGCTGACCTCCAGCTCCCCACCTCAATGCTGGAAAGACTCAGCAGAGGTCAGGACGCCTATTAAACTCAAGGGCCTCGCCCTGCCTGTGATGACAACAGCACCACATCACACCCCATCACGAGAGCTGCTAAAATTACCGTTCCCAGCCAACACTAAGCAACGGCGGTCAAGGAGAATGACCTGAGAATTTCTCTCAGTTGTTCTGTGCTCCATATTGCTTTTGGGGTCGATTGTCTATTTCTTATATTTTATATTTCAACTAGTCTGTCACCAATGACACCTGCTGAACTGATGAGAATGAATAAGATATTGTGAAAGAACACAAGAAGAGGAACAATGATTAATGAAAACCCCAGTGTCATTTCCAAGACACTACAGATTTATTACATATGTGCCCTCATTATTACTATTCTGATTGTTATTATAATGATGATGATGGTTGTTATTATTATTACTATTGATTCAGTGCATGTAAGTATTAATTTAGGAGCAAATGTCTTGCATGTGTTTTTGCATTTAAGTGAGAGTGAGTGAGTGAGTGTGTGTGTCTGTGTGTCTGTGTATGTGGGCCCATACGTGCATCACTCACGGTTGCCCTTCTGGAGTGTTCTCTGGGATGGAGATGGAAAAGGAGGCATTGGTGAACTGGGGTGCCCTGGGCCCAGCCACCACTGACACCACAGCGGGGGGGCCACGGCTGCCCAGCTTGTCGGTGGCAACTACGTTGAGCAGGTACTCCCTGTCCTTCTGCAGGGGCAACCCTGTCGTCCGGATGTGGCCACTCTTCCGGTCTATGTCAAACCGTCCGTCCCCACCTGCAGTGATATGGGAACACGGTTGTCATGGTTACATGTAAACATGTCATGGGTGTTACACATGCTGTTAGACCCAAACAGTCTACACTGGAAAACAGAAAACCATAGAAGGAGAAAGTGTTTCCCAGCTGACTATTCAGCACTGAGCGAAATACCCACCCCTGGACGTGCTGTGTAACTCAGTAGGTTAAGGATCTGCTCACATATCCAGAAGGTTGTTGGGTTAAATCCTGTCTCTATATTATACCTCCACTGGACCCTTAACCCTAGGTACTCCAGGGGTGCTGGACCCTGTCTGACCCTATTCTCCCATTAAGCTTTCCCCATCTATATGTTACTTCAGACATTAGTGCCTGCTAATGTAACAAATAGCATGCTGCCTCATTTATGCATAGACATAAATTAGCTTCTATGCACAGGCCATGAGCTCACTGGCGCCACCATTGGCTTTTAGCATTATGGAAGAAGCCACTCCTTTATGCTGACCCCAGAAAGACAAAACACTGTGCACCCCTGTGATCCATAATTAGGCTTGACATTCTCACAGAAGGGCAAACCAAACAGCAGCAATGGGGCCTCACAGTAGTGAATGCCGAACAGGGGAATGAGACCTTCCATCAAGACAGCACACACAGAGCAAAAGGGAAACTTGCTCACAGGAAACATTGCTCACAATGTTTTGTGAAAAATTACAAAAAAAACACTAATAACAAGTAGGCCAAATCTGTATGTATTCTGGATAGTGGATTCTTCTCAACATCAGCAAAATTCCTCCATTCAAATAAGATAAATGGGAAAAAACACAAAATATTTGGGGAGAGGAACATCGAGTACAGAACAGGAAGTACTGACCGTCAGACAAGAAGTATTCCACCTCTCCATTGCTGCCCTCATCTCCATCGCGGGCATGGAGCTTGTACACGAGCGTCCCAGGTGGGGCTTCGGGAGACACCACGGCCAGGTACGGGGATGGGACCATGGTCCACTCCGGGGCATTGTCATTCACATCAGTGACCAGCAGTTCCACCCTGGCCAGGTACCAGTCCAATCCTGACCGGGAAGAGGATGATCGCACATAGCGTACAGTACACACTCACACAATCACGACGCAGTGTCAAAGTGTTCCAGCAAATTCTGACAGAGCTCAGAACGCTGTCAAAGTTAGCATCTTGTTAGCGTCACACCACAGGACTGCTGACCTCACCTATGGTAGAACCTCCCGTGGAGAGCCGCACGTTTGCAGAAGCATGATGCATTAGCAGAAATATCTGCCAGTAACCCAGGCTCTTTCTGGTGGGCAAATTTGTTTCGCTATTCTAAAGTGCCAGTCACCTTGTCTGAGTGCCTTTGTGCAGGAACACCTTATTTCTGTAGCAACCACCCCCCCATCCCGTGTTACCGGGCACCTCCGGGCGGCTGAGTGAGGCAGCAAGGGTGCCAGCGGGAGATTGGGAAAAAAGCCGCTGCCAGCCAATTGCAGGGTCTGGCACGCTGTCTGACAGACAGCACAAAATTTACACCAGGAGACTGGAGAGATGGAGAGAGCAAACGAGTGCAGGAAGAAGAAAGAGTATGGGGGCGACAGTGAGCGAGGGAAGCAATATCCAGAGACCAGCTAAACCAGATTACGGTAATGCCAAGGAGTGCAGAATGACCTGAGGGCTCGTACAGGAACAGGACAGTGGCGCGGCCAGACGATGTGCACGGAGGGGAGAGAGCAAGGTGAGTAATCGAATCAATTAGTAAAATAAAGAGAAAAGAGAACAAGCACAAAAATCAAGCAATCACCTATGATAATTAAGCAAATAATTCGCTAATAGTTCAGGCAGGACACGACGCCAGCAGCCTAAAATCCCTTCAGAGGGGAACACTGAAGTTGTTTACTGAAGCTAAAAGTTCATTTATATATTGAAAGGTGTAATAGATGTCAGGGAGACCATGGAAATTATCTTACCATCAACTGGAAACAGCCAGAAACACATATCTCAATCTGCAGTCCAATCACTTCATCTTAATACCCAACCCCCCTCCCCACACCACCCGGGAAAGAGATGGCAGATTAGCCAATGTCAGCAGCAGCAGCAGCAGCCTCTAAAATGACATGTTCTCCCCCATTCAGATGAGAGTCCTCTACAACACGACCAGCAGCATTATGGGATCTCTGTATCTTTTGCCACCTCTCCATCCCCATCGTCATTATTATGGCAGGTACTCCTCCATCCTCTGCTGTCAATGTGACCGATCGAGGCGCTGGGCCATAATGAATCACACCAGAGATTACGATAAACACTGCACCCAGCACTCCTCAGCACATCATCTGCAAACTCCTGCCACACCAGCCTGTTCTTCTGCGAACAGATACATTGTCCATTCCTCTATCCATTACTTTAGGATAGTCCATAGTTGTCCACCAGTGGCTTCCAGCAATGGACTCAGTGAGCCTTACCCCCCCCATGCACTGTCATTGACTGTCAGTGTATTATCACCAGCTGTCAGATGGACATTACGGCTCAGCCACCAGTCTATGTGGGGGGAACTCACACACTCCTCACCATAGCGATCCACTGGCTACTTTCTAGCCTAGAGCCGGCACCACTGTCGGCCGGTGTAGAGTCAGCAAGCTAGTGGCAGGCTAAGCTAATTAAACACTCTCTCTGAACATTGATAGAGCCTATTTGGCTGTCTGGAAACCATTGCTCTTGTAATTCTACAAGAAAGGATATTGACTTTTTATAATTTCACATCAAAATACCAATTAGACCAAATGCCAGCTCAAAGCCTTTTCAAACTGCAAATGAGACAATGTGCATTATAGTCAAAGTAGCAGTATCATTTGATTTTAGTGCTCTCCATAATTGAAACCCTCACCAGAGATCCTCCTACTACCCCCCATTACCAATTCAGCACCCCCCACCACTTCTCAAACTATCACTCTCCCCAGAGGGTTGGACTGGCTGCTCACATATTGCAAAGTGTTTCATTTATATTTCACCAGCCTCTTCGCCGTTGCTTGAGAAATGGAAGCGATAATGGTCTTTCATGTGGAAGCAGAGATAAAGGAGTTCACTTCCTGTCACATGATTGCAATTGGGGCACAATGGTCACATGACCACAAATGAGGGAAAGCCTACCACATGATCTGGGTTAATCCACAAGTTATTTTACATCTCATAAAAATCACTCAGATTTCATAAACATCATAAGTAAATATTCTGCTTCTGCTTCCACAGATTAATTATTACATGATGTAAAAGCTATAAGAACAGCTTCCTATGCACTTTATCCCTAGTAGGACACTAACGTCATTCACCCTAGACAGGGGATCGTAACAACTCTAATGCTTATACCATGGTTTCATGAAATGAGATGCGGCATGCAAAATTAGCTTAAAAATTATTTGATTGAAGATTTTTCATCTATACTTTAATACCAATAGTTGAATACTGAACAAATACAGAGTTCCCAGCCCCCTCCCCCTCTGTTCTGCTCATCAGGCCAAGGCCTGATTTCTGATTAGAGAGCAGGAGAGTAAATTGGTTTATCTCGCATCTCCAAGGACCTCCTGCAGAAACGGGGCTGGAAGATAAGGAAGATTAAATAACTTGCTCGATTGAAAAGTAAAATAAAAGCAATTCATTGCAGTTCACCCTTTCTTTCAGCACTGGCACGTTAGGGGAGACTCTCCATTACAAGGTGACTCCATACTGAAAACATGAAGGAATAAGGAGAACCTGATGGCGTGAAGAGGTCCCTGGTGTCACATCCATCCAACTCCAAGACTGTTAATGCCGACGTTCTAAACTTGACATTTTATTTATAGGCTCACCACTTATAGATATATGTGCAACAACACTTAAGAATTCTAATTGTGAAACGCCACCGCGTCAGAGTGTTGAGCTCACACCATCGCACTAGCAAGCCCTCCCCACGGCCTAATAGTGATGGTAATCAGAAGCAGTATACAGGAAGCGAGGACCAAACCAAACGCTTTTCTCTTTCGTTCTCTCCCCACCTCATCCAGTTCTGTCAAAAAGTAAAGTTTCTGGTGACAGAATCACATAAGATAAACACACACAAAAAGAGATACCAGCATATCTTACAGTTTTGCAAAATGATTAAAGTTCAAACACAAAGACTTGTGTTTGTACGTATTTTAATTTACCTATATAAGTTTAAAAAATCAATAGAGTGAAACCAGAGCAATTAGAAAAATTACGCAGTACATAATTTATAAAATTAAATCACACCGTCTCTCTTGTTCTCATTGAAACTCCCCTGGGTGAAGAATAATTAGAGTACTGTGCAGAACTGTATATTTGTTCAGAAAAAAACATCGAACATTAAAGAGTGCACAAATAAACAGCAATACAATACAAAGCAACAAGAATTTCTTTTATCTTCCAAAAAGTTACTGATCTTGCTGAATAGCTAAAAGAACACAACCGTTGCATGTATTTGTTAAATTTCACCACCAGGTCAATTAATCAATTAACTTAATTAGTTAATTACCTTCATGAGGCATCAATTAGCCAAATGGGACTTGCTAGCAGTCAAGTTCAAAACATCCTTGGGTATATTGGATGGTAACAGCAAATACTGGGGTGACTTGAGGAAAGGTTTTGAAATGGGTGTGCAGGCACACTTTGAGAGATATATAGTCATAGTTTTGCACCAACGTAAACATAAATTTTCTTTGGTGACCTAAGACTTTTGCATAGTATCTTTCTCTGAAGAGCCCAGCAACATCCTCAATCCATCCCAGCACTCATGGTGAAATCCCTCACAGGGCTTAAGTCCTCCACTCACAGGAGAAGGACAGCACCAGACTGATTGATAGGGCGCTCCTCTATGACAATCCCAAGAGCCAACCTCGTTATGTGGGACATTGACAGAAACGGCACCTCACAAAAAGTCACCATCATCACCTCATGGAAAAAAATCCCAATTTTTCCAAAGCTGGAATCATCTGCTGTTCTCCTACTGCTTTAACGACGAAGGTATCAACAACAGGACGACAGACACCAAAGGACCACCAATCAGAGAGAAGCTCACTCAGGGTAAGTGCATTTCATTGTCATACCATCCATATGAAGGTACACAGTGGCAAGAAATAACATTCCCTCAGGAGCACGGTGCGTCATCCAGACAGCGAGTAACAAAAAAAGGGATTCACAATCATTTAAAAGGGTACAAAAACATAATACAATGCAAGACGGGGGGGTGGGCTGAATTCTGTATACATACTACATGTTATATATATATATATACATGTCAGCAACGGGCTTGTCTGAGGCAGTCATGTAATGATACTGTAATTGGAAAAGACTGGTGGCGTAACTCATGGGACGAGCTGCACTTGCCAGGCTGTGTTTATTTGCTTTGGCTAGATTGCAGTGAAAATTAATAAAGCAAACGGAATTAATCTGACAAGCTCTTTATACCAAGGCAGAGTGTGAAATTAATACTTTATTCAGGGGCCTCAATTTCTTCTTTTAGTTTATAAAACTTTTATTTATTTTATAAAGCGATTTTTCTGCGTTGAAGGGCCTAGGACATGGGGCAACGGGGACAGGACTTTATTTGGGGAAGTGACGGTGAAGGAGGTTGGTCAGGGAGGGGACACAATGGGCTAGGAGCTTGGTGGAGTAAGGACGACCAGATCCCAGCTTTGCAAGGGAAGCATTCCATGCCGTGTTTTCTCATAAAACACAAAGTCCATAAACATATGAAAATGCATAACAGGATTATTAAATGGATTAATGAAGTGCGAGGGCAAATGTGGGTACAGAGGATTACTGAAGCAGCTTTGAAGTGAATTCTGGAAAGAAAAATGAGCCCTCTTTCAAACACACAATCCCTCATCTAGGAAGAAGGAAAAAAACTCGGGGGGGAGGGGGTACTTATGAGCACATCATCCTGTGAAATGCAATTCTGAAAATAATCAACTTGTTCAGTTGGGACTTCATAATTAAAGACAACAGCAATTATGGATTTCTCCTTTTCAAGGCAGTGAACTCTGAATTGCATTACTGATATGTTGATTATGAACGGGTAAACAGACAGTGTTAACAGTCTACTGTTTCGAACGTTCTGAGGGCGTATTGTTGAAGGACCCCCCCCCCCATCTCTCTTCTCCTATATTTGTACAACATTGGGGGGGCAGCTCAAACACGTGCGTGCCTTTCTCCTCATCTCATGTCACTAATTGTGATCATGATTTCACAATACAAAGTCTAATTAGCTTGTTACAATGAGCCTAATTACCAGAGTGGCACATAATGAAAGAATCCCCTGTCACAGGAATTATAACAAACCTTCTTTGAACCTGTCAGGCTGACATTCACAACTGTCTTCAGAGGAGAAGCACAGAGTCTGTCTATGAGTTTCCTGGTTGATGGAAACTCAAAAAGAAGGCGTTGTCTGTCAAGGCGGGAATGCCTCACTGAGCTGACTAGTAGGGTCCTGAGATTAAATTAAGACTAAAAGGCAAACGGCAGTTATCAGTTATGGGTTGGTGGACAGCCAGGACCCACATCATGGGACACGTTCAAACTATTGGACACTCCAAACTAGAATATCATTAGTCCAAACACATTGGCCTTCTCCATTGTATTAAGAAAATGTATTATTATTTAAAAAGAGTCTGCTATCTTGCTGAAGAATTAAAGAAAAGCTTATTTGTCCTGAAAATAGCAATGAATTAAGTTTAGGTACACTGCCAGGAGTGCTTTAATGCACCCAGCTGAAGTCCAGGGTCCTCCACTAAAAAAGGGTCTCAAAAAGGGGCCGCAGCCTGTACCGCAAGTGCCCCCCCTCTCCCAGTTGACAACTTTTACAGTCGCCACAGAAAGTAGTAGTGGGGCCTCTGACAAGTGCCTCTGCACACTGCAAATGAGAACGCAAATAGCAGGGAGTTTATAAGAAATATATGGTTCATCTTTCATCTTTAACCTGCTCTGTTTCTTTGATAATAAACAGAAAATACAAGCACAACTCAAACTAACCAGAAAATACTGGAAATATTAGATAAATATATTGGTTATTGGTATAGGCCAAAACTTCCACATCGGCGCACCCATGGTAGCTATAGTGAATTGCTTCCAAGATGATTAACTTTGCATTTAATTCTCCGGAATGATATTAACGTGACCTGCCCATTACATCGTCATGTCAAGATTCTGGTAAATTTTCAGTCGGTCATCTTTTGCAAGCTACATTGCCTAATGTTGTGTTGTCCATAAAATGAATCAATTCATTAAATGCTGTAGAATACCATTCATGTGGATCAAGAGTAGTAACAGCCCCATACAACATATGATATAACAAGCACATTTGACATGAATTGCTGTGAAGTCTTTGTAAAATGGAAGGGTTCACTGTTTTCAATCATACACAGACGCTCACATGCACACATGTATATTGTTAGATAATTCCCACAGATCACTCTCATGTTAATGTGACAAAAGTTTCCTACATCATCCCTGGTAAAAGTGAAATATTAACAAAAATCTGGTTCTTTGAGTTTCTTAAGAAAACGCCCACAAAATTCAGTTTGCACCCCAGACATCATTTCCCCAATTCACCTGTTTATGATTCCGGGTAAAATTTGATGTTTCAGTGGCTATACATATGAGCTACACTGCTGTCTTCAGACACATGTGTATATATATATGCAAATACAATATATCTTTTGTATATCTGACATATTCTTTTTTCTGGCGTGTTCTGAGACCTTGAAAAAGCACTCTGATTCAACAGGCAAGACACATTATCACACACCATGCAGTGTGGATCAAAATCTAATGAAAAGACATCTTTCTAGGAGGCGAAACGGTTCGATTAAGAGCCTGGGATGCGTTAAATGAAGACGGGGCGGGGGGGGGTGTGAATTTGTACATTTGGTGTCGTCAACAGCATGCGGACAGATCTTCACAACCATCCAGTTATTTTAGCACCACCGCCTCAAGGGGAGGCTTCTTAATGAACATCTTAATAACAGTCTGCAAAAATTGAGCTGGGCAGATTCATTTCTTTGGATTATACACACATTTTTGACACTGATGCATTGAAGCCAAATGGCCCTGTTCTCCAGTGAAACAAAAAAGCACAGATTATCTGCACAAAATCAGGGATCCTTCAGCCAGCAAAATCCAGCCAGATGCAGGCCTACATGAAAATGATGGCCCATATTCTACAATCCTAACCCTGAGCAGATCCAAAGTCATAATCCTTGGAGGGGTCATTCCAAGATAGATCAGGACAGGTAAACATCTCACATGGCTGACCTTACAGAGATTTACAATGTCACACATTTTAACCATTTATTCAAGACATATATTTAAAAGAAATTCAGGTTAAATACAGAGCACAACATCTTGGTTCCTGGACCATCAAACCCTTTGCTGTTTCCTTCAGGTTTTCTGCTTTCTGCCTTATCCACTCTTCTATATTTTTCTCTTTCTCCCAGCAGAAAAAGAGGTAGAACACAGACAGACAGCAAAGCATGCTGTAACAGATCGCTCTGTAAATTTCTAATGGGGGACGGTGACCGGTACATGAGCTGGAATACTTCCAAACCCTGTGCCGCCTTTGCCCTAAAGTAGGGCCAATCAAGCTGCCGGCCACCACAATGGTATTGCTCAGGAAATGTGTACAATTTCACCATTAATCTCAATAAAACACCCATCGAGGGTACAGTACAAAATGAGCAGCGTTTCTCTGTATCAGGATTGTGAGGGTGTAATGACATTAAGATAACGAGCTGCAGCACCACAGGGGCCTGACAGCCCATTCCAAACCTTCTGGCAGGAAATGCCACTGCTAACATAAACCGATCGGCTTGTTTGCTGGACACTGAGGCTGTCTGATCAAGAGACACTGGGCAAAGAGGATATACAGTCAATTTTAATAAACAGGAGATGAGAGTTAGGTAGACAGACACCGACGCTGCCCACACTGCCTCCTTCCCCATAATCCTCAGCGGCACAGGCCTCTCCTTGCCCAGTTGCACTGCTATACCAAGGGGGTGTATTGTGACATGCGCTTCTCATCAGCCCTTGGCCATGCGAGTTCTGGATTCAGTAGTGGTGTTTACATTGAGCTAGTCTGTGCATTTTGAAGATGTGAACTGGAAAACCAATAATGGAAGCACTCATACATGCAAAAAAAACCCTCAAATATCACAAACAAATTTTTACATTTGCTTGAGGTGGTTTCTGTGGCAAAAAAGAAGTAACTGGAAAAATTGCAATAGAAACAGAATTTGAGAATTAATAGATACATAGGATATAAGACAAAATGATAATTAGGTTTTCTACAGCTACTAACTCAAGGAAAGTCTGCTCCAAAGTACAAGACTTAGATCTTAATCCCATAAAATGCTAAATGACTAATATTATTCATGACATGTCACATGACATCCATTAATGGAAACGCACCCTATTCGCAATATAACTTATTGAAAATTCATTTATAATTCGTGCAAAACTTTAACAGAAACACGGATAGTGACTAACAGGTTAAGTTTCTCTACAAATAATGAGATTTGGAGCTGCCTGGAAAATTCAGACATATTTTATTTATTCACAGCATCTGCAAACTTCCCCAACTGTCGTACCCCAAGATCCCCCTATTATGAGGCCCTGGAATCATTCTCACTACTGTTAAGCACCCATAATTAGTACTCTGCATGCTTAAAATAATTTGAAAAAGTGTGCGGTTATTAACCAATCCTCACGGCACAGGGGTTATTGCTGATGATGGTACACATCTGTAATCCCTGCCAAACTTCACCTCAGTTTCTCATCACAGCAGTGACTGACCAGTAAGTTCCACTAGGTTGGCTACCTGTCTGTCTGACAGCCTCTCAGTCTGAAGAGTCCCCTGTGGATTGTGTCTCCATTTCCATTGGGGGCTGAGTGATGGCTGGATTGAATTGCCTGCAGGGTCACCAATGAGTCAGCAGCTAGACAAATCTGGGCCTCCCAGATAACCTTGACTAGCATCAATCTACTAGACACCCCACCTCTCAGGTCAAGTTAATCTACCCTGGACATGTGGACCAGCTGAGGTGCACCTGGGCAAAAGTCAAACAGGAGGCATTGCCATGGTGATTCCACCACTGTGGAGGATGGAGAGGGAACCATACACAGGATAGGCCTGATGACTCCCCAAAGAGTCTGCATTATAGACAAAGTTACTGGAGGGAAGTGAAGATGGCCTCTGCAGACCACCATATTCCTAGCAGCAATATGATCCTTATTAACACTAGAACCACTGTTTCCCACACCAGTGAAAATCACACCCCTTTAACCGCCAAGCAAGACATACTTTGGCATATGCACCCCTCTTGATTGCACTCATATTCCATTAGTGATAGTAACAGCAGCAAAACTAACACCCTCAACCCACCTATCCATCCATTTTCTGTAACCACTTATTCTATTCAAGGTCACAGGCTGGAGCCTATTGGCACAAGGCAGGAAACAACCCATGATGGGGCACCAACACACATCCATAGGCAATTTCGCAAACTCCAATTAATTTCAGCATATTTAGACTGTAAGGGAGAAACTAGAGGAAACCCCACAACAACACAGGGAGAACATGCAAATTCCAGACACATGGAGCCACCACAGAGACTCAAACCCTGCTCCCAGAGGTGTAAGTCAACAGTGCTAACCACTACACCACTGTGCTGGTCACACTCACAACTAAAAAGCCACAATATTCCCAACAAAATTGCTGCTCTGTCCTGAAATCATACAGCTGAAAAGTTTTCAAACACAGTATCTGTTTTATAAAATGTTGGATAAATAGATGTAGTTTATTGATGATTTCAGGTTAATTTAAGTTTCTGCTTTTTAACAACTGTATACAGTAATGTCATTTTTTTGTACAAATAAACTCAGGTGAAACAATTAAAAAATGTACATTTTTAGGGTTGCCAACTCTCACACTCATGCTTTCAGACTATATATTAATACGTGTTTATTTCTACATTTACATATTTGTGGATATTTTATTGAGAATCGTAAGCCAGAATTCCTTGGGTGAAGCGGACAGGATTAAATGTGTAATTTCAGTGATTTCTATATATATACTGGTTGCCAACTCTCACGCATCTGGCATGACACTCACGCTTTCTGACTCTCGCAAGAAATCTTACAGCAAATCTATATTATTCCATTGTAAACCTAAAATTAGCTACATCAAAAGTGTTTGGGGAGTTCTACAGACTATGTAATAAAACTGTAACATACATGTAAATGTATGTGCATGTGTGTGCAGACTTGTCCCGAATTGAAAAGCTCAAGCCAGCCAGCTAACCAAAGCTGGCCAACCTGTGTTTCATTTGAACTGAAAAGTAAAATGCACTGTTTTCGGCTGAAGCGGCTTGTCATTCTGTTTGAGTTGTGACAAATATAAAATGAATATGAGAAAACATTACCTGTGTCACTTTTTCTTTTCAAAATAATAAGACTGCCCATACCAAACTGCAATAGTGATTAAAGTGATCAGTTCTTTTAGTATATACAGCTGTGGAAAAAATTGAGAGACCACAGCACAATTTTTTGTTTCACTAATTTCTTAATTTATGGGTGTGCATCTAGTAATGTGTGATGGGTGTGCGAATAATACACATATACATTTTTTTGCAAACTGCAGTCTAGTTCTTCTCTGTCTCATTAATGAAGGGCTTCTTCTTTGCTTTATAGGACTTCAGTCCTGTTTCTAGGAGCCTGATATTAACTGTCCTAGCAGTGCACTTCACACCTGCACTTAATGTTTCCCATTCCTTTCGAAGGTCAGTTGATGTCATCCTCCTATTCATGAGAAACTGTCAGATAAGTCAACGGTCATCTTTGACATTAGAAGGTCACCTCTGCCCTTTACCTGGCTGGTTTCTGGTCATTCCCAGTGTCTCCTACTTCACCTTATTCTTGTGTACTGCTGTCTTAGAAATTTTGAATCTGAAAGCCAGCTGCTGCTCAGCGTAGCCTTCTGCCAGCAGAACCACGATTACAAAGCATTTAAAAATGTAGCATTGTCTTTTAGGGCAGTGTGGTGGTGCAGTGGTTAGCATTGTTGCCTCACACCTCTGGGATCAGGGTTCATGTCTCTGCCTGCGTTCCATGTGTGTGCAGTTTGCATGTTGTCATCGTGGGGTTTCCTCTGGGTACTCTAGTTTCCCCCTACAGTCCAAAAACATGCTTAAGCTGATTGGAGTTGCCAAATTGTGAATGGTATGAGTGTGCCTGGCAATGGGTTGGTGCCCCATCCTGGGTTGTTCCCTGCCTTGCACCTATAGGATCTGGACCTCCTGTGACCCCATATGGGATAAGTGGTTACAGAAAATGGATGGATGGATGGATTTGTCTCTTAATTTTTTTCTGCAGCTGTATGTTAAAGCAAGGCTTTTATTTTATTACCTGTGTGGGATTAAGATTAATTTCACAAGATTAATCTATTGAAACCAATAAGATAATCAAAGAGCACTGAAATATATGACATAAATATGACTATATTATGGGTTCTTGATGGGTGAACGGTATACTAAAGCGATGTTCCATTGACAAAAATAAAAGGTGTGATATGTTGCAGTATGTTAGTGCTGACGATTAAAGGAGGCTGAAAAAATGCTGGTGGTTCTAGTGTTAAAACATGTACATTCATCACATCGCCTGGTATGAGAGGAGTGGCCTCGAACAAACTCCGAACAAAGAGAAATCTCTCCTGGGATTTCCTGTTCCTAAGTGGTTTCCATGGCTACAATCACCCTTCCAAATGGTGGTCAGCTCCCCCGGATAGGCCCACGCGGCCCACTCAGCCATTCAGCCAGGCCCTGAGACAGGATACAGAGGAACAGAGTGAGGGCCAACAATCAGCACCATGGGACACAGTTAATGCGGATGACAGAAACAGGCCCAAAAAGCTCACATCTGGATTATGGAGATTAAATGCCAGGCTGCTCTAAACGTCTGACTTGGTTGTGGTGGGGGGTCCACCTAAAACTGTGATCCTTTAACAAAACACATGCAGCAGGCTTCTCAGAATCACAAAAAAAATTAAAAAGAAGCAATACTAACGCTCGCACCTAAACATACATGTTCTGTACGTGCATACCTCCAGATGCTCTGTCTGTTACAGACATACACAATTCTGGGCAGCTACAAAAACATACGCTCACACACAAACACACATAGAACCAAATATGCTCACGCATATTCACACAAAAACACACACATCTACACGCATACAAACACCTACCCACTCGAGACAAATTACTCACATGCCCTCACACGCATTGGCATAGTGGGACTCACTCATGTATAAAGACATTCACATAAAGCCATGCACACACTCTGCATGCAGACACAGCAGACACACGCTATTATGCAGTTGTTATGCAAGGTTGAATACACACTTCCTTGCCTCACTGAAGACCAGCATTCGCCTGGCCTGGCTCCAGGATGATAATTATCAGCACTTCTGAGAGGAGATAAGTTCATTACCATAATGATTACCATCATCCAAAACCAATGACCTAAGGAAAGTATGTGAAGATGGTGGCAAGTATTAGTTTGTTCTCTCTACTGAATTTCTGGGTTAGCAGGTTCATCATTGAAAAGTTCACCACCACCCCCCTCCCAATTTCACACAATAATCATCAAAAGACATTTAATATATTCACCTTTTCACCATCTGTCCTGAATTACCTTTCATTCTTCTTTTTATACATTTTTTTGTGGGAAAGAAATCTTGCAATATCCTGACCCGAGACAAGTCCTCTGCTTTGTTGAATGACTTCTCTGGTCATGACATAATATAAGACATCCAGCTTTTTCAGAAATACTAATGATGATCAAAGGGATACTCACGAACCCGATATTAAACCAAAGCAAATGTCAGGCAGCTTATGTGTCTGTCTGTGGCTTAACTAAAGTCCTTTTGGGAAGATCTTGTCCTGCTCCTTGTCTGTTCTTCTCCTCCTTTACCCAGGAACTGGTCCATGTCCACTCTGTGTAATTAGATCCAGTGGAGCATCATTATGTAAAATCTTTTTTCACCAAGACCAGAAGCCAATACTGCCTCACAAATCCCTCCTAAGCCAAGTAACATAAACATATGTAATACTGACAAATTGTATAAATATAACAAATAGCTAGTATATAAAACAAAGGGCTGCATTTTTCTCCTCTACTGTTACCCTTTCTGTAAAGGATTTTGTAAGCCATTTCCATGGTTACATAAATTCATGAGTAAGGGGTGGAGAAAACGAGAGATTGAGAAGCATTGTCTCAAAAAAAATAAAAATCACAACCAATCAATGTCTCCTGGGTAAGTCCTTTGTCAACTCTGATTTACCATTTTCGCCCTTAGCCAGAACCCCCAGAAATGAGGATCTCGTTATGGGGAAAGGAAGATCTGCTGAACACAAAACTCAACCACCGATCATAGTAAAAACAAGCACTGCCTATTTCCCAGTCATCAGTGTGTAACTCTGTCCCAGTACGTACAGCTAACTGCAATGATCTGCATTTACTTTAATGCTGCTCAAGATGGATAAAGGCTGCACTTCATTTGACATATTTTAGCAGATGTCTTTATCTGAAGCGACACACACATTTTTGAGAAAACGGGGTCAGCCAGTCCTTGAAACAATTGGGCGCTAAGAGCCTTGTTCAAGAACCCAATGGCAAAATCACTCTACCGACCACAGGATTTGAACCGGCAACCTTCTGATTACAGGTACAGTGTCCAAAACAACAGGGTCATACAGCGCCCCCTAGGGGAAAACAAGCAAATGTCTTTGGAATACTTTGACTTGCCAAGAAAGCGGGTAATGTTCAAGAACGCAGATGAAGCATGAAGTGAAACATTTACAAAGAAACCAAGCGAAACAGAAAATAAAACACTGTAAGGTACTTTCTATAAGTTCACATAAGCACATCACTGATTCACACCATAAACATGTTTAGTTAGACACTTAAACTGTTCATGAATTTTAATTCTTCTGTCATCATCATCATCATCTTTCAGACATTCCTATCCTTTGTGACATACATAGTTTATGCTTTTACAGTTCAATATTAATTTAATTAAAGACCTGCTGTCACAGCTAACCCCTAACAGATTCAGGCCAATAGCCTACATAGATATCATGAACGTGGAAAAGTGACTCCAGGACACATGCCTGAGGTGAGACCATGTGAGAAACATGAAGTTTTGGGGTAGAATACAGGAAAATACCACAGTCACAAAAGAAAACGTCTAGGAATCCACTGAATAGTTTCCACATTTTATTCCCAGGTATAACCAGGCTTTCTCTGACTTCCTATGTGTTCCTGCATTGCTCATTTCCTCAGAAAACTGACAGAGAGACACTCAAGCAGACCAAGGGCACAAGTATTGACACAGGTTAGAAAAGCCAGCAACTTCCACTCACAAGGTGTAAGAGACTCATATACTCCGACACAGTGTTAGAGGACTTATTAACCAGCACAATTACTCACATGAAACACACTAATTCCTTTTTAGAACCTGGAGTAAATAATAAGGAAGAACAGTAGAGGAGTGAAGGCTGGATCCTGCCTCTTTCAATTCTGCCTTCAGTCAAGGTCCATCCTTCTTTCAGTATTGAAGCGAAGCATAGCTGACTTTATATTTCTTCAACATGCGGAAGAATTTATGAAGTATTTCAAGGCAGCTGCAACAAGCAGCCCGTAAATATGATGCTTTTTGTCCTAGGACAGCTAGAGGATTCCTGTCACCTGCTATGTTCCCTTTAAGGTGACATAGCCACACTTGTCACCCGCTGCGTGAGACATCCTCTTTGTGTTATCGCTCAATGCAACTGACCCCCAGGTCAGTGAAGATCCCCCGAAAGACACAAGACAAAATTACTGCCTGGACTGAAGGAAGGGTCAACAGGTGTGACTCCCCCTGGATTGCTCTAAATAGAAATGACCAGTTCATCCTGCAACACTGTAGATATATGAACACAGGAAAAGAACAGGATCATTAAGAACAACCTATTTCCCTGGGCTGACACTGTATGGTTATATTTATGTTCTTCTAATTTATACTACATGTACACAAAGTCCTATCAATGTGTTTACACACAAACACACACACACACAAATATATATATATATATATACACTCACCTAAAGGATTATTAGGAACACCATACTAATACGGTGTTTGACCCCCTTTCG
>JAAGVU020000008.1:19990086-20016931 GCA_011763525.2 Mormyrus iriodes
AGTAATAAAATATTAATTAATTTCCTTATACATTGGTGGAGATCAAAATTTACTTTGAGCTAATAAATTCCTACATATATATATATATATATATATATATAGTATGTATGTATTATACACTATTATACACTGGGATTTTCCCATATAGGGGTGGTTCTAGATTTGGAGGATATCCAAGGCTGAGCCCAGAAATTGTCATGGATTATAATGGTCCTGGCCCTGGTACTGCCCATGGTGCTACACAGTTAAAAGTGTGTACCCTATCTCAGTGCGATTTACACGTGTGTGTGTGCATCAGCTCTCATCTTGTCTCACGCGCTGCTGGAATTTCACAGCATCGGTGGGCAATAATGTGCTACCATCACCTTCCCACCCTCTAGCTGGCACTTTGGGGGCCACAGACAGAGGCAGCAACAGATGAGGGCTGTGGCGGACGTGTGAACCAGATACATCTGTCACCTGCTAATGAACCACAGGCCTGCGGAGGGAGAGTGGGGGCGCTGCTGCACCCACCCCAGGCGATCGTGCCTGGCACTTCACCTCTTTGGCCTCATGTGGGGGGGATTTTCATAAAAAATTCCACCTAAAAGTTAAATGCAGTGAGACAAACATGAGAGAATGAAAAATTAAAAAGCAGACATGTGCCCCATGACCCTGTACTGTATACACGTTTGGAAGGTGGACAGGAGGAAGAACACACAAAAAGAGCGGTGTGTGGCTCAGTGGGTTAGACTGTGCCTATGATCGGAACAGTGCCAGTTCAAATACCAGTGTTAATAATAGTGATGTCACCATTAGGCCCTTGAGCGAGGACCTTAGCCCCAATTGCTCCAGGGACTGTCTGACCCTGCTGTCGCAAAAAGGAAAAATGTATGTCACGTCAATGTTTCTGCTAAATAAATTAAATGTAGATGCAATAAAAATAATAATAAGGGCACAAGGGGACGGGGAGGGGATGGTTTAAGGGCACATGGGAATTGGGAGAGGACAGTTTATGCGCACATGGGGTCGGGGCCAGGATGGTTTAGATGTTCGCAGGGACAGATGGGGATGGGGATAGATATCAACCCTATGCAGCTCTCTAGTGTGTTCTCATACACAGAACCACATACTCACCTGCCCGGACACACACAATGCACACGGAGGTGCACAAGTTTCCGACGGACACGCAAGAATCCAAACACGCCTGAACACACACCGTGCAGAAACACACCTAGACAAAAAATACAGACGGGAATGCAAACACACTGAGTCAGACTCACTTGTACACCTGTAAACAAGAGGCAGAACTCCCTGTAAGGTGTTCAAGCAAAATAAGCAGAAACAAAGCCTGCCCCCCCCCCAACAACACACACAAGGGGCTCAGGGAAGGAAGTCCCGAAGGAGATATAGGAGACACGTGGAGGAGTTAGAGAAACATGTAAATAAAACAGCTACATGGGATATGTCACTGTATCTAACATTGACATTTCACACAAGCCGAGTCTGCTTGCCATTTAACAGTTTGGACTGGCCAAGTAGCCCCAGGCTAGCATAATAATCCATCCATCCACTAACTGCATGCTTATCCTGGTCAGGGTGGCTGGGATTTATTGAAAACTTTAAAATGTTTACATTTTGTTAGCTGCACTATAGAGGTGTTAAACCAATGTAACCAAACCATTTTAAATTAAACTAACCTTCTCAAATAGTAAATAATCCACTTAATTACCTTGTAAGCACTTTCCACAGAGTAATCTGAAGTATCCCCAGGGTTGCCAACTTTGGTCAGCTGGCTAGAGTGAGATTTTCTATTCGAGACAAGTCTGCACACGCATTAACATGTATGTAACAGTTTTATTACAGTTTTAGTACCTTGTAAATAGTCTGCATGGCGTGCAAATTACAACAACGCTTTTAATGTAGCTAATTTTAGGTTTCTAATGGAATAATATAGATTTTCCATAAGATTTCCTGCATGAGAGTTGGCATCCCGTATTATACAGAAATCACTGCAACTACACATTTATTCTAGTCTGCTTCACCGAAGGAGTTCTGGCTTATAATTCTTAATAACATACTTTTTCAAAATAAAAATTTAAATGTCGAAATACACGCACATTATAATTTACTTTTTCCACCTAAAAGACTTGTTCAGTTGCCGGTCCTCAGAATGTTAACGGCGACTAGAAACAGACGAACAACGATTAGCGCATCCAGCAAAAAAGAAAAGAAAGAAAAACCGAACAAACAAAGTAATAAAGACTGAAAAGGCTGAAAATCACTTCTAGAAATAAAAATCATTGTTCCTGCTTTCAAAAAAAGTTTTCTGAAGACAGCCAGCGAGGCGACAATAACGTATAATGTGTAAAGGTAGGTTCTCCGTTTTCAGCAGGTGCTACCAAGAGATGGTAAAATTATGACCATAATAACTGTTAAATTATTTGTTAATTGTTTTCACCTCAACCCTCTTCTTATTTGTCAAAATCTTAAGAGCATTTGTACATCTGTATCTGGAGCGCGTGGACACTCACGTGCCCAAAACTGCCGCCAAAACCGAACAACGACCCTACAATTATGTTTATTAATAGAGGACAATAAAACAATAAAAAACAACAAAAACTTTTGCAAAACATAATAAGTAGGTAAATATTAAATCATAAAAGGGTTGCTAACTCTCACGCATCTAGCGTGACACTCACGCTTTCAGACCCTCATGGCCATGCAAGAATTATTACGGCAAATCTATATTCCATTGTAAACCTAAAATCACCTACATCAACAGCGTTGGGGTAGCTTGCAAACCCTACAGACTATTTACAAGGCAATAAAACTGTTACGTACATGTGCAGACTTGTTTCTAATTGAAAATCGCAGGACAACCAGCTGACCAAAGCTGGCAACCCCGTCATATACAGCATATATAATATAGGCTATACAAGGAAGGATATAATGACGATGTATTATTATTGAGGGTTTAATCAGAAGTAAGGCCACCCATTGCCTTGAGAACAGCTTCAATCTGTCTTGGAATGCTGTCACAGACATCCTGAACTGTGCGTGGTGGGATATTGCACTATTTTTCAAGAAGGAAGCCTCTATTTCTTTCAGGGATGATGGAGGAGAGAAACTACTTTTCACTCTACACTCCAGAACTTCCCATTACAATTCAGTGAAGTTCAGATGTCACAACTGAGGAGGGCAGGAAAGGTATTAGACTTCAGGCCGGTGTTCATGACACCACTCTTGAATTTGTTTAGCTGTGGGTGTAGGGACATTATCATCTTAGAATATGGGAATATCATGTTTGCACCATAGGGTGCACCCGGTCCTGTAAAATAGCCTCATTTTCCTTTGCCCTTATGCAACCATACAGAGCAATCATTAGACATAATGATAATACAATTTGGTTGCCCATTTCTACTACCTCACTTTCTCCACATATCCCACAGGGTATATCCAACAGCAGTGTTTACCACCACTCAAACCACGCATTTGTGGGTGGCCCATGAGATTTGTGGGGCCCCTGTTGGCCACCAACAGTTACTACACTAGGGTGTGGCCCCCAAAGTGACTTTTTCAGTAGGGCCCCAGAAACAAAAAACCCGCCCCTGATTATTTCCCCATCTTGCTGTGACCCTGTCATCTCACCTTCCATAATATTAATACTCCCTTAGTCTTTTTCTTAAAGCAAGACAAATTCTCTTCCATTTGTCAGGAATCCCGCATGTCTTCCTTAATTAAAGTATGCAGAGCTGTTGTGGGGGGCTTTGAACCTTAAGTCAGCTGATGCATTTATTTTTTTGTGGAAAAGTAATTTATAAAAACAAAAAAGAACACACTGCAAAAAGCACATACCATGCAAGGTTAATGAAAAACTGCTGAAAACCGTAAATTAAATTGCTACTGTGCCGTTTTTTTTCTGGGCAGCAGACGATAAGTTGAATCCTTTACCTAAGCCAAATTGTTTATTTAAGCATTTACAATTTGACCGAGCATTAACTGGAAAATCATCACTTCACAAATGCACTGGGAAGAATTCATCTTGACAAAATAAATCGTACATTAAAAACTGGACATTTTAGTGCAGGCCAGAACTGAATGAAATTCACGAGAATTAATTTTATCCCATTACCCAAGAACCCACATAAGAATTAATGAACAAAGGCGAGAAATAGGTCAAATATACTGAATGCACAGATAACAAACAGACGAGTAAAAAAAAGAAAAAAGAGAAAATGTTGGTCTTGCTCCTACTGATCTTTTCATCAGGGAATGATGAATAAATAACCATACACTTCAAACAGCCCTGATGGAGATAATTCTGGTCTTTGTGAGGGAAGACATTTTGCTTACAAGTTGTGTGAGACCATAGAGAACAGTGCAAACGCCTATGGAACTATTTTACAGATAGCAGGAGATAACCAGATACAAAACTAGTATTACACGGAGAATATGTTAACACAGTTTGTTAGTTTCAGTGGGAGGTCCAGTAGCTGGAAGAGCATTGCCCTGGGGACTAGTTGGCTCTTGAAATGAGGTCTCAGCAGCAGCAAAGACATACACAACCGCTAGTGCCGTGAATGCACCGTCGTCACCTCACTGACTTCATCGCTTCCACATGCATACCAGGACATGGCAACAAATGTTGACGCATATTTAATTAACTGTCTATGGCAATCAAGCGCATAAATTTAGCCGTGGATAAACGTGTGTGGAAAGCCCGCATAACTTTGCAAGACTCTCACTAAATACTCAATATACCAGGTTTAGATTGTACCAATTATATCATTATTTTGCTCTTCTAGAAAATAAATATGCAACCTCGACACCCGGTGCGTTCTAATGCCTGAGGTAAGTGGCAAACGTATGAGGCAAGCAATTGTGGCATCCAAAAACAGGAAAAGAAAGGTTATAATTTCACGACAGCGTCACCTACACAGCAATAAGCAATAGAAACAGGAACTGCTCTTGTATACTAAAAATTGAATTTCTACAGTGGCGGTATCTACTTGGATAAGAAGCTCTAATTTGTAAGCTTTCAGTGCCTTGAACTCTATCCAATGTAGACAGTGATGTGTTCCTCCTGCTGCCCTATGAATCTGTGAGTTGGTCCACAGATGTAATCTGACAGATAAAGCAATAGAAAACCATGACTCTACCCCTCTCCTCCCCACGCCATGACACACAAAACTGATGTGGTCTCAAGAGGCTGGACCCAAAAATCATTATGGCAGGGTGATATGAGGATACAGGCCACAAAGCCTCCTATCCCTTGAGGAAGCAGGGGAAACTTTCTGAAGATCTCAAAAAACTCTGCTAGACATCACTGTGTAATGATTTCATGACTGATGCCTCAAGTTCCATTAGCTTCAAGACTTCACCAAACAGTCATTTCCCCCTTGAGCTATGAGCAAACAGTGAACATTTCATAAGACTTGGAGTAAAAATACAGCATACCAGTGTAAAAAATTTATGTGCTAAATGGGGAGATGGGATTACTGTTCAAAGAACCCTCCCCCCATGACACATCTATGGTTAAACGTCCCTAATTGCCTGGTATGGTTTCATGCCTATTTTGACTACAGTTGCACCAACTACCTGCCCCAGGACGCAGCAGCCTAAAGAAACCCTTGACAAGGCAGGTTATGGAGTCCAAAGGTACTTTATATATATGAAAAGCCCTCTAACTTATAAATGTCCTGATTCAAATACTATATAGCAGCACACATGCTTATTTCAGAAAAAAAAAGAAAAGAAATGTTAAAAACTGTGGTTGCATTTCATTTCCTTGAATGCAGTTGTAAAAGGCTTGGATCAATAACATTTGACAGAGTGTCGTATAAGAGCTGAATGCACACTGCACCCCAACCTCCTCTTTGTAACGATTGACAGTCAAGACATGTGGTGATCAGCCCTTTAGCACCAAGCCGTGATGAGGATGAGCTCACATGCTCTTTCTGATGTAGTTACCATAGCAGCCTTCAAAGATCTGGAATACTTCCAAGACCCGTCTGTGATTGACAGAGCCCCGAATCTGAGTCTCAGCCATCAGAGGGCCATTGTCAACAGGAATATATGTCATATTCTACCAAGTCCAACATGTGTCACACCTCCCAATACGCCCGACAGGAATCCATGGTCACCAAGTTTAGTCCTCTTGTAAGGTCAACATAACATAGGTAGCGTGATACACACCCACCATTAGGCTTGAGTACATTTCACATGCAGCAATTGAGACTGGATTACAGCTGCAATGTGACATTGTGTTCAGTGCAATGAACGTGACTGAACACATAACAACCTCAGTAAGACCACCCCAACTTGCTAGTAGCCTTCAAATGCGGCAAAAGACGAAACAGGTGATGAGATCAGGCATTTTTGAATGTACTTTTCAACCCTTTGTGAAGCAAAATGGATTATTGTGAAGCAAGGCTATATTCTGTGAAAGTATACTCATATGCTCTCAAAATTGAATCTATATGCATAAATACACATAAAACCTAAGTAATGTAAGCTATATGAGTTCTTTAATAAAATACATGTAATACAGAATAAAATGCACATGAAATAGTCTGAAGTTCATATTGCTTTGAAGTACACATTTGGAATTCATTCTTGCACATCTCTCTTTATGTCGATGCGCCCTCGACTTGGTCGGTTCGACTTTGATTTTAAATGACCGTGGACAGGGTGATCCTGCCCACCGTTCTCAGGCAACACATACAAAACGACAGCAGCCAGTCAGCTACGAGGCAGGTAAAAATGAGCTGAGCAGGTTTTTACCGCCAAGGCTCTGTACTCACAGCTAGATCAGCACGAAGGACCGGCGAGACGGCACGGATTCACCCCGGTGTGCTTTTGAATTTCTGAGCCATATTTGAATATTTCAAGAGACAGAGAATAGAAGAGGTAGGCGTGACATGGAAGGGGGGTACAGGATGGAAGAGCAGAGGGGGACCGGGGTAAGAGAAAAAGAGAGGGTATGGCGAGACAGAAAGAGTGCAGGTGGGAGGGCACAGCACGGAGACTCACATTGGGAGTGTGAAGCTCTCTCCGGAGATGCACCAGAGCCAAGAGGAGGTGAAAGCTGAACGAGCCCCCACCCCTCCCTGTTATTGTGAGAGGGCTGGGATTGGGAAACAGAACAATGTGATACAGGTATTTCAATAGCAAACTGAATTTTGATGTAAATGCTCCTGTTTCAGACACAGATGGGATCAAACTGTGGGAGAGGGGACGCTAATATGGCTGTTTTCGCACAGAATTGCAGATCAATTCTTGCTGTTCAGCTGGGAAGCTTACTGTCACCAATCTCAGCATGCAGGCCAATATGGTGGGGTATGGGGGGGAGGGCATAAAAAGAATACACCTAAGTCAGACACACACAGAAATCGTGGTGGAATATTTACACAGTTACATGTTGAATATTCGTTATCCAAACTGTTTGAGTTATCGATTGGCAGAGTCATAAACGCCAACCTGGCTAAAAAGCGTGGACAATTCACTCAGTGGTGCAAATTGGAGGAGGCGAGTCACCTGTCGGAGTCAGACAAGTCAGCGGTAACCATGCGTGGTGTAGAAAGTACAGAGTACAGTAGGAACCGTAGTGATGAGACAAAACCTGGCCTCGCATGCTGGAGACCCGAGCGTTATCAACCTCACTCTAGCATTGTCATGCCGTCCTGCAAGCGGGGTGTGAAAACGGGCCAGAAACGTGGCACTCATGTCCCCTGTGTGTCCTTTGTGCGGACATTTGTGTCCCCTCACTTTTATGTGACTATTTGAAAATGGATTATGGTTGGACATTGGTGGTTGGGTGGGATGGGCTTTAAACTCCCAGCCCAGTCTCAGCTCCACATTCACTCTCACCCTGCCATCTCATCCATTCACCTGTTCTTATGCTTTGCCTTTAAAAAAACAGCATTCGAAAATACAAGACAGATTATCAAGTCGATATCCTCGCTGCTTGTTTCAATTGCTTTGTCTCTATGTGTGCTCACTCATCTCCGTCCTGTGCTTCATTCGTGAAAATAAAACTCGAATTCAGCAGGAGTAAAAGGTTGTCAAAGGGCTGATTTTGTTTTTTTGTATTAAAATACATGCACCTGCACGTGAAAGCATGTGTCTCATGGTGCCTTTATGTGACCGTGCAGCTGTGCATGCCTCTGTGTTTGAACACGCGTGTCAGTCCTTGGCATGCACTCACGCTCACATAAAGGAAGACTCGGACATAATCCTTATGCTCCCCCAGCGCACTCCGCCAATTCCACAACTCCCTGCAATCAGATTAAGCAATTCCGCTGGAGCAAACAGGAAACATGTACCAGCGACGAAACAACTTCTGCTCCAATTGAACCCCATTAACGGATACACAGGGGAAACAGAAACATTGGCAGAAGTCATTGTTAGTCATCCTCTTTTTCTCATTTCCTGGGCCTCCAGGGACAAGCAGGCTAGTGGTGGGCTTGTGGTAGGGGGGGGGCACACTCACACCTACGCATCCCCCCACCCTCCCCATCTCTTCTACAGCCATCCACTTCTGCGCCCTTGGTGCATATCCATAAGACAGACCCACACCTGTAGCCAGAGAGGAAAAGACGAATTCATGAGACAGCATTTGTCCAGCTTTTAGCTTTAGCGAATAATTAACAGACAAGGGGACTTGGACCCGACAGCTCTATGGATGGGGAATAATTGAGCTGGCAAGGTTAATCAGATGCGATATCCTTCTTGCTGCCTGCACAGGTGTAAATTAAGGTAGAATGGAAGAGGGAGATTCCCCTTGGAATAGGGACGTCCAGAAGGGACAATCAGTTGTGAGACAATATCCCATTCTGGCCACCTAATGGAGAGTAGAGTCTGAATGACTAACTCCCTGGGGTCAGTAATAAGCATGAGTGCATTGAGGACTGTAGGGGGTGTGTTTGATGACAATACATAGAGAGTGAGGGAGAGATTAGCTGGCAGCCATTCCAGTCATCATAACAATTTACCGTCTGGCTAGAAAGCGAGGCTGCAAACTGGTGTTACTAACAGTAGTGGGGATGGCAGAGATAGTGGACAAAATTGCATGGATATAACTGAAAAAAATGTTTGAGAGCATTAAGAGGTGAATTTGGATAACTGCCACTTTATTAGTTGTTTTTGCATTACTGATGGGCTGTGTTTCCAAAGTGAAAAACAGACTTATGCAGGCACAGAGGCACTAATCAGGACCCCAGAGACATTACGGGCATGTGTGGGGCTGTAAGCGCAGGCGTGCCTCGCAAGCCCAGGCATTGGATTTCCACACACTGCTGGCAATGCGGGTGGATGCTTGACGACGGAAATGATGATCTCAAAAAAAGAAAAAAACACTTTCCTTTCACACTGTAAGAAATCTACCAGCTTTCTGACAACCGCGCTGCCATTTCAAATCCACAAAATAAGAAAGCGAATGAGAGGATTACACAGCTAATGCCACCAGATGAAGAAAGGTCGTGCAGGATCTCCGCTAAAAATGGATTATACCCAACGCGAACTTCGCAGCGCGCCTGGACTCGCACCGAGGCTGAAATTAAACTTTAAAGGCCTTAAGTCTGCAGGATGGATTTGCGAGCTCCCAGACAAGCCGACGACCATTTTTGCAGTTATTTAGGATTACACTGTGAAAATCACCAATGCCACAATGCTCAGGTTCCCATGTGCACTTACTGAATATCCCTACTGTGCACCTTACAAGATTCAAGATAAATGCATCCGTTGATGCTGCACCAAAAGGACGTGTTGTGCACAATAATGCATTTCAAATGTCACTACGGCACATTATTCATGTAACGGAAATGTCATAAACATGCAAAACCGTGCATTTACAATGAATGACATGTATGTGACTATTCGTTAATTGCAGGCTTTGCTGGCCATTCAGCCTTTTCCCCCTCTCTGTCTCAGTGTCTTGTCTAACCCTTGTGTTTCTCATGCTTCCCTGGCCACTGTGTAGCTCAGTGGGCTGAGCATGTAGTAGAGAGGCTGTACCCCTCTGAGCACAGGTTCACGCCCAACCTCACCTGTTTGGGATATTGCTTTTCTGTTTATCCTATGTGTCTGTTTTAATTCCCTTCTGCTGGTGTTTGTTTTTAGTTCCGCCTAATGTTAGCCCTTATTTGTGTGTCTATTCCTAGTGTTTATTTCCTAGTATGTAGTTAGTTTCCTAGTTCTGGTACTTGCTAATTGTTAGTCAAGTTTCTCCACCTGATGGCCATTTTCCCTTTCTGTTCTCATTGGTTCATTGTCATGGTTCACACATGGTTCTCGTAAGTCATTGTGTTTTGTGTATTTAAGTGTCTGCCTTTGTTCAGTTCACTAGTCAGTCATTGTGTTCGTCTGTGGTCCAATGTGTAGTTGGTTATGCTGCCCTATATTACTGTTGTGCGTTTTGATTTCCTTGGTTCTGCTCCCTAGTTTTGTTGAGATTTAGTTAATCAATCTGTGTATTTTCTGTATTTGTTTTGACCCCTCGTGGTATTTTTGGTTTTGTAGTTTCCCCACTGTGTTTTTCTCTTCCCAATAAACCCCTGTGTCGTCTTGTAAGCCATAAGTGGATCGTCACCCTTTGTTCCTGCTGGTGCCATGCCGCGTCGCTGCTGTGACACACTTATTGTCGTTGTAATAGGCCTGTAGGCTAAAGCTTATATACTATTGTGTATATATATCAGTGAATCAAAATGTAATACTGCGCCATTTAAAAACAATAAATGGTAATGGGCTGTATTTCGTCTACTGAATACAGTCATGTACAACTCCTGCAAATTTTCATTATAATATTAAAAAAATGAATAAATTCGTACAAATAAAATTTTCTCGATGTTACAGGTAACGCACTTATTTAGTAAGCAGTTTAAATTATGTAAGGATGTCTGCTGCTGTATTAACAGAATTACACAGCAAGCTGTAACTTGAGAAAAAAAAAAGTGCAATATTCAGCTTTCTTAATCGTTAAGTCCAGCGCGTGCTTTGCAATTAAGTCATCGTTAGCGGAAATTAAAAATTCGGGTAAAGGACTAAAGGCCTGCCTTCGTCGCGTTCTTCCACAACTTTGATGCACTGCAAAATTAATTTAAATAAAACTGAAAATGTTTGCTGTTATTTCCTTCATGTCACTACAATATCACAAGCCTGGCGTTTCGGTAATTTCCATGCTAATCTGTGTTCGCGGACGGGCTTTGGACTGCCTGGGTAATACTGGGATAGGTTCAAAGTGCTGCCTAATACCACAGCTTCTAATTAACATACAATTAGGAAGGTTCAGCCTGAACCGTAAATGTAAACAAGCTATGACAGGGGCTGAAGATGTTGTTTTAAACGTGATTTAGGGTGTTAGAAGCGAAGATTATAACTAATATTTTAATTACATTTGATGTTAAACAAACTGGGCTTGTCCCAAACTTCTTGAATGCTTTAAAGTATGAACGTGCCTGTTTACAGTAAATTCTATAAGGACAATCTTCTTATTAACATTTGAATATATCTACATTCCCACACTATTAATAGGATTAAATTTATCTTCAAGAATACAGGTTGACTTTTCTTATAAATCTGTGGAAAACGTTAGTGGATGTGAAAAGGAAACGGTTTAGTGCACTTAAAAAATGGGGAAGAAAGCATACGAGAAAAATACGAAATCCAGTTTCTCCTCATCAATGAAATTTTCGAAATAAAACTCACCTCGTTTATCTTGAATTTTAACCGTAATATCCACTCTGGGGTCCGTTTCTCTGTCGAGCCGCCTGACAATGACAATTTCCCCGCTGTCCCGACTCACGCTGACCGGGGAGTTTTCTGGGGCTGGAAACACCAGCTCAAAGGTGGCCGTCTGAAATCTCACCGGGTTCAGGTTCATCACAACCGAACCGATGCTGGCATCTTCCGACACTCTGATACCGATGGGATCGTCCGGCTCCAGCAAGGACCTGGACTTCCGAGATGAGCTGCTGCCAAGTTTTCCCGTCGTTATAGCTGTCCATTGCTTCGGGTATATCTGGATCTCCATGTTCCGACTGGTTCGACAGGGCCAGCCATGGTCTTTTGCGAAAACGTTGAATGTAATCGGTTTCGACACGCCGAGTATGGAGTCCACAAGCAGGACATCTCCAGTTTTTGGCACCACGTAGAAACTGCCGTTCTTTGGATTAGAGAAATAAACCATTTCTGCATTCTTGCCACTGTCACCATCTTCTGCCGCTACTTTATACACCACGGACCGCAGGGCGGTGACATCGTCCAGAGTGATCTTCACACCTTCATCAGGAAAAGTCGGCTCATGGTCGTTGGTGTCCAGCACGTCCACTTTCACAAGCGCCACTTCGGACACCGCGCAGTCCGCCGGCTCGCAACTTTGGCAGCATAAGCGGACGTGCAGCAGGTACTCAGACCGCTTCTCCCTGTCCAAGATCCTGGAGGTCTTCAGCAAGATGTGGCCGTGTTTGTGGTGGGCAAGAACGTGAAAGTCTTCGCTGCCTTCACCCAGGACCTTCAGGTGCATGGCCGTCTTAGGGCACCGGCTCTGCACGTCAGTCCTTTTTACCGGGATGCTCAGTCCGTTCACCTTAGACCCCACCGGCGAGTTCTCAAAAACATGCCCGTGGAAGAAAGGCACCCGATCCTCCGTTTTATTTCCAAAGATGCAAGTTAAAAAACATGATATCAAAATACCCCAGATCATATTTTCTGAGAAGTTTCACCAGGACGAGTGATTCAGGGAATAGTACAGCATCGGCACCACGTTACAAGCTGTGGTGTTTGAAAGTCATTTACAGTCCTAAAAGCGGTCAGAAAGAGGCGTCTGTATGAGTGGCATTTTTATAAAAACTTTCCCCAGCGTGAGTGGCGCTCCGTCTCCCACATGCAGCCGGAGTGAGCGCTGCGGCGGCGTGTCCCGGTATTTACAGCCTCCGCTGTGCTGGACAGCTCCGCGGAAATGGGGCGGGGCCTAAGGGCCAAGGGAATCCTCCGGGAAGCCCGTACGGTAAGCAATTAACGCTACAATTAAATGCTTAATTACAGGGCTCGCTATCCATTGACTATTATTAGTAATAATAGTTGTGGTGGTAGCGGCATAATTAATACTAGAGCTTGATGTAGTACTAAAAATATTGTTCATTATGCAACCATTGTCATGCAAGTTTAATGACTTTGGCTACTTAGGAATTTCTGTTGATAATATGGTCTCCAATGAAAACATTTAGTGATTTAACCAGGACTGGGATTAATGTAATGGTGTACTGTATTATGGTGTCTTGCTTAAAGACCGGAGCGAACGCTGCAGTATGTGGTTCTGTAACAGAGCTGCCTTTGTAGGCTACTTTGACAGAGGTGGAAGTCATTAAAATTAGTTTTTACAAAAGAGCCGTTGCATGACAGAGGCCAAAAAGTTATTTTAAAGTACCGGCAACTTTGTTCTGGCTATGTTATGGGGTTGACCCACTCAAACTGAACAACCTGTATCTTAAACCATCCTTTTTACATTTTCATTTAAGCATGAATTCGATCCTGTAAAACAGGAGCAAACAGATGTGGAAACAGAAAGTTAAACTGTTGCTTTTACACTCACACCCTACAGCAAGGAATGACTTTCAGAGCAATCAAAAAGCCTTGGCCTTTTGACTGAAAAACCCACCCCCTCCCCTTGTCCGGGCTCCCACAAGATGGCCACACGCTGAGTGGTGTTTTCACTCATATTGATTCCTTTTCCTCACTGTGAAGCCTGATGACAGGACTCACCAGAGGCTCGAGCCTAAATTTCAATTTACAGGTTCATCTGACTCTGTGGGCCGGCGGTAATCACATTACCCGAGAGGCAAACAACGCTAATGGAACAACACGTCAGACGCGATGGATGGCGGGCCCGTCGGACAGGAAAAGTGGAACTTGTGGGGGAAAAATAACGAGGATGCACAAATCACTGGTAACATAAAAATCTCACGTTTAGTCGAGTCTGGGTCATGGCAGGCAAATGGAAGGAGTCACAGGGGATGGTGTTGGCCATTGTTGGAGGATGGTCTGAAGTGTACACAGCAAGCACTACATTGTGGTCTCTGGGGGAACCTGCTTAGGGAAACAGAACATGAACTAATTTAATAAATACTGAAGCAGGTTTATGCAGAACTTAGCTATTATGCACATAGTGTAATAATAATAATAATAATCAATACATGCCTTTCATATGACACCTTGTTTGGTCCAGTAAGTCCCAAGCAAGATATTGATGATTTGTGCTCTCTGTAACTAAATCCGGATCAGATTAATGGCTCAAAATTAGAGGAGGTGGAAGCTAATTATAAACAGTTATTGGGGGGCAGAAAGTGATATGAGTTGCCTGTACCTCCCTGCGTAAAAAACGAGCAGAGCCACCATAATCCACGACAACTGTGATTTACATCAGAAGCACATTTCTCTGTAAATACACCCAACCCAGGAGGACAGGGGTACGAGACGGTGCCATGCTGGTCCCCTGTGGCAATGTCAAATTGATCTGTGAGGTCTTGAGCATTACTATTTTGGATAACTCAACATTCCCAAACCCTCTCCCATCTCGCCCGACATCGGATGCAAGCCTGTGCAACAGGCTCTTATGAAAGTGGGTATGTTCCCTCTTGCTCTGAATCAGCGGTCTGTAGGGTTACCTCCTGTTTACCTTCCATTTTAATCACTCTTTTACCCTTAATGGTTTAGGTCTTTGGCAGCCATGAAATTCTTTTACAGAGGTACAGAGTTACTAATGCCACTCTGATTGCTAGGTGACAGTCAGGCCACTTGTGAACCCCCCCCCCCCCCCAAGTGGAATACAGCTCAAGGACATTTCAGGGTGAATTAATGGAGTAGACCACTTAAGATAAATATCAGCAGTAAATCTGTCACACCACAGTTACCCCATAAAGAATTAGTGTATGGGTACATTTTTCATGAACAGTTTTTTTGAATATACCTGAATGTGAGATATTCTATATTGCACAGAGATGCAATGAAACCCTTCCTAGGGTCCATCTTAAAGACCAGAGCCACCCAGGACAATGAAATGTTGGTTTTGATGGGTTTTATTTCCATCAAACAAAGCTGTCATGTGGAGATGACTGAAGTATTAAACATGATGCGGTTTACTGACTGTGGCAGTCATGTTGCTCTTTTTGGGTTTTTTTGCCCGAGGTACGGAAATTAACAAAGGTCTCAGTGTCGTTTACATATGAAGGGATCCGTAGGGTCAATTGCCTACGAGACAGTGGCAGTGGCACCTAATTAGCGATCGTCTGGCTGCGTCAATGGCGAGGCAGCGGCAGAGCAGCACTGTATCTCCAGTTAATGAGCATTGTCTCTATGTTCCCCGGGCCCCGTCTGTGCTCCCAGCATCCTCCCAGGGCTGAGCGCTATTGTACGGAATAATCACCAAGTAAACACACTCATTACACAAGAAGGGAACGCACAAACTCCTCTATCGTCCTTTTTATTTTCATAGAGGAATGAAGATGACAGGATTAATGTCTACAAGCAAAAGAAAAACTAGGCAGGTGGTTATTACACTGTAATATCTTACCTTCCAAGCAGTTCTTTTTCTCCTTTGCATTTTAACAGCTTCAGTGAAGTGCCTTACAAATGTCAGAACCCATTTGTAAACAGTGAAGACTTATGGCTCAGATAGAGACTAACTGCAAGGCCCGTCAGCGCAGCATGGGGATTTAAATCTCACACACATGCGTCCTGTTGGACATAGTACGGGCTAAAAGCTAATCACTAGGAGTTTACAGCTGAGAAGTGAATGCTCTTTAGGGAGGAGTCCATAGATCTCACATAGATGTGGAAGGCCACAGGTTTAGCTGGCCAGTACCCACATGATCTGCCTTTTCTTTCACTCTCTCTTCCCCTCTCTCTGTTCTGGGTCTCACTAAAGGATTCAGTACCACAGGATTAAACGCTGAGCCAAATCTGTCAAATCTAACATCCTCTTACCCCCTAAACTGAAGAGAGCAGCTTTAGCTCAGCCTAGCCCTGCCGAGGCCACCTGTGGGGCACCCAGATTTGAACCAGACAGACTGATGAGACCCGGGGTGGAAAAACTGTTCCAGCTCATGGCCCACTGCCCCCCTCCCCCTTCAGCCCAACTCCAGAGGAGCAGAGGAATTAAACTGACAAGCCGACAAGTTCCTCACCAACAGCTGCATGAGAAAATCAATTTTGGTCAGGAAACTAATAACACAACGTGACCAGACTTTTGCAGAAATCTTGTGCAGAACAGTCTCTGAGAGACGGTGATTGATACAATGCTCCTGTACCTTCACCCTACTGACTGTCACGTGTTTAGACCTTGAATCTAAACTACTGCCATCCGCAAAATCCCTACGAGATCATTGAAACTTAAGCATGAGCCCACAGCTTTTTTTTTTGCAAGTTGCGTAGCCAATCAGTGTGTACCCTGTGTTGGATGGCCAAGGACAGGAAGGTAAATCTGACAGAGGCAAGAAAGTCAGTTCTGAAACTTGAGTCCACACATATAGCAGCTCCATTTTGATATCAGAGTCTTATACTCAGGCTGAGCCTAACAAGCTTGCTTAAGTCACATGATGCTGAAGGCGGCCAATGACAGGCTTTACCTGCTGAGCCTCACAACAACATCTGGCACCTGCCAGCTTGTCAATCCAACCACTCTCCCCAGGCAGGCATCTGACTTCCTGTCAAGCCACAAGGATTCATACATGGACTGCAGGCTAATCCACTCATGCTTAATTATTTTACCCATGAGGAGAGCTAGAAAATCCTTTTCAGTTACACTTCTTTTAATTTCCTTTTTTAAACCTCCTTTCGCATCCCACCCCCCAGTCATTCTAGTCAAGACAGTTTTATGAGCAGGATAATCAATTAATCTCTTTGTTGAAGCAAACAAAAAAAAAAGTAATTAATCTCCAAAGCTTATAAAACGCTGCTTGTCTGACTTCCATATTATGGAGGGAGGTGAGTGGTATGGGCAACCTCTATGGGCAGAAAAACATGTGACAATCTCAGCCACTTTCCTCTGAAGAGCCCAGAGCCAACGCAATCACTGGTAACTACCACAGTCAGATGGGTCCAACTCGCACAGATGGGACACTGTGCTTGTCAAAATTACACGCAATTTCAGATCACAGATCTTTCCAGAACATCACCTAACGGTATAACGGTATGTCCACATGTAGGGATCTGCGGCACATGGCCGCCTTCACCAGCACTTATAAATAAATTGTTCCTTGAGCGTTTGAACATTCATAACATACACATAACAGCATGTTTAACTCCATTTTCACATCTAGAAGCATCACTTAAACTAAAAGACCACCGGATGTGGTTATGCAGCGAGATCCTACCCTCAGCTTCAGGATTTATCGCTGAATGCGTGTTTCTGAAATGGAAGATACGCTTCTCCATCTGTATGAGCCACTGAAAAACTCATCTTTAGATGATTATGACGCATGAGATCAGCTAATTTTTTTAATAGCACAGAGAGAAATATGACAAAGGATAATGTAAGTGGAAATAAATATAACAAAGGATGTTCATAAGAATATTTATAAGTAAATAAAACAATAAATATATAATGGAAAATCAATAATAAAATTAACAAAGAGATAAATAAAAACACAAATAAGACAACTGTGCAAAACAATGTACCCCTATGGTAAATACAGCGCAAATATATATTGGACTGTTCCTGAAGCAAAGCTAGAGACCCCCACTAATGTGTGATCCCATGCATAGAGTAAGTACTGAGGGGGGGGCTTTAACATCACTTTGTCTGGGTGGGTTCCCCTCAGACTGGCTCACTGGGGCCGAACCATCCCAGTGCTCAACCTCATTAGCTCATTTTTTGTCAAAAAAGCCGCAGTGCCAGCTCTCAGCAGACCCAAGGTAAGTAGGGTAAAAATCACATCATTACGGGCCTGTGTGTAAAGCCTTCCTTTGTCACAGATTACACTGCTCATTTCCGGAGCAGATCCTTTGATCCATTGTGATTTACATAGCTTACATACCTCCATTCAAGACTACATACACTGCAGACATTTACCCATTTATGTGAACAGATGTTCTTTTTTTTTACCCTACATACACCCATTCATCTTCCATGACTACAGGGTCACTGGGGAGCTTGGAACCTATCCCAGGAAACAGGGGGCTGGGGTCCACACTGGGCGGGAAGGGCACGCTGTAGTGGGGCAGTATGGGCTGAATGTGATGTGAAAGGGAATGACGACAGCATAATTCGGAGGTGGAGTATCCCCAAGCACAGCGAGTTCTGGTTGTTTATCTGGCACATATGAATTCATGACCTTCTGAATCTGCTGTCCAAACCCTTAAGTGTCTTCACAGGAGTGAGCAGAGCACCCATTTGACTCAAAGACTCTCCCAAAGTGGCAGAGCTCAAACCAAGGGGATGGTAAGTGGCACAGCAGGATAGGCCTGTCATCAGAAGGTTGCATGTTCAAATCCCATGATTTGATGAGTGATTTCATCGTAGTTGCAAGACCCTTAACCCCAGTTGCTCCAAGGGTTATCTGATCCTGTTCTCTGAAGAATAATAAAGCATACTTCCTCGAATCTAGAAACACAGACACAGGGTATTTAGGGGGAAAAAAGCAGCTACCACATTACTACTGTCATGCCCAATACAGCAATTTTCGATTCAGCTCCAGGGGGGTATTCCATGAAGCAGGATTTCTTGCTTATCCGGATAACTTGTTGGATTTAAGGTAGTCTGGACTAAATGAACTTTATCTTTGTTCCCTTACGTTTAGCTCAGACTACCTTAAATTTTTCAAGTTATCCAGCTAAGCAAGTCCTGCTTCGTGGAATACCCCCCAGGTTATCAGACAAGACTTGTCCCCATGCCAAGGCATAAACATGAACACCCATGTAATAACTCACAGGTGGAGAGCAATTTGCAGTAATCAGTCTGTCAGGCTATTTAACCAGCCAGCACCTTCAGCTGCTTGCTCAGTTCTGCAGCAGTTAGAGAGCCTTTATCTGTGAGTACTGGTAGTCCGGTCCCAATGTTCCGTCTTGTTACCACCCCACTTGCCAGTAGGTTGCCTGGCTCTCATTCCCTCTGGAGAGGCTCCAACTGTACCAGTGATTCTCTTGCACCCAGACTCTGTATGATATATACATGTACTCTGTGTGTTGTTTTAAATAAAATACAGGAAGACAAGACCCACCATGACCTTGATCTCTGAGCACAATTAGATCAAAGGGATTTATAAGATAAAGCAGGAGTCTCAAACTGAAATCACCCGGGGGGCCACTGGCTAGAAGCTCTCCTCCCAAGGGACTACGCGAGCTATTTATTATGAGCAGAAGGAGAAATGATTTAATGTTTGTATTCCGATAATCTATAACAAAACCAAGTCTATGCAGATTGCAAAAATAAAAAAGTGGAAAACAAAGTGAAAAATGAGAGATCATCCTATGCACCAGATTTATTAAAGAATTAAAAACATCTACTGGGCCATATAAAACTATAAAACTATCTCTTGAGACATCTAGGCTAAAGGATAGAGAATATAGCCTAAAAATGTAGAATATTACTATTATTTCTTTTCTGTCTTGCCTCCAGGCCAGTCCTGAGACCCTGGAGATGGTCACAGTCACTGTGCTCCATGTGACCCTCGATTTGGCCACAGTCTCTGTGCACCATGTGACCCTCGATTTGGCCACAGTCTCTGTGCTCCATGTGACCCTCGATTTGGTCATGGTCACTGTGCTCCATGTGACCCTCGATTTGGTCATGGTCACTGTGTTATGTTCCCGAGAGCCTTTGACATTTCGAATGGTACCACTTCTCAGGAACCCCAGCAAAAGCATCAACACCCCCCCACCCCAACCACCCCCTGACCATGCCTGCAACAGCATCTTCCTAATGTGTCTTCCCACCAGGCGCCAGGCCAGCAGTAACAGTATAATGCAGTGTTTCCCAATCCGGTCCTGGGGGACCTATAGCCGGTCCATGTTTTTACTTCCTCCCAGCTCCCGGCCAGACTGTCAACATTTTTGCTCCTTCCCAGCTCTCAAAAACGTGGACTGTCTGTGGGTCCCCCAGGACCAGATTGGGAAACACTGTTATAATGTGTCAGAGGCCCAGAACTGCATTCTTATACAAACCAGATGCCATACAGTGCACGGCTAATCCCAGCCCCATTAAAGTGGTAGTTGCGCCTGTCTGGCTATATGTGTTTGTTTGTTTTGCACACTTCAATGGCAGTGGGTGTCAGCAAGGACAGCATCTATGGTGCATTGCTCTTAAGGTCTGCTCCACCTCGGGGGGATCCAAGCGGCTGAGGTTTACGGAACCAATTGTTAGTCCCACCTGGTTTTCCGAGCATGTTATGGGAGGTATTGTTAATCCACCCAGTCTGGAGTGGGCAAAAAACAAACTATTCACCAGCTATGAACACAGCCTTAAGCCTTCTGCCTTGCTGTGTGCATGCGTGTGTGCATAAGTGTGCCCTTAACTTACAGAAGAGCTATCAGGGCATTTCATTTTAATCACCTTAATCGCATGATTAAACAGAGATAAAGAGAGATCATCTACACACTAATAATAATGTTTAAATTGCTGTAATATCCTTTCCCAATAAGAAAAACAAACTGGAAAGACTGCTTATGTGTATTTAAAATGGCACTTTTTATTTCCTTAAGTATTTCATTTATTCCTGTTATTTAAGGGGGAAAATAATGTTAAATTCTTGGATGCGGCTGGACTTTAGTGCAGTTTTGACCTATTCTCCAATCTTTGATCTTATTTTACTGGCTTTTGAAATGGCAATAAAAAAAGAGAAACAGATGAATTTCAGATCTATATTCCACCTTTTTAAGCAAAATCGCCTTGCACTTTCACCTATCTATACCCAAATCCCAGTCAGCCTCCCCTCCTCCTTGAAACCTGCAGTGTAACAAGACATCTCTCCATAACATCTACTGATCTCCATCCTACCATCCATCTCCCCGGCTGCCCAGGATCTTCATCACTCTCCCCTTCTTTTCATCTATCCCCCGTTCCATCCGGGCCTCCCTACAGTCTTTGCTGATTCTTGCCATCCTTTGCGTCCATTTGCACATTCCTTTTCATCTTGAGAAAAGCGCCCTAATTAGAACCCCATTACGTTTAGATTTTGTTTTTTTTTATAAAATCTTCATTATTTTAATGTCTTTTACTCAACTGAATATTAATATAAAATACATTTAGACAATCTCATTGAAAAAACCCAAAGCTGGTCCCCAACTTCTCTTCCGGTTCAGTATCTGTTCGCCCATGAGTTGGAAGTGCAGTATTACTTAGTTCAAGCCCAGATTTCTGCAGCAAAACACCTTCACAGGGACTGACGCTGGGGTTGATCGATTTTGTGGTTTGCTGTTCTGTGTTTGCTATAATTTTATGACTTTCTTTTTACCAGGAGTGAGAATTTGGTATCTTGTCAAATAAATGGGGAAATCAGTGTGCCACATGGGTGAATAACTGCCTTTTTCTATCTTAATTCAGGCCCTGTGGCATGCTCGATTCAGGCCGGTACTATTAGGGATACAACGAGAAAAAAAAAATTATATTTATGGGTCAGTGAAAGCTGCGGATGGCCGCGATGAGCCGGGCCAGCTAGAACGTTGGTCACAGGCTCACTGTCGACTTCTACCAATGCTAAATTAAAATAATGACACAAGTCAAAAGCAGAGCAAGTGTTTCACTTGAACAAATCCTTTTAGTTTCGCATCCTGTAATTGAAAGTTTGCCATGAAGGATGTCAGGATAAAGGATAAGCTATAAAAGTAACACAGGCTGGATACAGGCTGTGTATTTTGACTGGCTCTCCCGGCACGGCCAGTTTTATTCTCCTCAACATGTAAACTTTTAGTAAAATTTTATTTTTCTTTGTTTCTGTGACATTATGAGTAAACTGGTACTGTGAAACCTTCTGGACCATAAGCTCATTAACTCAGAACACATCTTTTCTTCTAAAGAAACCAACTAAATCCCAAGTACTTTGATGGATTTTTAATGCAAGCATAAAAGATTCAAATTATTGGGAGTCATATCGAGGCCTAAAATACTATAACCCAACTGATACACAGTACCTATTTCAATTGCATTTCACATGCACTGCCCATTGTACATCAGACACTAACTGTGAGACATAGACCCAAACAATATGCTTATTTGGATCCTGAACGCTAATACACAATTTCTCCAGCTAGCTTCATACCCTGTTAGTCTGATGTTTCCTGGAAAATTTCAAGCCTTTCCCAGAATTAGTATGGCAATCGGTTTTTTCGACTCAAACGCAGTTAAGTTTCTGTATTTGCAGTTTCCTGGGTATTTTTCTGTCATGGTAACCCAATAAGCAAGCCTGCCCACCCATAAAAGTGCTGCTTATTTATTATTTTTTTGTTGCAGTTGGCAACACCTTGCAGAGATGATTCAGTTTTCTTATCTTCTTTGAATCACTGAAAAACGGATGAGAAAATATAGTGTGTAAAAGATGCATTATCCCTGACAGATGCTAAAAGCGTCCGATACGGAATGATCAGTGAGGCTGTCACCGGTTTGTTTGTTTATCATGTCGTTTGTGGTTTATTTTTTACAGTGCGGCTTGAATTAAAAATGAGATGTGGTCACCTAGCCATAACAGACACAGGCACACTCATAGTTCATATATTCATATCTTTATGGGGACTCTCCATTCACTTCTATCAGCATAACCCTAATCCCAACTATGACAACCATAACCCCTACCCAGCAATAACCTTAACTATAAGCAATCAAAATACAAGACATTTGGAATTTTTAGTTTTTTGATTTGCATAAACAGATTTTTATAAAATTGAGGTTATCCTTGTGGGGACAGAAAAAATGTTCTTATCACATTGTGGGGAAATCTGGTCCCCACAATGTAATAATGACAGAAACACACACACACACACATACACACAGTGACCCGTTCACTTCCACGCCTCCAGGCCATCAAACTCTCACCGGCAGGGAGGTTTCACTGTGCTCCAGCGTGTCTGCAGGCCAGGTGCAACTTGCAGATAGAGCGCCAACCACTTGGATTCCCCCCATAGGGCCCCTCTCCTCCAGCATTCTCCATCAAAGGGGCGGGATTGCTTTCGGCAGGTAGAGGCTCTGGAGAGGGACTGCGATTTAACCCGACCTCCGCATCACTAAGCAGGGGTATCCCAACTGGTCTGTGATATGAGACAGAGTATATTTTTACTACAGCTGTAATGTAAGTGGGGTGGGGGGGGGCATAAGGGGAGATGGGAGGGTCGACAGAAAAGCAAATAAACCGACTGGATGCAAAATCGCACACGTACAGAGCACATGCTCAAACCTTCACACCACTTGCAACCTTTTACAGAGTCACTCATCAAGAACAAGGCCATCCTTTTGGGAGGAACGCGCACACAGTGGTGGCAAAGCTATCATGAGCGCCTGATGGGACCGGCTAATTTAGCAGGCGATAAAGCAAAAGATCGCAGCTGAAGCCGCACATTTGACATCATTAGCGTGCTGTGGAAGATCCCGGCATGCGATCCAGCAGCACCGTACTACACCCACGGCGGTGTGAGACCGAGAAGTGCCTGTTGCTAAGGAACTCAAGAAACTCACCGAAGGCAGAGGCACACTGCTGCTATGCTTTATTTTTATATATACTATACAGACATGAAAGGAAGCTTTATTTGCCATTTGTACAAATACTTTGGAATGTGTTTCACTGCATTTCCCATCATGCTCTCCTTTTTTTTAAGACACACACACACACACACACACACATATAGAGGATAGAGTGAAGCTTGGGGTCTGAACACAGGGTCAGCCATTTATTTGGACACCCCAGGAGCATTTTCCAGGGGGTTAAAGACCTTGCTCAAGGGCCCAACAAAGATATGGCTACTCTACCAAGCACAGGTTTTGCACCAGCAACCTTCTGAAGACAGACACAAAGGCCTAACCCACTTAAACACACACCAATAATCTTAGAGGGTTCACCCAGGGCAGTCCAGCTCATGTGTCTGACATTAAACCACAGCTCTATCCCCTTTCCTCAAGCCCATGAGCTTAGGACAGCCCAGGAGAGTGGCCAGCTTAGGGTTATTCTATCTTTATGATTTATGATAAGGATTCAGTTGAAATTGCAGGGAGTTCTACTGTCTGGAACTTTTTAGGAGAACAGAAAAATGAAATAAAAATTCATATTCAAACGCAAATTCTCAGAAAGGACACAGTGGTGATTCCCAGATTACAGTCCAGCACTGTGCTAGTAAAGTAAATCCATTTCTCCCCTGAGACTGCACTGGACACATAAGGGCACCGTATCATCTAGCAGGCCAATGAAGATGCTGCAGGTTTCTGATGCATCTCCTGCAATAACCTTGTCTTTGATACAACCTCTTTAACATTTAGGGAATCTCAAGCTCAAACTGGGTGAACCCTCTAAGGTTATTGGTGTGTGTTTAAGTGGGTTAGGCCTTTGTGTCTGTCTTCAGAAGGTTGCTGGTGCAAATCCTGTGCTTGGTAGAGTAGCCATATCTCTGTCTGTCTCCGTGGCTGAGATTACGGGTTTCATCTGATTTCCATGGCAATAATAACATGGTCTGAGTGACCCTGAATTTTCTCTTTTTCTGAGTGATTTTTGTTGTCTGAACTGTGCTTTTGGTTCCTGATTAGGCCAAAGCTCCTTCATCTACTCAGTTCTGACTTGCCATTTCCAGGATGTATGCATCAGAGACAGTGTGCTTAACTTGTATAGAATCAGTGCAGCTCTGCAGGTAAGTCGTACACACCCCATAATGCCCTCGTGTCTTGTTATCTGTCTGTTTTCCTATGTACTAACATTCCAGGAGCTACGCTTTCCGGTATTCAAGCAAGCAGCCAACATCACTTTCCCACTTTTTCCTCGCTAAAACTAAAAGGTCTTTTTCTGTTTTGATTCCCTCTAGAAAATAGTCTGTCCATGCTCCATGACAAATAAAAGCTTAACAATGCCATAAAAGGGGCACCAGCTTCCCCACCCTGTCAAAAGGGGGCGCTGTAGAGAACTTCACACCCACTCGCCACACAGGACACAGCAGCTGGATTCTGTCGGACACAGGATATGCCGAGCAGACGGTTAACAGATGTGAGTGTTTGTGTCTGAGAGTATGTGTCAATTGATGTATGATCAGACGTGTGGGCGTGTATGTCTGTGAGGTTACTTACTTTTTGTGTCAGGTTAACTGCTTTTGGCAGCATGTGTATGTTTGTATGTGAGAAACATAAGGGAAGGTAAACAGTAAACCCACACTTCCCGCAGCATCAGGCGTGTGAGTACGTCCTTGCACATCTGCAAGCCAGGCAGTAACAGTACAGCGGTGCCACCAGCAGCGCCCCTGAGGTTCAGCACCTCGTCCATCGGGATAAGACTGTGCTCTGCCACAAGCCCCGCGCCGAGCTCATACCCTTTCATCGGGATGCCTCGTGGGAAACTCTAAATGTCAAGCTACTCCTCCAATGCCTCCACGCAGCCGTCTGTCAGGCATGTGCTCTACCCCCCGATCTGCGTCACTTGTTTTCGGTGAATAACCCAACTTTCACGGGTGACTGAAGGTTTCCTTTTTTCCTCTTGAATTCTGACATGATTCGTCCTAAAAAAAGAGCAAAAGCCTGAGCAGTAACACTTCCATCTGACAAAGTATGTAATACGCTGTAATGTGGCTCTGATTCCTGCTAAGGTGCAGCTCCGTGGAGGTGCTTGGTAAATGATGGTTTGGTTTGTTTTGTTTTAGTTTTCTGCAGGGACGGAACCGGCCGAAGCGCATGTGGCACCCTAGGCAAGCTTCATCGGCCACCTCCCCACCCCCCGAGGGGCCAGCGGTGAAGCTTGAGGTGGTTGTGTGTATACGGGGGGGGCAGTGCCTAATGGGTTGACCGGGACTGTGCAGGATTACCCGCAGACGTGATACAAAGAGGGTAGCTTAAGGAGCACCGGTCAAGGTATGAGGTTTAGCATTAAGTTCTTAAATGGTAACTACAATTGTACCATTTTACAAAAATGATAAATGCATATGAACAGTAAGGTGATGTAAATAAATCAATCTGAATAAAAAAAACAATCATAATAATTATCATCATCGTCGTCATCTAATAGCGTGTAAAAGAGGTGAAACACAAACATGGCCAACAGAGTCAGACTCTAAATGAGAGCTTTGGGAGGCGAGGAAGGGATAAATAAATCATGTTCAGCTTCTTTTTCATCATCCCTCTCATCTCTCTGACAACAACAAGAAGCCCGAGGCGGCCAACAAGCTCGCGGGTGTGCAGAGAAGCCCGTCCAGAGGGCGCTTGAAGTGAGTCTGATGAATAATAGACCGAAATGCCTCGTCTCGCCGAAACTAGTCGAGACGTTAGCCTCCACGTCACAGGGACAGAGGACTGCTAATGTCACTCACTTACTCCCTGCTGCCATCATGATGCAACTAATGTGAGGCAAACACAAAGCTAACACGACACTAAGGCGAGGCTAATGTAAGGTTAACTTGACACTAAGGCGAGGCTAACACAAGGTTAACGTAACACTAAGGCGACGCTAACGCAAGGTTAATGTGACACTAAGGTGAGGCTAACACAAGTCTAACGCAACACTAAGGCGAGGCTAACGCAAGGTTAACACGACACTAAGGTGAGGCGAACAAAAGGCTAACGTGACACTAAGGCGAGGCGAACGAAAGGCTAACGTGACACTAAGGTGAGGCGAACGAAAGGCTAACGTGACACTAAGGTGAGGCCAACGCAAGGCTAACGCAACACTAAGGCGAGGCTAACGCAAGGTTAACGTGACAC
>JAAGVU020000008.1:20017031-20092182 GCA_011763525.2 Mormyrus iriodes
CCAACGCAAGGCTAACGCAACACTAAGGCGAGGCTAACGCAAGGTTAACGTGACACTAAGGTGAGGCCAACGCAAGGCTAACGTAACACTAAGGCGAGGCTAACACAAGATTAACATGACACTAAGGTGAGGCCAACGCGAGGCTAACGTGAGGCTGGCCACACTTTTTTGTAGGTTTGACTTCCTTTACTTCCTGACCAAGAAAGATTATGCTTAACATCACATTCTTTTCTGCACAGGAACAATTGCTCACAAAAGACTAATCTGTGATTCCGGGACGAGGAGGGTGCTGAGATGGCTCCTATGCTCCAAATCAACATGCAATCCGTCGCTCTCACTCACAATTTGGAAGCCTCCGATTCACCACTTAATTTTTTTCCTTCTACACTCTTACCCAGCAAGCAGATTGTCCCTCCCCAAATGACCATTAGTCATTACAGTAATGTAAAATTAGAGCCTGAAGAGCTGATTAGGAACTATACCTCAATATCTCTGTTGTCCACGGCAGTTCCTGCAGACCACATAACGAGCAGCATATTTCAAATGAGAGAATTTCTCTTGGACACAGCCAGAGCCAGATTTACTTAACAGCCTTCACATGTCAACATATTAGCCAATATATTATTGACAATATTACAACGAAAGCGAAATACCAGTGCAAAAACAAAGCAATATGATGCTCAGCTTGTGTAACATAATCCAATTCCCCACTGGCTGTTATTACTGGGAAGGTAAGGGACGGATAACTTGTACGTGATGTGAGATTAACATTACTGCAGGTGTTTACCCATAGCAAGAGCGAACAGAGCCTGACACGGAGCAGGACCTGATTCATCCCTCGGGAATTCCACATAAAAATGGGGAATGCCATGGAAGAAAGGGACCCCACCTCTATATTTTTCGATTAAGCCCTAATGAGTCCCTCTCTCATGACCACGCTGAGAAACAATGATTACATGCACAAAGGATAATTGATTTCTTTTTTGCTAGTTATATGTTCCTGATTTGAGACCTCCAGTTTCCCAAAATGCATACTAATGGCTAGGACGTTCCCCCATGTCTCGCCTCAAGCACAGTCACCAGGAGGAGCGGCACTGCCTGCAGCACCGATAAAGGACCCAAGACACAGAACTCATTTTAAAAAAAGGGTTTTAGAAGGAAAGCTGAGAGAGTACAATGTGAATGGAATGGGAAATGTTGCTCCAGGGAGAACCGAGTCTCTCAGCGTCAGGGCCCCTTGGTAGACCTTGCAGGTAATTATACCTGTGAATGGAGGGGTTTATGCTTTGCATGTGGTTTTACCAACAGAGCTCTGGATGAAGGTATACAGATCTTCAACTGCAGAGAAAAAGTTTTTTCAATCTTACAAAACCAGAATGCCAAATAAGATCAGCAATCAAGCGATCATCTTCTCCATCTTTAAATCTGACGCTTTTTGTCAAAGAGATCCTGATTCTGTATTCAGAGGTAGAAATACGTCGATCGATACTTTGAACGTAGCAGTATCTGACATGAAGGGAATCCCGAGCACACAGACAGAAGGAGATCGACAGTATTGGACACCTCTTTCTTGTGCACATCTTGCTCAGTCATTATTTATCTGCACTGGTTTCTACAATTTCAAAAACAGACAAAGCCCTAAATATTTGTTGCCCAGAGTTAAGACTGAGAGGCATGAACGCTGACAGAAAGATTTGGTCCGAACTTCACCGTAAACTCTCGGCACCCTGTAGGAACGTGCCGTAGAAGTTCCTGAAAAAGCTTAAACCCGCCAACATCCACATAAAGGGCTCAGGTGGTGCAGGACAAACACCCAGCTCACTGTAAAACTCACATTGCAATGCTATTTATTTATGAGCTGCTACTACAGAATTCCATGCAATACTTTCCAGAACAATCTTTGCATGGTTAATGTTTGGCATTTATTATTTATTGTTACTGTTTATTACTGTCTAAATGTGTATGTTGTGTAACTGCAAACCTGCAATTTTCTTCAGGATTAATACAGCCCGTCTATCTGTCTGTCTGTCTGTCTATCTGTCTATCCATCTATCCCAGCAGGGCACAGATAAAATGCCACATTACCAAACAACCGCAATGGTGCCACAGGGACATCGCTGCCCCCTGCAGCAAGGGACTCTGATTGGCTTCCTTAGCTGGAGACTCAGCTAATTGAGTCTCATGGAAACTGGAGCGAACATGGAACTCTAGTGAAGACAGAGTTCCAACTGGGACATACAGTACTGGTTTTGTTACTGATAGGGTCTGTATAATAATACCATTCGTAGATGATGCATTATATTACTCGATATAGTAGTGGAAGTGGCTGGAACTTAAATGTGAACCCAAATGTTTCCTGAAGTAAGTCCCAGAAGAATTTGTACTACTGTTCCCCCCAGCAAGGTTTAAATCTAACATGATTAAATAAAAGTGTCCTGCAATAAAACACTGTAAGTCGTGCAGATCACTCTGATTAAAGGCTCCTTGAATAACCGTAACTCGCCTCCTCAAGGCGGCTGGGCGAGCCTGCAGGTTCTCGCCGGGCTGCTGGCTGAGGGCTGACTCCCTGACTGGAGCCTCCTTATCTGTGTCCTGCTCCTCTGCTCCTGACACGATCGAGGTCAATCTCCCGTTTCACCAAGTCGCGAGTAACACAGAAACAAACACCTCTGCCTTCACACAGGGCAAGTAGGTCCTCTCTGAAAGTCCAGCCGAGCAGCATCTCAACGGCTATCCCTCCGTGGACCTCGGTTACCACGGCAACCCTCAACACGGCCTTAGCCCTGTCCGGCCCAAATGCTGTCGAAGGACCGGTTCCATCCACAAGGCCCATCCAGCTTCCGGCTCTGCGTGCTTGTGTTTACCTCAGAACACAGATTAACACCGTGTCACCTCTTTGCATCCTGATTCAGTTAATATATGCAAGCTAAAAAAATTATGTGCTATTTTTGTTTTGAATATATGTTTCTACCAACAAAATAAATAAAGTAAACAGCCCGCGTGAGAAGCAGAGAGTGGGAGGAAGCAGTGTAGGCATTTTCTAAGAAAGAAACAGGTCAAGGATCAGAGGATATCTGTGAATAGTGCCCCCCCACCCACCCCACTGCCGGACAGGCTGGATCCCAATTGGTAGATGCAGCCAAACCATCTGTTGCAGTGGGATTCGACCCCAACCGAGAGGCGGAGGCGGATGGCATGCGTCAACATGCTTCGCAGGTGGGGAGGTGTGAACTGCAGGCAACTCTGTGCCCGCTAAACCATTACACCGGGATTTTACTGGACCCAGGAGTTGCTTCAGGTAGGATGTTAAGTTTGTGGGGGATGTAGAGTGGCGAGCCAAAGCATTTCTACATTTTTATCCAAAATGATGTACTATGTGGGGTCTGCCAGTCCCTGGAGTAGTTGGGGGTTAAGGGTGTTGCTCAGGGGCCCAATGGTGACATCACTCGGCTCACCCTGGTCCTGATCCTAACGTGAGCCACCCACCAGCCCCGCGAAGGATTCCCATTAAAGCACAGTGAACCACAGCATATGACAACCACTCTCCACTTCCACCTACAGGAGGAACTTCCTGGTAGCCTTAATTTGCTCCCCTTCATTAGTCTGACTAGCTGGCTTGATTGACACTCGGAGAGAAAGAGGGTATAATCACAAACAGCACGAGACCAGCTGTCAACGAGAAAATAACCATGCAGCCGAGAGAAATCAGATGGGTGTTTATTTTAGCCAGTTAGTCACATGATATTACAGCCAATGAGGTGGACAGCACTGAGGAGGCATGCAGGAGTGGACCACAGCACTAAAACACAGCTTAAGATAAGCCCAGTGGACCACAGGACTGGAGTACAGCTTCACACTGTCCAGCTAAAACTTCTCACAAAACCAGCAGATGATACATCTAAATAGATCTGCACACACCCACTGAACAGCACAGAAACCTGACAGGAAAATAAACAGATGCCTTTCCTGGTATCTAAATAGGCGTATTAATCACAGACTGGCTGTGTGCATTGTCACTTGGGCACAGTAATCAGGCTTCAACTTTATCTTTTGGCCTGGTGCCAGAAGCACCATCTGCACAGGTGGGCCGCATGACACACTGACACCCTGCCGAAAGATACAGGTTCCACTGTTGACCTCATGTCAACAATCAAGCATTCCGGTAATTGATAAAAACCCACTGAACGACAAGGCGAAATAAGGGGCCTCTCCCAGGCTCCAGGCCAGCTCACAAGCAAGCGATCGATCGTCTCTGAGTGGCCGTTTAATTAAATGGCAATTAGGTAATGTGCTCCTCGAGGAGCCTGCTGGTCGCCTCCTACTGACAGGCCGAGGCCGCGAGAGCACGCTCTGTGAGTCAGAGTCGGTGACTCCTCCTCGGGGCAAGAGGCCGAGCTGGCGAGAAACAGGCAGATTTAAGATCACCCCCTCCACCCAGGAAACACCCGCCTTAAATTCCCTGTTAATGACTTGGGGGGGGGGACTGCTAGACAGCATGACCTAAGGAGAAAGCATCGATCCCTCCCATGTCTCCTGCGCGGTTACTTAGAGAGAAAAAGCAGACCAGGCTAATTAAGGTGTAGACACCATATTGCCCCCCAAAGCTCTAAACGGACAGCAGTCCTCTGAGCAAGACAGGCCACCAGGCTTGAAAAAATAAGCAGAAATAAGTAAATGACAAATAAGGAGCAAAAGAAGCGGGAACACTTTTTCCTTGAGCCGTACGCAGGCGGCGGAGCTCATCCCAGTCTAATCAAGATGTGCTTGTTAGCAGTAACCACGGCAACATCCACGACCGTCTGTTCGCCTCAATATGGCACACGAGCCCTTCGGAGCGTTGGCTTAGCGGATTCCAGCACAGTGCAGTCTGTCGGAAACAGGCGGGTGGAGGGAGTCGCGGATGGGGGCCTGGACACTGAGGGGATCATGTCAACTAACAGCAGAGACACTAACTCCGGGGGTTAAAGATGTGCAATCAAAGCTACGACATCAGGGTCACCCCCATACTTCAATCTGTAATATGACATGCATAAAACGTGACCTACTGCCCCATCCACAGGGGGCGCTAGTGTGTTAGGAAAAAGTGGGGCAAAAGTTGTGCAGATGTTTAAATAGCATGGTTACCGAAGCAATTACTCGTGTTCTAAAGCCAGCCCCCCCACCCCCACTTCTCCTGTTACACCCATCAGCAAATAGGATTATTCACACAGACCCATACAAGGATCCTATTTATCTTTGACAACATCTCTTCTCTGAGCATAAATATACATCACAAACACCTACAGAAGGGGGGGTGGGGTGAGGGCACATCACTGGACAAAACATCAAAGCTCACTTGGACATGCAAATAAGCCACAACGAAACCGGAGATAAATTACATCTTTCATCTCTGCAGCCATATTGAAAAACAGGCCTTTTAAAGGCAGGAAGCCCCCCCCCCACCCAATCCACCTGTCATGGAAAGGTGGGCATCGCATTAATGCCCCAAATACCGCTCTTAGCGCCCTACCCTCTGCGATGCACAAACAGAGAGGTGTGAAGATCAAAGGGACGGTGCACGCACACAACACGGACACAAAACCCCGGCAGATGAAAGGTGCGGAGCAGAGCGCACCCCCCACCAGCCAGCCCACACAGAAAAGGCACCCCCATCTCAGCCATACAGAGACAGCCCCCCCGGCCAGCCCACTCACGAGCGGCATGAGACTTCACCATGCCAAGCAGACCGATCATTCAATAACCTGAAAAAAATGCATACTATATTACTATATATGAGTCACATGCATACGTTTTATAATTATACATTACCCAACACTTTCCTCCAAAGAGACAAACATTCCTTTTTGAGAAAGCAGCTCATTTCTGGAGCAATAGGGGGTTAACGACTCCTCTGAAGGGCCCAAAGACAAAATCATTCAAACAACCATGGGATTCAAACCAGCAACCTTCTGATTATAGGCACAGTGTCCCCATTCATTAAACCATACAATATTTCACATGCGTCACAGGATTTATTGATGGCATTGTGGCATAGTGTTATAGAGTTAAACTATCACCTTATATTGCCAAGCTGAGGGTTCAAATTCCACCCCCCCCCCACCACATTGTGAGTGCAGGGTTTGTACCTTCTCCCTGTGCTTGTGTCTGTTTTTCTGGGTGCCCTGGATTCCTACTGCAGTCCAAAAACAAGAAGTTAAGTACACTGGCATCTCTAATCTGCCCATAGTGAGTACGTATCCAACAATGGCCTGGCATCCCATCCAGAGTGTCCCCTGCCGTGTGCCCCCTGTTTCCTGGGATAGGCTCCAGGCCCACAGCAGCCCCAGACTACATAAGTAATCATGGGAAATGAATGTTAGGATTTGTTAAAGAATTGTGTGCATTCTAGGTACACCTTCTGACTGACCTTGATAACAATTGCACCACCCCATTACAAAAGCTTCCTTATAGATATAGTATGCAGGGTGCTGCACTTTTGAAGGTAAAAGCATGCTGTCGATTACAGCTTGTCATGATGTGTATAGAATTAAGGCAGAGTGCACGGAAACAGAAAATGACATCACCATAATAAAAGTGGATCAAAGCAACGTTTGCACTTTCATGAGCGACGTTAAGTAAACCCTTCCTGGTTTCTCATTCTGCCGTTTGTCTTGTTCCCTGTACCCCTAGAAATTCCGTCGCGTTCTGGATGGCCCTATTCGCCCGAACCGCAGGCCTACAGCAGAACAGTATTACGTGTTTGCTCCGCTTCAGTCAACTTGATCGATTCATTAAAAAATAATCACTCATTTAAGGCCAGCGTTGCATCAGATATGACTTCGCCATTAACTCAGGTCGTCCATCTAAAATTAACCTATAATTTAAATTCAACTTAATGATGTTGAAGTAGTACTGTGATTTGCTTTTAAATGCTAATATATCCATCCGTCTTCCAACCACTCCCCCAGTACAGGCTAGTTGGGGAGACCTGAAGCACACCCCAAGCAACCAAAATCAACAAGGCAGGAGAACAACCCGGCTAGGGTGCCAGTTAAATCAGATTATAACCCGGAAAGTTACAAATAACATCAGAATGATTTACTGGCGTATGTACATCATGTGAATAAAATTCTCTGGTAGAGTCCTCAGTAGATACAAAAACAAGACACCACTGCAAGTTATGTAACGATTCAATTAGAGACCTGACGCTCTATTTTAATCGTTGCCATTTAATGTTATTCACAGACTGCCGTTTTTGTCGGACTGCTCCTCACGGTGCAACGTGATTTAATGAAGGGACTGAATCTAATGTCACACCGGAGCGGATTATAAAACCCGAGCAGCGTGATTTCTTCATAATCTATGCAAGGGTATTACCTACTGCTTTGCAGGGTACGCCCCTTGCCATTAATTACAAGATCATCCGCCGCTCCCCACCTTATCAAACAGGCTCAAAAATAAATCCTCTTAGGAGCCGCTTCTGGCCGGATACGCTTCCGGGTGTCGGTATGTTCAATGGGGTGCTGGGCGCATATGGTCGCGCGGCTGCGATCCCCGTCATTTCACGCAGGGAGAGTCGCTCCGCAAGCCCGGATCAACTGCGGGTGCCAGTTTGACAAGCGCTTCCCGGCGTGGGAGACCGTTCCTCGGATGCGCCAAATCGCCGCCTCGCCGTCTTTCATTACGGCGGCGGCAGTAAACTTAAAAACAACTGCGCTTAAAAACTATGACAGGAGCAGGGTTTCCAGCCAAGCAGCTGTGGGTTCAAGTCCCAAACCCGCACAGCCGAGGTTTTACGAGTAGATGTGTGCAGTTAAGCTTAAAAAAAACATTTATTTTTGTCTGGACCTGGGCTAGAGATATAACACAGTGTGATGCCTCCTGAACAGAATGCATTATTTGACAAGGAGATAGAGATCATGTTGTAAAAAAAAATTATAAAAAACGTAGGCCTGTATTCTGGGTTAGACTGCAGTAGCATTGAACAGCTACTTATTCATAAACACTGTAAATCTATAGTTTAGGTATAATTCAATACTAATCACAGAAGAGCTGTAAAAAGTCATAAACGGGTGTGGCTGGGCTGTTACCCATTTTACAACTATATAGTAGTGCAAAGCAAAATCCATACCTGCCAAGTAACTGTGAGATAAACCTTGAGGTTCATGAAGGAGATGGGGAATATAGAACAATACAAAAATAGCTGATACAATCACTTGCAGTGCCTATACATTTCTCTAAACTATCTACTTTCTCTAAATTGTCTAATTATCTACTACGAAACAGTAAAGTGATTTTTTCCGGAGCCTGACTGGGGGTGGGGAGCAGAACACAATTTAATGCGTATGAAATAAACATCCTTTGCTATATTTGATAAAGAAACATAATAAGGCAAGAGGTCAATAGTCAGGCTGCAGAGGGCCGGCTGTGCGCTCACTAATTACTCTCCTTCTTTTAAATGCCAGGCTGGAGTAGTGAACTTGTTTCAAATGGCCCAAAAATTTTTGATCTCCAGCTTGTCTCTCACTTGTAAGGTTGCTGGCTTCTCCTTCTGAAGACTGGCATGCATTCAATAACATTCATAAATATATGACGATCTCACAGTTGACAAATATAGAACAGATTTGTATTATTCAAATGAAACCTGGGAAGGGAAAATGAATAAAATTAGAGGAAGAATGCGGAAATTGAATAAGATAAAAAAAAATCAGTGTAAGGTTTCATAAAGTGGAGGGACTCAGATCTTTGGTGGTGGTGGTGGTGGGGTTGCAAGCTGGAAAATGTGCCCGTTCTGCACCCAGACATCACAAGCTCCCCCAGATTCCTCACAATTAACTGCAATTAATTGCAACACCGCCGAACACTCAGCCAGCCTCAGCAAATGAAACGTGGTATTTTCGTCCCTCTGTGTTCACTTTATATCCCATTTCTACTTTATTCAAAGGTTTTATTTCTGAAGCGTAGAATTACATATGCAGTTGTAAAACATCACATGCACAGATCACACACTTACACATCAAATCTCATACTCTGCTCATTTACACCGCTTTTTCAAAGACGATCTTCTCGTCATGTGATTTTCTCATTTTTATCCGTCAATTGAATGCTAAACAGGCAGGGATGACTGTGATATGATAGGGGATTATAAAGCACCAATTATATTTCCAGGACTGGAAACGTACTATAATAACTTAAAATCCATACAAGAATAACTTTTATTACGCTGCTGTACTCACAGAGATCAGCGTTCGCTGTATTTTGAACAGATAAACCTTGTTGTATTTTCTATCGTGCAGATTCCATGCGGATCACATAATTCTGCATACGAGTACTGATGATGTGAATTAGTATGACTGTCTCCTAGCAGAGATACAAGCGACTGAGCCATTTCACAGACTTGTGTTTTCACTAAAGTTTCATCACCCTTTTGAATTTTGCTGCGTTTGCAAAGGTAATAAATACTGCATAATTCTGTCTCTTAAATATGCAGTTAAGGAAACCCTATTTCAAAAAACATTGCAAAATGAATATCATACGTAATTGCCGTTTACGCAACTTAAAAGTAATCCTGATTAGGTCTGTGACTTTCTGAAAAAGAGACAATATTCAAATAATTACTTAGTACTTACACACTGCGGATGTATCTGTGTAACTAGTAATTATGTTGTTGAATATTTAAGATTTTCTGCCCCTCACATGCGCACTTCTGAAACTTATTTTCAAGGTCTATGCTGTTCCATCTGTGCCACATAATTTGCAATCCATGGCCCTAACACTGACATCAGTGCCAGACCCAGTAACATATGCAGGAGACACCTAGACCCTTTACACATGTCAGAGACTGTCTGGCACAACTGAAGTGTCAGTCTAATTAGTTTAATTAGTTGTTCTGCTGTTCAAGAAAACTGTGCGGTTGAGAATGTTCATAAAACAGTTATGTGGGCTGAATTTCCGGAAAGATCTGGAAGCTTCAGATTCCCCTTCCTCCCAACCCCACTCATTTGGGGTACATCTGGGTCACTTCCCGGCTTCAGCACTGAGCAGGTGATACATTCTCAGTCTCAGTTAGCTGAAGGCCTTTTTTTAACCTCTTCCATTTCCTTATGGCAATTCAGCTTCCCATACCAGCAGCTTATGCTTAAACAATGCAAATATTACTTAGCTACAGGGCAGCTTGAAAATAATGCCCCCCCCCCCAGACCAAGGCGATTCACCATGGCTATATCTGTGTGGGCTGTATCCACTGTTTCAGATGTATCTGACATTTAATCCCCCCACAATTTCAGCACCACCAAGCCTCCTGTCCCACCAGCCGTTACAAAGCAGATGCTGCTGTATGTGGGCCAGACCCTGCCGGCGTGACAGTTAAATGCTCGTGGCTCTCAGCGCCCCGGCAGTGCTGTGAATAAATATTATCTGTAGATGGTGATGTGTATATGTGTGTGTGTGTATGTGTGTATTTGCCTACTAGACAACAGAGTGCACAAAACATCTGTGACAAGTCGATAAGGAGCCCTCGTCCCGGATGGATGACCAGCTCCGCTTCACACAAGCAGGAGATGCTCAGAGATAAGGAGACAGGAGTAAGACTGGCCCGCAGGCAGCCACAAGACCACTTTGGTTCACACACTCAGTCGTTGACCTTTAACCCTTTTAAGCCCTCAAAGGACAGAGACATCAAAATCTCTGACCATTAACCCTTTTAAGAGAGAGACCTCAGAATATGTACCTCTGAGTTTAACAAGTGGAGCCTTCTGAGCCCACAATAAATCACAGGGGACATTAATTTGACGCGCCTTTAGCCAAGAAAAAGTCACTGCTATAAATCCAACAAGGATTTTTGTCCTATAATAATACATCTGGAGTAAATCAAAATTGTCAAATTTGTAAACTGGATGGGGAGAAAAGAGCTGCCTTGCTTAGCTGACACCCACCTCTAGGGGTCTCTGTTGAGGAGGAGGAGGGACAGAGGAGGCCTCTGACTCAGTATTTCTCCTTCATAGCGACAGCTGCAGCAGTGATCAGCTTGCTGTAGGCACACGCCTGACATTTTACTGACGACATTCGTGAGGCAGAAAGGCCAAAAGAGGAACTGGCGTGCATGCAAATTTGTTAGTGGGGAAAATTTCCAGAACAGAGGGAAAGATTGATTGCTGGGATGAAGGGGCAGAGGGACAGTAAAGCGCCGGTGTCCGAGTCAGGTTGCGGCCCAGAATCCTCCCCTTCATCTCAGCTCCAGCCTAGCTCTGGAAACCATGACCTGTGTCGACACCCTGGTCAGCGTAGAGGATCACCTGCCGCCGGTTATGTAACTTCAAAAGGAGCAGTGACGAAGGTAAGGACTAATTGGGACCCACCTCTCCACCCCCAGCTGTGGGACACGTCAGCAGCAGATACTAATGAGATGGTGATTCCTGACCCATCTCCACGTCCTCCTCACACTTAGTGGACTTAAACTCCCGAAAGCCTCCCGAGGAGCTGACCTGGGGTGGATTTCCCGAAAGCGATCAATCGTAGTGAGTAACGAACAAGATAACGAACGACATAAGTAAAAAACAAATGAGGTCTGCAAGCGTTTCCCAAAACCCTTCGTTATTCCAGAAATAACAAATAAACTTTAGGTAGCAGTTTGCTGGCTCCTCCCCCGCCTCCATGTGAGAAAAGCACAGACTGTCGATAACAGACACATCGATCCCACGTATTTCAATAGTGAAATGTGTTATATGATTGTCACACCAGACATATGCCAATGTATAAAAGTAAACTAATTAGAAAATCAGTGAAAACACACCAAAGCAATCAAAATTAAGACAAAAAAAATTAACCTACTTGCTGAAAGTATAAAAATGGGCTCAAAATGTGATGTTGCTTCCTCATAAAAAAAAGCACAATAGCGAGCAGCAGTAGGAAAAGGAAGTAACGCTTCTCAGAAGATGCTTTAAAACAACTTACTGAGGAGGTGATCAAAAATACATTTTAATAAAATATTGCAATGTTGTGCAGCATACTACACATAACAAGAACAGCACAGCAGCATTCAGGGGGGATCTTACAGCTCCCAAGGACTTGTGTAGGTATCAGAATCACATCCTCCACATGGCCAGAACTCCCTCTACAGCAGTGTGTGTCCTTTGGTGTGCGGTGTTATACCTCTCCTCAGCCACGGTTTGGGGACTCAACACTGAAGTCAGCAGGTATTCACTAACAGGATGCCTGCTGTCTCCCAATAACCAGCCACCAGCAAACCCACTATCCTTTGCCATCTGATTCACTCCAAAACTGGACCAGATACAAACATTATGTGTACTTCCAGGCCACTTGGCAACAATGTCTGTAAAATATGCTTGATGGCTGCATATCACCTGGACATTTAGGCCTAGTGCCAATAACCCTTTTTGACAGGTGCAGATAGGATTCGAGAAGCTCTGAGTATGAATAGGGTTGAGGGTTCTATTTCACCTATAATGTCAGGTATGCCTGCAATGGCATGAAAACCACTTTTATTGTCATGCAAGGCATCCCCTCCTACTGGACATTGTATGTAGTTGTGCACATAGCTCAGCAGAAATGTGATCAATGCACACATAGAAGCAGAACTCAGCAGTCTTCCTGAGGCCATGTGCATCTGTAGGTCTGCAGGAATCCACCGGTGGCTTAGGAGCAGAGAGCTGTCAGAAGCTGCACGGTGCACTGAGGGCAAAATTCCGGGGTGTTCCTCTTTTAAATGTATCCTGCACCAGACCAAGGAGACTCATCCTTTCACCTCAGGCCAGCCTGTTTTCCTCTATGAACTGTTCATTATTGAGATGGTCCAAGGGGTTCATGCCCCCCCCCCACAAAACTGCATTTAGAGCAGCACCTTCGCTTCCTGGACAGAGCCGACTGAAACACTATCTTCTTCTGACTATCTTCTTCTCGCCATGAGGGGTGATTCACCTTCTCACTTCAGAAGATGTGACTAAGCACATAGCAAATTTGATTGGTTAGCTCATTATACAGCCTACCAGGGTAGTTCAGAATTTATGAATTATGCCCAATTCCACTCATGAACTAGAATTTGAATTGAATTGGCCACACCCTCTAAGATGTTGAATTGGAATAACAATAAGAAGAATTTAATTCATTTCATTTCAAAGCAATGCAATGCAATCATACAACAAAGGAATGCCATTTAATCTAGCAAAACATAATTACATAATTGATTTACTTCCCAGATGATGTATATATTGACCTTATATATGTAATAGTGAGTAATGTTATATTTGTATGATTCAAGATAAAAATTGTGTAGTTGTTTTAGCCGGTTCTAAAAATATGCATTTGGTTTATGTCAGCCCTCTAATGGGCATATATTAATTGATCTTGTATATGTAACTGTTCATGTGTGTTACCTTTTCTGAAGAGACTGCATTAGCTTTTCCTGTGTGTCAGTGGGCTGTCAGATGGATGGGGCTGTGATAGGGTTACTTGTATGACTGTATGAAGTGGTCTTCCAATATGGTAGACAAAATCACAGTCAAATTACTTATTCTATAGGTGACACTTCAAATGTGGTATTCATTATGAATAACAGTGACATGCACAGACTTTTCAGGCAGGTGCTCGAACAGGGTGGCGTGGCCGACAAGTTTTTCTTACTGCCGTAAACTTTCGTGATTGTGTGGGCGGGAGGGGATAAGGGTTGGATTCAGTGTGTGCTGTTTATGTTAACATGCTGTTTAATTCATATTGAAATATTAAGCTGTATCGTTACAGCTGCACTTACACTATGTATATGACTTACGTGGAATTTATGAGAAATAAATATTCATTTTCTTGCTTATATTCAAAGTCGAATTGCAATACTGCGCCATTTTCTCAACCAATTTTATGAGCTGAATTTGATTTTCAAGGTCATTCTCAGGTTAATTCTGAATGATGCACAACCTCAAATTGCATCCAGGTGTTACAACAATGAGCCACTTTAGCGCTAATTTATAGTCTACATTATAGTTTTATATTGCAATATTAACCTCTTACCATATCATGAGCATTATTACATTGTCCAAAGAAGACCATCAATGCATTTTTGTCATCTATTTTGAATGATCTCTGTGTCTCTGTGACAGGACAGCAGGCAAAAGTTCAAATAAAGAATGACAGAAAATAAGGAGTGGGTGGGGACACTCGTAAATTTACGAACAAGATTATGAATTACTTTAGTTACGAAGGGTTTTGGGAAACACTTGTTAATTGACGATCAATCTTAAGTGCTAGATAACGAATGACTTAGCATTAATAAGCTTTCAGGAAATCCAGCCCTGGTCTGGAGGAACAGCAGGATACACTTTAAATATAACAGTCATTCTGTCCAACTTTGCGACAAAGGAATCTCTAAGCAGGTGGCAGCTAACAGCCTGAAGTAGCAGGTAGCGGCTAAGAGCTTGAGGTAGCAAGTAGCGGCTAACAGCAAGAAGCTGTAAGTTAACACCAGCACAAGTCCCAGAATCAGCTCTGTTGTAAGGCCCTTGAGCAGGTGATTAATCTGAACTGCTCTAGTAAAATACCCAGCTGTATCCACAGGGCACACTGTAGGATAACCAATATAAATATTCCAGAGAGTGGAATCACTGCCGCACCTTTGGCACAGGCACTCAGACTGTATGACATCAGGAAATATTCAGCGTCCTGCAAATTGAAACAAGAACATCTCGCTTTTATCTGGTGTAGATGAACAACAAAAATACCCAATGATGTGAAGCACAGAATGGTCAACAGAGTTACCCCTCAGAGAAAAAATGTACCTGCTTTAAGAGGTATTTCACTTGTATCTTCGGAAACGTAATTACATTCAGAAACTACGTGATATTACACACCCTGGAAATAAAAGAGCCAGAAGTCGGCCCACTGAGGCCGACACCCAACACACTGCCTGGTATAGAACTTTCAGATTAATTAAGGTCTCTTTCATTTTAATTAAATATCCCTTTGTCTGGTTTAAACACTAGCTGGGGAAATAACTTGAGCAAACAAAAGGCAGCATTTTCTATCGAGGGTGCGCTGGCAGTCACGGTATTACCAGCTACTATGGGGAAAGAGAGACAGATGGCACACCCTCCGGGCACCGCCAGGCTGTGAGTTCAAGTCTCACAGGAGTAATTCCATAGGATCGGTTTGGAGTTTGCAATACATGCTAATAAATGCTAGTGTGACCGCGGTGTGTTATTGAAACTCCCGTCACAGCTGCTGGGCAGTGACAACGAGTGACGAATGTCAGCGCACCCTTGTGGAATCCTTCTTGATTGTTCTCTTCCAAGGGCTTGAACAAAGCCAGCCTACAAATGGCCGCTTTCATTCCCACGCCAGCCGCAGAGCCGACGCCTGTTGTTGTCTTTACTGTGGTTATATACTTTCATTGCACACACAGGTCCAAGGAGATGAGTGGCCATACAGACGAATCCAGCAAATGACTGGAAACAGTCTCGCAATACAAGAGCAGGTCATGAAATTTGCTTTGGCTGGTTCATGAGTCAGGGGCGCCCCCTGCAGGCTAATCTATCACTAGGTCTGCTGGTAAGAGGGTTGATGACATGGGAACACGCTACTTCTCTTGGGAGAATAATCTCCCGCCACATGTGTGTTGCTAAGACATTCAATCGTACAAACGATGACTCCAACTCTCAGCATATTGTCTTATTTCTGTGCTCACACCAGCAAGTGTTGCAGCATTCAGTCATCAGATTCCCTCTCTACCTCAAAACCCCGTTTCAGGAATGCCTCTGCTAACCTGATACCACTCTATATCTCCAGAATGTTCTTAGTTTTGCACTCTCAGCTGATTTATATGGCAGTTTTATCATGTCCTTGCCCTGTCTGGTAGATATTGAGAAACTCTTTCTCCAGTAGTGTACCTAGTGTACCTGGGCATTCACCGGAAGCTCAGCCTAGCTGCACTTATGCCTAGCCAAATGTTTGTAATGTATTATTTGCATCACTTGTACACTGCTTTGGACAAATTTGTCTGCTACATAAAATAAATGTAAATGTAAAGCAGTGTTTTTATGCACAAACGACTGTGTGTGCGCTTCGGGGTCTACCAACATATTCAAATGCATAAATTACTAAACAGATGCTTATAAACTCGTAAACAGAAACTTATAAACAAAAACCAGTGCTTACTTGACTCACACGGTCTAGGAATTTCTGAACACTCGAATAACGGTCCCCTGGCTCACACGGCTGAATTTAAGTACAACTTTTATTAATACTGGATCCATCACAGTGCATTTCGTTACGTTAGCAGTGAATAAAGTTAACAAATAAAGAAGGTAAATATTACAAAAAAGACAAATGTATAATTAAAAAAAACACAATAAATTAAAAAGAGGAAGAGAGAAAGGGGAGTAGACAGTGCGTCACCGGGATCCGCAGCGTTACTGGACTTCACTGGAAGGAGAGGTTTCGTACAAAAACAACAAACACATTATATATTTCCACAATAATAAGAAAAAACATTTTTTTTAACTGTGGCAAAGGTCAAGTTCAGAGACTCTGTGTTTTTAGTTCCTTCAGGTCAGTGAAAGGGGTGACAGAGGAGACGGGGTGACAGGGTCAGAGGTGACCTCGTACTACAGGACGCTGGAGAAACGAGTGACAGATGTGCGGTTTTCACAGAGCCTGTCTGGTGACTTACCGACAGAGAACTCCCCCGACAGGCGGGGCTAATGTCAGCCCTGCATCTAGGGAGGCAGCTTGAGCCTTTGAACTAACACTTATTCATCCATTTAACCCAAGCTTTTATGTTGCGTTTTTTTTTCCTCGTATACGCTGTGGGATTACTCTAACAGAACAGCTGGCTTAAAGTGCCTGACCGAGGGATGCAAAAGTGACGGTCCTTTCTGCTGCTAACGCGAGAGTCGATTTGTGCGTATGTGGTGGGGAGGGGGGGGGGGCGCTTACATTGTCTGGTGATACATGACAGCACAGAGAGTCTCTCTGGAGTACGAACAGCCGACACCGGTGGCCATGAAAACATGAGCCCTGGAAAGGCCCACGGCTACCATCCCAAGCCGTACAGCCAGGCTTAATCTCTCAGAGTAACAAATGGCTCTGGAAGGCTGAGAGAAATTACAGAGGTGCCTTCAAGCCATCCAGCAGCTGGATCCTCTATCACTCCAACTTCAGCAAAACATAAATAAAGGCAGAGCAATATAGGACCTAACAAGGTCCATGCATGTAGCAATGGCAGGGGAGTTTGTTAAGAGCACACAGGAAGAGCGATCAGTGCAGAATTGTGTGTTGGGTCTCGTTAGTGGACACTTCCCGCAGCCTGAAAACTGATTCTCTATCTCAGACCAACAAGCAACATCACTGTGCCGAAAAATGGGTAGCTCTCCACCAACGGCACTTAGGAGAAGGTTACAGTGCTCCTTCTGGCCCCGAGAACAGCCTGGAACTGGATCACACTTACAGGGAGCCTTTTAAGCTGTATACCATGTCTTCCTGCTCTGAGGAAGGTGTCCAGATTGGGCAAAAGTGCTGGGTCATTTTTTTCAAGTTCCACCTGAGCCTTCAGCAGAATGCTCCTCCAGCGCAGAACCACCATACAGGATCTACGTGAGTTTAAAAGCGTGTGTGTGAGGGGAAGTGAGGTCCAAGCCAGGTCAACGTATGGGATGGTGCTCCAGACTGAGGGTGAGAGCTAAACCAGAACCACAGTGACCGCAGTGGGTCCAAAAGCCAGCTCCACACCCACCATCCTTTGAGCTTCTCAGATGACAACCCCAACACAAAAGAGAAAGTCTGACTGTTGACATTCAGACAATGTGCAGAAGTAAATATACCGACCTTTTGCCAAATTAGATTTGATGATGATGTCGCTTTTTAATCAGCTAAAAGCACACTGCGTACCGCACTCCTGTCACCCTGTGGACTTGACTTTTGCCTTGGTTTTTTTTTTTCCCCAGTACATCTAGACAGTAGAATTAGTGTCAAACACTGTGTTTTATTATTTATGAAATGCGACTTTTACAATTAGTGTTCACCTTCTGATATATTTATATATATGTTTATTTACATACAAAGTTATGACCTGTGCTTCAGTGTAACTATGTAGGATCACCAGCTGCCTGCCAGTCCAGACACATCCACGTGGGGTCACTGCTGTGCTGCTGGTCCGCTGCCCCGCCATTTTGATCAAACCTGCCTCCTCCACACCGCTGTGCCCCTTCACAGTGTGGGAACAACGCTTGCTCCAGTACAGTACAAAAGGAAACAACTGAGGGAAAAAAATTGCAATATAGTTGTCACCGAATGCGGCTACAAGTGTCTTCAAGAACAAGGTGTACTATTTGCCTGAAATAAATAAACTGCGTTGTGTGTCCATGTAAAATATGTACATGTTAGTGGTCATCATGCTCTGGTGAGCTTCTTTCTGTCATACAGGAAATCCCTGCTCCTGCTACTTTGTTTTCCACTTCCTGTCCTCTCCGACTTTCAGTCTTCACACATCATTCCAACACATTTCCACCAGGCACCTCTAAATGAAACCTGAGGATCAAAATGTCCCATTTCATATGCTAGGAGTTTTTCTCTTCACCCTTTAACTATATGACACATTTAAATAAGGCCGACAAAAATCCAGGCATCTGGTGAGCCCTAGTTTCTTCCCTCACACTGAGAAAAACAGCTGTCGGTGTCAAAAAAAAGCAAAGATGTCTCACCATTAATTGCTATGTTAATGTAGCCTCCGTACATTTTTATGACTAAATATTAAATGTCATCTGCCGATATGCCGTCAAAACATGTTACAAGTATATTTTTGCACGCTACCTACACTTTATTCCACAGTTAGATTTCCTGTACAGATGCTGTCCTCGAGTCGGTGTGCAGGGGCAAACCTCGCTCCTGGCTTCCTCCTGCCTCCTCGGCTCTCCGAAAACTACCTGAACCCCCGACGCACATGCGCAGCAGGATTTCACAGCACACCTCACTCAAGATGCGCACGTAAAACCAGCTTCTGTGCAAGTCTTCACCTAAACCGCACTAGTCAACAACATACATCTGAACTGTTCGCTTGCGAATCTTCTTTCAGCGCCAAAAAAATAAATAAGTCCACACCATAATATCCTGCAAACTCCACTGGCTCCTCTCCGTTTCTACTCGTTTTGCCTTAATCCTTCACATTATCGTGTAAGATAACGCGCGCTTCGTTGTGTTGCCATGGCAGTGAACGTCAGAGTGTGACCACAGTGACATCTAGTGCTCAGCCAGGGAATTTACCTTCAAAGTGCCAAAGTTGTCATCTCACACCCCTCCGTGAGACGCGGTATAGAGATTAAAATTGTTTGCCTGATGACCGCCTTAAGTTAGAGATGAAAGAAAACCTGTACACTAATAAAACCTATACAGTAATAAAAATCTATTCTTTAAATTTTATCCTTCAACCAAACAGCACATTTATTGCTTGATTTCATACTGAAATGTTCACTAAGTCTTCTAAAAATACAAGTATATGCCTAGCATATTTTTAAATCATCTTTTTGTGAAATGGTGACACAGTATCAGTCCCTGTACACAGCCTGGAAATCTAAGCAGTGGAATATAAGATAAACCCACACCACCCCCACCCAAAAGAAAAAATAGACTAATCCTGGCAGCAGAGAGCTCCCCCTTGAGGCCACCAGCTGACCTGCAGCAGTGTCCTCAGCCAGCAACGCCCCAACCTCTTCCAGGAACCCACACAAAGAGAGGCGGGGCGAGGTGGCCACACCCTTACAGCGGAAAGTCTGTGAAATGAAAGCAGCTGGGAAGAGAGAGGCAGTTCAGCGCTACTTTTTCACCCAAATCCCTCTATCGAACTCGAGGCAAGAGGGGTGGGCCACCTGTCCACACTGCGACCCGCCGCCTTGCAATTTCCCACATCTGATGGGGTGTCAATGATTAAAACATGCGTCCATACATACTAAAATTACAGGGAGGGGGCTGTTTTGTGTCTGTATAGTCTAGTTACCGATTATTTACCGACTTTGATGGAGTTGTTACATAATTCGCTCAAGACACCCCCACTCAGGTGGGACCGTCACAAAATCCTAGGTGCCGACCGATCATTGGAGACAGTCTTGCGGAGTCTGACTCCCCTCCGGATGGAAACCAGCATGTCCTCCCCCCCTGGGGGATGGGGGTCCTGAGCAGGCACAGGGCGGGGCGGGGGCTCATCAGGCTGCGAAGGGAAGGGGAACTGCCCCTCCCCCAGAGCCTGGGCGCTGGCCACCAGCTCTCCGATCTGCTCCACCAGGCTATGCCGGTTGGCGGCCAACAGCTGGTCTTCTTCGGCCGGCTGGGTGTAGACGCTCATCTCACTGGAGCTCCAAGCCGTGTTGGGCAGGCTCAGGCGCTTTGGCGAGGCCTTTGTGTAGTCTGGTGTGCCGGGGGAGGCATCCTCAGAGTAATAGACACACTCCTCGCTGCCTGCCCGAGCCGGTGGCCCAGCATAACCCGGGGAGTCCGGCACCGTGGGCGTCCTCACCGGCACGATGGGCGGTCGGATAGGGATGGGACCCGCGTTGGAGAGGGTGCGCCGCACACTGGGTTTTGTGGAGGGTGTCCGCCGGATGGTGGCAGTCCCCGGCGTCCCTGTGCCCCCTCCGCCCTGGCCGCCCCCCCCGGTGGGCAGACCGGCAGTGCTGGCCGGCCGCTTGGTCTGGATCATGCGGCGGTAGTTCTGGGCGATGTTGCTGTGCCTCGGGATGGTGGAGGACTTGTCGAAGTCGGTCTGCACCTCACCTTCAGCATCGCCATTCACTGAGTAGCAGTCATAATCGGACACTGTGGAGATGAAGGGGTGGTTACCTCACCTTTACAGGGGCGCAGCAGAGGGAGATGGGCAGGCTGGGTTACCTTGAGAGGGGATGGTGTCCTCAGAGCAGGACGGCGTGGTGGTCTGAGTGCTGTAGCCACTGGAGAACTGCAGGGAGTCACGGCTGGTCTTCTGCTGGTCCATGCTGAGGCCGCGGGTCAGAACCATAGCCAGGTCACTGGCGGCTGGAGAGACCTCCTCACCGTGCTGATACACGTGCCGGGGGTAGGGGAGAGGTTAACACTGACTGAACACAGAGCCCAAACAGCCCAAGGGTCTGAACCAAGCCTTAACTACAACACTTTTATATTTTCGGTTCAGTCTGAAAACGTGTATATTATTTGATTCTCCATATGCAATGCAGTGGTTGTCTAACAAATTAGCTGCTACATACCAAATGTCCCTGCCGAAATATCTGCTAAATACAGAGTGCTACACTGCAGCAGATGGTGCAACAATTTGCTGGCTGCGGGTGTCACCTTGGCAGCGATGGAAGCCGGGGTCATCCTGTGCCTGTGAGAATCTTCCGGATGTATCCCAGCATACCCCTGGGCACCAGAGGGGGCTTCCGGCTCTCTGAGTCGCTCCAGAGGATCCTTCTTCCGCTGTAATGCAGTGACCATTGGCTGCTCGTAGGAGACTTTTGACCAATCCTGAAGATGGGGGCGTAGTTACTGAGAGCCAGCAGAGAGCTTGTGGCTTTACGCCAAGGACTTATCCGGCAGCTTAAGTGCCTTCCCAAGAAGCAGCTTCAGTCGGATCCTAACATAGGGATCCTTACCAGATGGCCATCCCGCGTCAGCCATGTTCGGCATACGGAGCAGGGCACAGCTTACTTGTGGCACCACTGATATCCTGCTCTACTTAACAAACTTCTCAACGAGAGGTTTGGAAGGTGTAGAGACTCGGTTTACAAGGCTTAAAGCAAGCAGAAGGCCAGGAGTGCGAATCAAGGAGCTTTGCAATGAAGAATGAATGAATTAAGCATGAAATGAACAGAATCAGACAAATAATATAAGTAAAGCATTAATCAGCAGCAGGAGGCAAAATTAAGCGCAGACAGAAAACCCCAAACCATCCTACTAAAAAAAACAAAACAAACAAAAACTGCAAAGAAAAGTGCCAATGAAAACAAACCTTCCAGCAAGGAACCTTGGATGTGGGAGAGGAGGTGTTGGATCCAGGGGAGCGTTTATAGGGTGGGGACGCAGGAAGTATGACAGAGAGAGGCCGGGCGGAGCCAGTGTGAGAGAGAGTAGGGCGGAAGGTAGCGAAGGACGAGCCACACTGCGAAATGAGAGACAAGATCGTCAAGCGCGGCCAAAGCTGCACAGTGAGCCTCGAGCCTGCCCTTAATCACTGATCTGGGATCTGTGGGGGACTGTACCCCTAAGCGAAATGAGTAAGAACACCAGGATCAGTTGCTAAGGGCACAACATATGCTGCCACCAAGAGGAGCGGGAGGGCCATGATGACGGGTGCGTTGATAACGACTTTGGGGCCAGATGTTAAAAACGGGAAGACACATTACAGTCAATCTGCTGACCTCTGCTCGCACTTCCCATCTGAGACACTTATAGATAAAACCACTCCCAATTATAGCAGCAATTCGGTGACTGATCTCCAAAAATCCCATCTGGATTGTTCCGTACAAACTAAGTTTGCTCTCCAATTTCCAAGTTTCCTGATGAACTCACATATGACAGCAATATAGTTATTAATTCTAGCAGAGGAACTGTTTAAAGGGAATTCAGGTATGTAATGTTGTTTTTTATGTTTATCAGAGAGACAGTATATAATATAAGATGCTTAGTTTCATTGGATGTACTAAGAATAGGAATATAAATTCCTTTGTGATCATGTCTGAGGATGTGGAAGAGTGAGAGTAGGTTCCTTTATGTACTTATATATGATGTGTATGAGTCACAGGTGCGTTTCTGTCCTTATATATGATGTGTATGAGTCACAGGTGCGTTTCTGTCCTTATATATGATGTCAACGATTCACAGGTGCATTTATATACTTATATATGATATGTACACGTCACAAGTGCATTTATGTAGTTATATGTGATGTGTAACCACATGTGTCACCATGTGTTACCGAGGTCGGGGAGCTGCACTCGCTGACAGACTGACAGGTCTCTGATGCCTCTGATGATGCGGAGCTTGATGACTTCTGCAGAAAATAGAGGAAAATACAAAGAGAGGTAGGGTCACAAAAATATGTGAGGGATGGAGAGAGGGAAAAAGGCTGGGTATGTGGGGTGGGGTGCAGAAAGGCAGAATCAGAGGTTATAAATACACAGCCCACTCTGGAGCTGCAGATGTAGCTGAACATTCACGCTTGAAACAGGGTTCAGGTGCCTGGTCCTAATTACAGACAAATACCTACAGAGGGTCCATACTGATCAGCTGTACATGAAGGTTCTCTACAGGGGGTGCATGCTGATGAACTGTGCATGCAGGGTCCCTACAGAGAGGGCATATGAGTCCAAAGGAAATGAAAGCAACCCAGGGCCATGGCCCCTACCTGGCTAGTGATGTCTGAGGGCATGGGTGATGGCGGCTTCGAGTAGACATTGGTGTCCTGTGAGACGAAGCCCGAGTCATGAGAGGACACGCTGCTGAGGCGGTGGGCTCCCCCTGGTGGCGGCTGGGCCAGACTGCAGTTAGCAACAGGACATAAGTCTGTGAGCTGGCATACAAGGGTGTTACAGTGGATACTGATTATCCTGTTATGTGTTACAGGAAAGAATGGATAAGCTGATGGAAGATGGATGCAGATCAGGAGGATATAAGAAACTGAAAGAAAAAGAAAATCATATGAATGAGAAGAATCAAAGAAATAGACACAAACCACACCAAACACATATGGGTCAAGGCAAGGTCAGATTTTCTGGCTAAGTGGAAGTTTTGGGTTCTACTGCTGCACTCCATTCCAACCCCCCACCCCCACTCGCAGCCCCCTGACCTGCACATGCTGCTCTTCCTGGAGCCAGAGCTGCTGGGGGAAGATGGCGGTGTCTGATAGGACCAGCTGTAGTCGGAGCCCCGCAGGTCCTTAATCACCTGGAAACGTGCAGCCAATCAGAGACCTTCATACAACAGGCATCACGTACTTCAGCATGCAGTAGCTGGCCAATGGGAGTGAGGGAAATTAGAGAACAGGTTTACAGGAAACAGAAAAGGTGAGGAGGCCAAAGAATGGGGAGAATTATGGCAGTGGTGCTTAGGGATTAAGAAGCCAGCCATGATACTGCAGTCCTGCTACAACGCGTGATGTGACACCGCGAACCTGTTCTAATGCAATTTATATATCGGTATCCAAGTCCGATTCAACAAGGAATTTGTATTTGCGCGATTTTCAGTTGGAGAGAAAAGCGGTAGCCGACCACAACGCGATATCGTCTTGGCAAGAAACACTACCTGCGCACAAAAGCAGGTATCCAAGTGAAGGATAGCGACGTCTGATTCATGAGCGAATCGTTCTTTTAAACCGGTTCAGGGAATCGGTTGAATCGGTTTTCAAATCTAAGAAAATTGAACTTTTGGTATATCTACCAATTAAAATTCTAAAAATATTTGAGAAATTATCCTATAAAAACACACAGCAACCCTTTTTAATTCAGTTACATTTGCTTTTTGTAGTCTGTCTGTAATCATGTTGCCTTCAGTGCAACTCCTGACTCGACAACCGACAAGTTAACGAGTTTGGCACGTTCGATTGAAGTTGCTAAGCAGTTCTTGTGATGCTCATAAGACCTACAGGAGATGTTTATAATATAATTTATTTATGCATTATTATCATTTCTTATTTAAAATGCATATAATTACATTGTTAGCCACTGGTATCAGTTTTTTATTCATTATTTCATTTTGCTTGGCGTAAGTTAAGTTTTGTAGTCACATTCCTCCAACCCTATTTTTCCCATTGGAAATATACGTTTTAGTACGCGATTTTAGTGAATGCAAGGTTTTTCCAGAATGCATTAGTCGCATTGTAGCAGGACTAACTGTAGTATAATATAACCATAATAAACAAAAATGTCTTTGAACAAAGGAATTTGCTATATAAATGAAGTAAAAGAAAAAAACATTTAAAAAAATGATCTAAGCTATAACAAGAATGGACTCCCCAAGGCAGAATAGGCCACCATGTCTTTCAGTTTTCGCACTCTCCTGTAGGGGGCGTAGTATGGGGTGGCTGGGCTGGCACCTGTTCGCTGGCAGGGGGAAGTTTGTGGGGGTCCGTGGTCAGCATGGTCAGGTCGTCAATAATGGCCTGAAGATGCGTGATCTCCCCCAGCATGGCGATCTCTCCATTCTGACAAAAGCAGAAGGCTAGACTATGGAAATCCATGCAATACTTTCCCTGACACTCTTTGCACTGTTACTGTTTATAGCAATTTATTATTTGTTACTGTTTATTATGGTCTAAATGTTTTTTTTTTTACTGTTTAAATATGCGTTGTGGTACTGTAAACCTTTGTGATTAATATTGTGATCCATCCATCCATCCATCCATGCATCTCCCACCAAACTCCAAACCACAACCACTGCTAATATCCTTCATTTACCATTTTTATAAACCTTGTACTTTTCATTAAAGGCAAATATTTATAAGTGCGTCGTCTCCCTCCATATTTCCCATAATACAGTGTGGGCCCCTGGCCTGTCACTGGCTGCCATTCTCACCACAACGGGCTGCAGGAAGCTGATGAAGGTGCAATAGCGCCCCCTCTCCTCCACCAGGGCACGGCGCACCGCCTGCTTTTCCATCTCCTCCATCAGCAGGCACATGTCACTGACATCCTGCATGGCGCTGTCCAGCTGGGGCTGCAGGTCCCCCCGTCCTAAGTTGGCGGGGGGGAGGGGGGCAGGACGGAGGTGGACAGAAGGACAGGGGGCAGGAACAGGGGGTGTGAAAGAAGCAGGGGTAGGAAGCAGGGGAAGAAGGTTTGGCATGTGGGAACAAGAAGTAATGAGGGTGAATTGTGCAGGATGTAACATAGGGAGAGTAAGGGGTGGGGCATAGAGGAGAGGAACGACGTTTGACATCAATAAGTAGTGAATGAGAGGCTCAGACTCATAAACATGATGGAAAGGAGGAAAAAGATGGGGTAGAACAGTGTTTCTCAATCCAGTCCTCGCGGACTCCCAGCAGTCCACGTTTTTGCTCTCTCCCAATTCTCTGGCAATTGGGAGAGAGCAAAAACATGGACCGTCTGGTGGTTAACGAGGACTGGGTTGAGAAACCCTGGGGTAGAGCCCAGCATCAACATCAGGGCCTGAGGGAAGCCGCTAATAGCTAATCGCTAACCAAATGCAACAAACGGGAGGGGGCGACGAAGGTGGCTGATTCCCCAACAGGAAGTGAGCGATGTCGACTGTCTAAACTCTGTCTAAAGGGGATCTAATACTAATCATAGGAGTGTGAGGAGAGATTAGGGGTGCAGTGAGCAAGACAGCAGAACAGCAGAAAGTGGGCCATCCACCGTGGGACCTGGGGAGTCACACGTCAAGCAGCTTAACCGGGACGGTGAGAATGTCCAGGGAATCGCAGGACGCTAAAGGCTGCTTGATGTAGGACATTCCTCACACGAGCATGCCTTACAATTAGTGTCAGTATTTTTACCCAATTTTTAGTTTAAATGATCATTTACTTACCAGCTATTCCTTAAAAAAAAAATTGTCTATAGAGGTGATTCTGAGTAATGTGTCACAGGGTCCAGTTGTGCTCCCCACTGATGGGGGACTGTGTATTTCCGCATTCTGCCGCACAGATGTATGCACATGCTCCCCTAGTGGTGGACTGTCATGTACATCCTCCACTGTTACATCACCCTGGCCTGGGAGTGACTGTTTCCCAGCCCAAGGAGTGTCGCTTACATGAGTGTCGCTTGTGTCATGAAAACAAAAGGCATGAAAGTGAAATGCAAAACAAATGCACGAAGAGGATTAGAAGCAGGGTTGTGGAGCAACAAACGTACCCATGAACTCTACAAAGGGGGAATTAGCCAGACAGAGGGGCAGAAAAAGGCAGAGGGCAGTGTTGAGGTTGGGGGGGGGGTGACATGGGGTGGCGTGGGGGGATTGGCAAAGGTGGCAAAGAGAATGTGAGAAGAGTTTAGCGTTAGGATAAGTACAGAGAGGCAGTCAGCGATCAGTTCCTGGCCAAACACTTAAGGAACGTTAGTGCAAAACAGTTATTAAATCAAACCAAAACAACATCCAAACAGAGAACAGCCTCAAACTGGGTGAAGGAATCACTGCCTTCGTTAGAGTAGGTCTTAATCTTAAACAGGAAATTCTGGGATACCAGTCTGACAGTGAAAAACCTGACAATCTGTCCAAATACGTTTCTCTCTATTATTACAGTCTTCCCCCAGAAATATATGAATGTGTGTCTTACAAGAGAACAATATTCTGCTGCTTTCAAGGAAAAAATATTTTGACAACGATAACGGCATGAAGAGCATTTTATTAAATGGCCACTAGAGGGAACTATTGTTTCACACCTGATTATTCAAAGCAGGGGTTCAAAATGGGCTAGATTCGGATTGCAGCACACCTGCGTTTGGATTGAACAAATTCCACGAATGCAAAGACAGACAATAAATTATGAGATATCTTCTATTGATTTTTATTACAAAAAGCAATCTATATTTTTGAAAAATATGCACACCGTTAAGAACAAATGTTGAAATACAGTATAGAAAAAGACCTTTTTTAATATATTTGCTTCAGTACAACCCTGTTCTTTGATTTGAATAAAACTTCACCTGAGCGTCACATTCATGGCCTACCAGATCAATGACAATGATTTTTTCAACCTTGGTAGAAACCAGTGATGGTGACCTTGGGAAATCGGCCTTTAAACCTGCAGCTCTGTCGATCTACATTCACTTCTCATCTGCATTGCTGCTACAGAAAAACAATGGGATGACTCTGAAATCCTTTTGTTTTCTTTGGTGCTCCAAGGATACTGTGGTTTTTCCACAAGGAAACCATGTTTACTGAAGTTATTACAAACACAGGAATAACATTCTTCTGACCCAACCCCACTACGAGCTGGACACATAACTCAAAGCTGCTGGGACATCTCAATAAAATATCAGCAGCCAGCCAGACAGATAGTTTCACTGAGAGCGTCGGTACCTCTCTTGGCCTTCTTCTGGAGCTTCAAGGTGTCTGAGGACTTCTTCTTGATCTCATGCCGAGATCGCTTGTACTCTAAACAGAAGATGTGGCCATATCAGAATGAAGACAAACCAGATACATGGACATCGAATGAAACAGATGGATTGGGGTGGGGGTGAGGCGCTCATTCTCACACCTTTGGCATGGTCCTTGTCCAACTGGTTGGCAGTTTTCTTCCATTCTTCGATTCTCTCCTGCAGAGGCGTGATCAAGCTCTCCATCAAGGCACTGGGGAGAGAAGAAAAGCCAGCAATGAAGGGGCTAGACACTGGCTGGTCACTCCAATGAAGGAGATGGACACGGGTTGGTGACTCCAATGAAGGGGATAGACACGGGTTGGTCACTCCAATGAAGGCGATAGACATGGGTTGGTCACTCCAATGAAGGGGATAGACATGGGTTGGTCAGTCCAGTGAAGGGGATGGACACAGGTTGGTCATCCCAATGAAGGGGATGGACACGGGTCGGTCAGCCCAATGAAAGGGATGGACACGGGTCGGTCAGCCCAGTGAAGGGGATGGACATGGGTTGGTCAGCCCAATGAAGGGGATGGACATGGGTTGGTCAGCCTAATGAAGGGGATGGACACAGGTTGGTCACTGGAAGAATCTGTCAGGTAGGAGCATGTTCTGCTGAGGGTCCTCCCACTAGGATTCTTTGAGTGGAATGTGCAATTAAAACCATACCAGTACATCTGGGATTCTGCCATGGTTCTAGAAAGTTCTGATCTGGTCTGTAATTCCAGCCAAGCACACTCAGAATAGTGTAACAGAGCTCTGAAAAAGCTACCATATAGTAAGATAGCATATAGCATGGAAACAAAAACCACTGAAATGGGAACAGATGATATTATTTACTACAATCAATGCATGATTTGTTCCAGGCTAAGAACACTCATTTTGTAAGATTCTTATTTTCCTTTTTCCCTATTTATGTTCCCAGTGATGGATTGGCGTCTCATCCAGGGTGTACCCAAGCCTAGCATCCTGGGCTGCCTGGGACAGGCTTCAGGGTTCTCGGTAACCATGAGTGGTTAGAAGATGGATGGATGGATGGATGGATGGCAAAATATATATAAATATATAAAAAGTTCCCTACAGAGCAGCATCATCCATCTACGAGCTGTAAGTGATTCCAGCACCTAACCCTTTCACACAGGAATGTAAACACTGCAGAAGAACTGTCTAACCGGCTATATCATTCTCTCTTTGGCTCGTTATTGGCCCCCTCTTTATGGAACTTTCCAGATACACAGTGGCCTTGGTTACATTTTAACATCCCCGGGACCAAAAAGAGCGGAGGAAGTCAAAGGCTCCACCCCCCGCATTTGGTTTTCCTTCACTGTCATCAAATTTAGGGGGCACTCTTTCTAATTTTACACAACACTATCATACTTGACACAGACAAATGTGCAAATGTACAGGGAATTACCCAGAAATGTACAGGCAATTACACCGACACATAGAGGCATGTGTGAATGCACACACATAGCACGTAACTGGTAAATAATGAAGGTGTTGGTTGATCACAGAGGTACAGTCCACCACAAAGTCCCAGGCGGTGACTGTGACCTGAGAAGGTCTGTATCATGGGGCCTCATATAGCTCTCCACCACCATCTCTGCACCATCCACAGGGGCCACAGTCCCAAATACTACCCACATCACTCAGTACAGCAGCTGCATGAAGCTCCTCTTCACCGTGGTGGGGACCGGGGCAGAGGGGGCACCTGGACATTGGGGTCCACAGACTCAGCAGTAACGTTATCAGCGGACTGCGTGTTTTCACTCAGTGACTTTTAATTAAAATGCTCAAATCTAGTTTAGTTACGATATTGTACATATCGAACTACTGATGTAAGAAAAACACATCTACATTAATCTTACGGCTAAAAAGTGTGCTGGATTCACACGTAATCTAAGGAAATGCAAATTTCCATGTGGTCCCACTGCTCCGGAATGTTCTGAACATATCCTCCCTCCCAGATCTCCTGGATTTTTCCACTGGCGCTGAAGACTGCAGTTGTAAAACAGCCACTTGACATGTCTTAAATTTGTCTTGAATCATTTGTACATCCAAATACACTAGAAAATATGCGCTTTCAATTTAGCGCTGATAAAGCGTAGGAGATGTTTGAGTTTTTTCCCAGTGAGCAAGCACATGTCATCACAGTGAGACTCAGACCACACGCACATTCAAACCCAGTGTCCGCTCCACTTCTCTGATCCAATTCTTATTCTCATTGCACTCTATTCCTGGAACTCACTTCATATGAATCCTATTTAGCAGGTAGGAAATCCTTACGGATAACAACTATCAATTATAACACTCGCACACTGTTTTTGTTAACCCCATAATGTCATCCCCAGTTTAGCCTGGATAAATATAAGATGAGGGGGACACGCATAGATACTGTCTGATCTTGATCAGTTTTCACTGGTTATATTTAAAGGCAAGTGCTCTCTTTAATTTCAGTTCATCTATCTAACAGAGGGCAACATGTTAAACCTCTTTGATAAAGGATTACATTTCTGTCAGGTAATAAAAATTAAATTATCCGTGTCCCCAAACTCTTTATTTCTGAAATTTATTTAAAAATGCATATCTCAAGACACAAAATTTGCTTCGGAATGTCTTGTGTCACGCCCCATTATATACGCCTGGCAGGCACATTGTGATTTTCATGTGATCACCTCACTAGTAACCACATGACCTCTAACTATAAGTGAAAAAGGGGGGCTGTTTGTGGGGGGGGGCAGAACGTACTTGGTGAAGTGACGGAGTTTGGCCTCGATGCTACGGTGCCGCATGCACATCCGGGTCAGCGCCGATCCGATGTCCCTGGTGGCACCTGGGAATATGGAAACCAGAGAGACATAAGGAAAACATGAGCACTGGAATACAATGCGATGGCACCCGCCTGATACCTGCTACTTGCTGATCTGAACCTCCTGACCCCTCCCCCCCACCCACCCCAAACACCTCCTGAACCTGCCAGGCAGAGAAGCTGAAGAAATATTTATGGCTCAGTGAGAGCAGTTTGGATTGGATGTACACAATCCTGCTTTCTGTCCAAATAAAGATCCTGGGCAGGCCTGCAGAAGGGCCTTGTGTCTGTTTAACCTCGAAATGACTCCTATAAACAGAGACACCCTATTTAGGCAATGGTAAGGACTTAAGAAAACAAATGCCTTTTTGGAGCAGACAGTCATTCTACTCAGGCACAGAAAGGAAGCCTAATTCACTTTTGTTACTTAAAGAGAAGCTATTTGAGGTTAGACCAGCAGGGGGCAGTGTGAGGTCTGAACCAATCTATCGGTTCCTGATTCATTTGCCACTACACGTAAACCAGTAACCCACCAGCAATGTGACTCACTAAAAACAAAGGTGTCCTGTAAAGCTTTAAATCATTTCTCTCCCAACACAATTCCACAAACACACATAACGGTAATGTCACCGACGTTTATTTTCTAGTCTTCATGCCAGAATTATTTCCATTCCTTTGCAAAGACATAGGAATAAAAGGATGATTTATAAGGGTACGACTATGATGTTCTATTGCTCCTATCATGTGACGTCCACTAGCTGAGCAATATTCCTCTGTTCATGTTTTATCTACTCAGGACATGCACCAATGAGAGCGTTGCGTTGTAAAGTTACTGTTTAAGAGTGTTTCAACTGTGTGTGTGTACATCCTGGCGGACACGGATACATGGCCCGACAAAAACATGTTTTAGGGATAAAAACCATTGTGCAAGGAGCTCTCTACCTAAATGCCCACCGCAGGCATCGCACACATGTCAACCCTGCCACCTCGGCATGTCAGACACGCCCCCTGTGTGTGTCAAACGCACAGGCTGCACACAGGCATCCCCTGGCTTCAAGCCAAACAGTCAAACGTTACGAGTAAGAGCTGCAGTGCAGACAGACACCAGGGACAGGTTCCCGTATTTTGTGGGCCCCACACCCCTGACCCCAGGGTATGTTTATTGTGTCCCTCTCCCATTGTCCTGGGCACTCACACACATGCCAGCTTATTTATTTTTCCCATGACACTCGGTTCGTAGGATGATCCAGGAAATGACTGTTGTTACACGGTAAAAAGGAGAAATGAAAGGGTAAAAAGACGGAAGAACAAATGAGGGGGAGAAAGAGAAGAAAGGAGAAAGTGGAGGAAGAGAAGGGGAATGAATGTATCAGGGAAAGGTAGCAAAATGCAGCAACACTAGCCAGCACTGGGGTCATTACTTTGCAGCTCTCCTGGCCCAGCCTGCCCTCACACAGCCGCACTGCCTCCCAAATGTGCCCCCAACAAGGCTACCGCTCTCTTCCCAAAGGTTAACAAGTTCCCCCCCCACCCAGAGAGCCAGAAGCAGGAGAGAACAGGCAATGAAGCAGCAGACGTTTCCCCGCGTTGGTCAGGGGGAAGTAGTGGCTTTGCTGGTATGTCAGCACGTCCCTGAGTCTGAGCAGACGATTAACAGAAGCTGGGATACTGGGCAGCATTCAGAAACTCATCCAAACTCGAGGAGCTAGGAGTGTAAACACACCCCAGGGCAAGTGAGGGGACAGGAGGTACAGGAACCACCGCGTTTAATACATTAATTAAGGTATTTATAACACACTCAGGCACTCATAACACACAAACACACATTCTAAACCATTATGGGTTCCATTACGATGACTGGGCGGGCTGTAGAAACTGGTACTGGCCAGAAACATTCACATAGTACCACTGAAAAATGAAGAAATGGCATTTAAACCATAAGAGCACATGTCCCCTGGTGAACACAAAGGCTCTTCACTGCCCGCAATCTTGCCTGAGTTCTGTTTAAATCTGCAAGTATCTGGCTGAAACATATTCCCTATAACCTTCTTGCTAATCTTTATGCAAGAACGGCACGCAGTGAATCACTGGGCACAGGGAAAATGGACACCCCCCCCACAAACTGCGGCAGCACACTGTTCCCCCCCATCCTCCCACCCCCCAGTCACACGTTAGTAAATATGGAGACCAGACATCACTTGAGATATTTATTAGCCTGTATTAAATTAATCTCTGCTGAGTCGCCATCATGAATGTAAAGATCAAAGGCAGGGTGTCTCTTTATTGCTAGAAAAGGGTGAAATTCATGCTAACCCCCCCAGGACAAACACATTGGCCCAGAGCTGCCACCCTACGCCTTGCTGCTGCATATACCAGCTATTCACATGGCAGGAGGGGTACGGTTGGGGTTAGGCTTTGGGTGGGGGGGGGAGGGGGGTGGTAATAGAGTGGCCTCAATACAATGTTGCATCCCCCCGTCCAAGCTCTCATTTGTGTGGCTCAGTGAGTTAGAACGCTGTGCCTGAGATTGGAAGATCGCTGGTTCACATCCCTGGGTTAGCAGAGTGATGTCACTGTTGGGTCCTTTAGCAAGGCCCTTAACCCGCAGTTGCTACAGGGACTGTCTGACTCAGATTTTTCAGAAATGTATGTTGCCTTGGATTAAAAGCGTTTGCTAAAAAAAATGTAAATCAAAAAATCCAGTCCGTACATTAGCATCTAATTACAGAACAGCAGCGAACATAGTAGAGTAACTTCAGTGAAGAAAGCCCCTTTGCCCAGAATGACCAACATCACAGTGCCCTCTACTGGTGGAAGGGAAGTAGTATGGCGCACACAGATGTGTGTCTGGGAGTTGAGGCACAGAAAAATGCTGCTTATTTTGAGTGGGAACATTCTGACAGACACCCACGTAGAGCCTGTGCGTGACTTTACACTCTAGCGTTAATATAAACCTCGGCGAAAAAGATGCGTTGTTATCGCGTACTACCAAACGTGTCAGCGAGGACTGGAACAAGCGAGTTCCATTCAGGCGAAGATGGACGGTGTCCACGGCAGCGAACCAAACAAACGAGGACCAGCTGGGACAGGCACACGCAAAGGCAATCCCGGCTGAGCTGTCTTTTACAGAACAGTGAAGTAGGTCACATACACCCACGACATCACTAAATCCTAAACGCCTCCTACATTATTTGGTGGGAAGCAGAGATGCAGAAAATAGCCACTTGCAGTACTGTTTCTGAGCTAGAGGGGGCACTGCAGGGAACCAGTGTGCCCACTAACATCCAAGTATATATCGCTGCAGCCGGGAGCCGAGTGTCGAGTGGGAGGTGCAATGTAGAGTAGAAGGGGTTTATAACAAAGGTTAGGGTATCAGGTGATAACAGGCCCCTTGTTATAAACCCCACCCACATGGCGCCTCATACTCGACATTGCCCCTCCCACCTGACATTCGGCTCCTGGCTACTGCGATATGCCTCTCCTAACATCTGCCTTCCATTTGCAAAATGCAGTGAGATGTCAGGCTGTCACGACACATATAAGAGTACGACCAGCAGGTGACACAATGACTAAGGAGCACGTTTTATATTGCACCCATGAGGAAGGTATGTAATCTCCACGTCTGCAGCAAAAAAAAAGAACATTTTATTTTGTGGTTTTACAGAAAGAAATTAAAAGTGACATAAAAGTTTTGTTAAGCTTCATATAAGCCCAGGGTGATAGTAAATCTTGCAAAGACGTTGACAGATTTCAGGCGCGGTTTAGATGCCGTTCGTCTGCATTGGACATCTGTGCGGAAAACGCTAAACAGACAGACGGCTGATGCAGCAATGCTGGCTCGTCCACACAGCCAAGGCAGCAAAGCGTGCAGCGGTTATGGGAGATACTGCAGGATCAGGGCCGTTCCTAAGGGGGCCAGGGGGTCGATGTCCAGGAATGCCGGCAGGTTTGTGCAAAGTTTTCCTGAATTCCTAAAGATCCTGCTAAAATCGCGGAGGAGCAGCTGTTTTAGGGGTCACAAATGAGTAGCTCTTGTTTATTATCCTCATCCCCCCGTCTTTCCCCTTCTCTCTGTGGTAAATGTCTCCGCACTCAGTGGTAAATGACCATCATAGGTCCTGCATTCTTTGTTTCTCGCACTTTTATTTATTTTGCCAGTTGCTTTTGTCCAAAGCAATGTATGAGTGATGCAAATAGCACATGACAAACGTTCGGCTAGGCATAAGTGCAGCTAGGCTGAGCTTCCGGTGAATGCCCAGGTACAAGTGTGAGCAGAACTGGAGAAGGAGCTTCTCAACATCTACCAGACAGGGCAAGGACCTAATAGGACAATTAGGAAGAACCTAATAAGACGACTATTCTAACCTCTGTGTTTATCGGTCTGGGTTTTTTTTTCACCTGTAATGTACTCTATGATTTTCACACTATGAGACGGAGTGTCAGACCTGACATATTTTTATTTCAGGCCAAGCATAGTTGGGCGTCGGAGTCAGCTGAGAGAAGAGAGGAAGACAGGATGCTGAGGAAACAAGTGTGGGGTTGAGGATGGCGCTCTGTTTCTCTCTCTCTCTCTGACTCATTCACACAATCCACTCCCCGGGCCCCTCCCCCCCCGCCCATCCCCGCACCTCACTACTGCTTCTCATTCTGCCAGAGTCTCCATGGCAACCTGGGAGATAAAGCTGGCGGGGGGATATGAGGCAGAAACAGCAACTGCCCCCCCCGTCGCCCAGAGCCCTGCCGCAGCTGTCTGCATGTGACTGCGCAGAGCGTCAGAGAAAAACATGCGCAGGCACATTTTTACACACAAGTCCGGTCTTTACCACATTGGACTGTGCTTACGTAAATATAAATCATGTCACACACATACACATACACACGCATACACACAGAGAGACTCGCACACACAGACACATAGATATACTCACACACACACACTCATACCTGCCTTGCAGGGCTGTGTGTGGAGAGTCTGCTCAGCGAGGAGCTCATGCGAACAGCATTCAGAGGCCAGCAGGAAGCCATAATGCTGCGTGGCTTGAGGAGCACGAAGTGTGCCCCCCCCAGAGGAGCCGGGGAGCTTCAGCTGGCGTGTTTTGTGGGTGATGTTCAGCTTCTAAGGCTGCTGCTCACCTTCATCAGCATCATGATCCAGAACGTGAACGGTACTGTGCGCGTGTTTATCAGTGTGTCTGCTCATCTTTGTGTGTCTCTGGGTGTATACTGATGTGTGTGTGTGTGTGGGGGGGGGGGTTGTAAACTCTTTATTTAGAAATTTTTTCCAGTCCCCACAAGAGGAAACTTCATTTTATAGAAATCTGAACTAAAAATGCCAAAAGTCTTGTATTTTGTTTGGTTACTTATGGTTAAGGTTAGGGATGGGTAGGGGTTAAGGTTGTCTTTGTTGGGATTAGGGTTATCCTGATAGAGATGAATGGATGGTTCCCACAAAGATATACATACAATTGTGTGTGTGTGTGTGTGTGTGTGTGTGTGTGTGTGTGTGCATACACACCTTCCAGTGCTCACACTATGTTGTCACACTTCTAATCTTCCTCCAGCCCCAGTCTCCCAGTTGATCGCCCCACTTGGCCAGGAGCCTCAAAACATTCGGGTCACGTCCCACACAATGAACTGAGCATGCAGGAAGTCAGGGAGGCACGGCATGCCAGACGCCACTCACCTCCCGCCCCCACGTCCGCTCCCGAAATCCAAAACCAATGCTCGTCTGAGGTGATACACACACACACACACTCACAGACAGCAGAGGGGTCCATGGATGGCATAGGCACCCATCAGAGGGGAATGACAGGGGCAGTTCAAGACCCTGGGAGTGGCCTTGAGAGTGATGAGGAAGCGGAAGCAGAACCGCCCAGAAGAGAGAAGCGAGAACGGGGCACAAGTTGACTGGGGAAGAAGAATGGAGGAGAAAGCAGGATGAAGGCTTTCCTGAGGAAGACAGGTGCTCGCGTTTCCAGGGTTACCACCGCCAACGCCTCACATCTGCAGAACCAGGTTGGCATGGCAACTGTGGACCGTTATAAGATGGGTGCTTAGATTCGGCCCAAACTTCCCAGACCGGGACAGTGAGTGCTTTCTGTGACGGCCCACGCTTGGAAAGCATCGCATCCGTTCACGACAAGAGCCCCAAACCTTCCTTTGGTACAGTTACACCCTTGCTGTCAATAGGTGGCGCAGCGGTTTAAATAAAGGCTGTTACATTTCACCATCAGTCAAATTTGTGAGTAATAAATGACGAAAATGCCAGAATTAGCCTCATGACGCTAATTATGTATAGGTGTGACATGTGCACGTATTTGTTTATGTCTGTTTGTAGAGCATAAGGGAACGAAAAAATATAAAAGGGAGAATTTACAAGGAGAAATCAATAAAATTGGCATTTATCACCTCAGTAAATGAGATATGAGAAGCCAGCATATAAGTGTCTGGAATGTGAATATTTTCTTTTCATCTGCTGAGTGTTTTCCACATGCAAACTGGACCCGACTTCTGTCAGCTTATATATGCATGGTTGATTCTTTAGCGCTGATGGGTCCCCATGCTTACACTTGGAGGAAGGTTGACCCAGGAACTGGGCTCCTTATGTTTATATACAGAAGGCTGATGAAGAATCGTGACACAGAAGGGCTTTGTGTGGAACAAGAGAGAGGGGTAAGGAGCATGCACTGATTACTGCGCATTGCTGCACCTACATGACAAACCACCTCAGGGATGAGGACCTGCGTGTAGCCATGCGGTGGGTGATACCTGAGCACCACATCAGTCCGAATGGACCAGTGTGAGTTTTTTTCCGGTGGCTGGAGTGCCAATCCTGCCACCAACCCCCAAATTTCCCTGTAAGTTGGAGGACCTCCTTGCAGGACTGGATGTAGTTTAATGGAGTTGTGGCTCTGAGGCTAGTGATCTGTCCCAGCAATCTGAAGGTTGTTGGTTCGAATGCCAGGAGTGATCCTACTCTGTTGGGCCCTTAAGCCACAATTGCTCCATCCTGGGTATGACGTTGAACTACACCCAGTCCTGGAACAGGAGGGCAGGCAGTAAACGCTATGGCCTCTGCACAATGCTTGGTGCTGTGTTTAGGACTCAGGACTGTGATTGTCACAGTGGGTCCCCACCTTGTACATAACTGTCACACTATAGATTGACTTGTGGTCACATTCTGAGAGCACTGGAATGTTGCAAAGCCTTATGGGAGCTCATTTTGCCACGCAACTAATGGTGACTAACTCTGTAGCAACACTCAACACAAATGAGTTTGTTTCTCAGAGAGCAGGGTCAGTCCCTGGAGCAATCGGGGATTAAAAGCCTTGCTCATCGGCCCAACGGTGACATCACTCTGCCGACCTTGGTATATGAACCTAAAACCTTCTGATCGCAAGCTTGGCATCCTAAATTGCTGAGCCATACTCCGGCCCCATTAGCCCTGGCAACCTTCCAATCATGAGTACAAAGTCCGAACCTGCGGAGTCACACCAAATCTTGATAGCTGGCTTGGGTCACGCTGCTCTAGTACCACGTTCAGAACATTCAGTTCAAAAGTGCATTGAACAAAAACAGGACCAGATTAAAATTAAAGCAGCAAAATCGCAAGATTTAAATCAGGACGATGTCACACCCAGACCCTGAGATCGTGCCAGATGCCATTATGCTGACAGTCAGGCACATCGACATGGCAAGAACTCAAAGACACGGGCTCTTGGTGAGTAAGATGGAGTGTGGAGCCTTTTAACCGAAACGTGATTGGATCTGCTTGCAATTTCGTGGCTTGTAAATCCACCTGACTCATTGGGAGCCAAAAGGGGGGAGGGGGGCTCATCACAAGCCCAGCTGTTGGATTCATCGCCCTGCTCGCATCACGGACGCCTTTCGACATCTTGTGCCACCACCAACCGCCATGTTAGGGAAGCGGGCCCACAATCTCGGCAAGAAGAAACATATCAAAAACATATCAACAACATGCTTTTAGGACAGCGATAAATATTTACTGTCCTTGATAATGACTAACAGGGTCCAAGCTCCAGGATCACTGCTGGAGGGAAGGTGTCATGGAGGGCTGAGATAATAGTGAGTCTGCCCCCTCTGGATGTACAGCATGACGTTGACGGTGCGATTAATTCTCACGTATTCACACGTTTGTAATTCCTGTAGAGATTTTCATAGCGAAACCAACCGTGGAGATACATCGACAGACACAAGCCGGCTGGAGATCTGACCTTCGAAGGGCCGAGGTCACTGCAGACAGGGAGACAAGCCAATCAGAAGCGTTTGGTTGAGAGAAAAACGACAGACTTGCCTGGTACCAGCTCAGTTTGAATCCCATAGTGTCTGAGTGGAATTAGTGAGAAGTGAGACAGCAGACGCGTGTGCACCCGCGTTGTGCGAGTGTGAGAGTGTGTGCACAGACGTTCAGTGTGCGGTGGTCAGACAGATGTTTACAGCTGCGGGAACTTCCTGGCAGAGGAGAGTGCTGCTAAAAATATAAAGCAGCACTGCACTCCAGATGTGTTTTCCATTACACCAGTAACACGAGGAGGGGGACAAAAGGAAATACTTCAACATAAGACATTTATTCTCCAAACAGCCATTACACAGCAGACTGATTCCAGGGAGCGCTCCCCCCCCTCTTGTTCTGGGACGGCCGCCACGGTATAAATAGAAACATGCTGACTTCACGTCGGCTGCCGGCGGCTCCAGATACGGGACCCTCCAAATGCGACTCGCAGGACACGATGTCACGTCCCAGACAAAGATCTCAGCCTGCTTGTTTCTCCTTTAACCCTGAAAGGATCTGGGTCTCTGAAACCTGACTCTGCCTCATCTGCCCCATCTGCCTTTCTCACGCCGTCCCACACTCCTTTGCTCCATGCTCTCTCACTGCCTCCCCTCGCCTCCTCCTTCCTCAGCCCCCCTCCCATCACCTCTTCCTCTCCCTGTCACCAAGCTCCATTTCTCTTTTCTCTCAGCATGCACTTCCACCCTTCCTCCTCCTTCTGTACAACTACCCTGGTTTATCCCCATCCATCCTTCCTTCTCTCTTTCTAGTCTCTTCCTGCTCTCCCTCCGTCGTTCCCTTTCCCAAAATCATGTACAATTGAACACGCTTCAAGCCCGGCTCCAGCCTTAAAGTTACCTGGGCGACAGGATTATCTAAGAGGTCCAGGGGCGGATTATTGACACTTTCTAGTTTTGAATGTAATGCTGCCTCATACAATACAGTCTACAGTAGTTCTATAAATGAAGGAGAAAGCTTGGGTGTTTCTCAATATGCGCACTTGACCGTACTTGTGTTCTCGTGTACCCGTTTTACATCATCTTCTATTGCCAAAGGCCAGTTCCAATACTAAGAACAGAAGTACAGAGGATGGTAAAAGTCCCCGGATGTCAATCTTGCCTCAAATAACAAGGAGACACCCTTGCCAAACAAGACCAATCCCATGATACATTACGCCTGAAGTTCGTTCTTGGAAGGCAGGTTAGCAGGACTGGTCTTGCCAAGACCACAAGTACGATCTTTGCATTCTTAATATTGAGAAACACCCCTTACGACTGGGTGGTGCCAGGCCTGACACAATGTCCTTCCAGACTTCCAATGGGTCAGTGGCATTTTTCAGGCTCCTTCTTCCTCCAGTCCCAGCTCTCATCATGAGGTGCACCCGAGCACATCTCTTCCATCCTGAGTTAAATGCACTGTTTTGTCTTGGCTCCAGGCCACAGAAAAACTGACCGTTTCCCAGCTGCATTTGCGTTAGGCTGACCAACGAAACAAAGATAATGTCCGGGGGTCATTTATGCTCCGCATAATGATGTTCCCCAAATCTCACCACCGGAGCCATTTGACCTCATGGTGAGCACCGAATGCCACCTTAGAAATGGCGGCACCCCAAAGCTACCCTGCAGCCATCCCACATCCCAGCAGAGATACGAGGCAGCCTGCTGTGAGGGCATCAGGTGGCCCACAAGACCCAGGCCACAGGAGACGACAGACCCTCACTTACCATCGATTTACACTGCTTAATCAATATTAGTTGTCTGTCAGATATCCAGTTTACCTAACATGAAGTTGCTATGTTAGTCAATTCAAATCATAACTGATGGATAGGGTTGGTGAAAAAATTTTAAATAAGTTTACTTTTGTTTAATTTAGCGGATGTTTTTATCTAAAGCACCAGTCCCTGGTGCAATGTCCATGCGGTATTTAGAGACGGCTGGATTTTGTTTCTGGAATCAGTGAATAAGGGGGAGTTAGCATACAGGACGCTGGCCAGGTTTGGGGATCACATCAGGGGCATGGGGTTCATCTCCCTGAGCGAGCTGCTCAACAAAAAGCATCTGCAACAGCTCACCGAGCCAAACAAATGGTTTAGATGTAAGCTCTACCCTTAATGGGTATGATCCCAAAATAAACAGTGGCCTCTTGGAAGCCCTATTAATTAATGTAGATTTTGAATACCGGTAGGGTTTGTGGACTTGCATCATTAACTCAGGAAGAGGCAGAAGAAGAGCCACATAGGTCAAAATCATGTGAACTCAGTATGGAGTTTGGTGGCAAACAGCCACCAGACACAACAGCAGACTGGAGGTGAGAAGGACTTAATCTTAAGCACTGTTTTTCAACTCATTCCTCAGGGACCCTGAGACAGTCCACATTTTTGTTCCCACCCAGCTCCCAATCTACGTAAACCAAACAGTCAAAAACACAAAATACCTGGTACAGGAGTGTTGGGAGGAAACAAAAATGTGGACTGTCTTGGGATCCCCAAGGACTGGGTTGAGAATCAAGACGCTTCATGGTTATCGGCTGTCTGCTCACTTCTTCTGCAGGTTCCACCCCCACCCAGACACTTTGGTGTCAGAAATCCCTGAGGACTTGACTACCAGGAAGCAGGGATCACCATTGTACCATGGGAAAAAAGACTTACGGCCAAACCTTGACTGCAATCAGCACCAAGCAAGTCAAGTCTGTCGATTTTCTCTAAACCCAAAGAAGTCCATCCATCCATCTTCTGTAACCATTTTTTATATACAGGGTCATTGGGGGTCCACAGCCTATGGGCATAAGGCAGGGAACAATCCAGGATGGAGAGCCAAACCATCGCAGGGTGCACTCACACACGAACATCTACGGACAATCTGGCAACTCCAGTTAGCCTCAGAATGTTTTTGGACTGTGGGGGGAAACCGGAGCACCCGGAGGAAACCCCACGACGACACGGGGAGAACATGCAAACTCCACACACATGGAACCCAGGTGGAGATTTTAACCCAGGACCATGAGGTGACAGAACTAACCACTGTACTACCGTGCCCCCCCCCCACCCCCCAAAAGAACTCATGTTCAAGTTTCTGAGAAATCCCAGATCTGTGGCCATCACCTATCACTTGGACCAGTCCCGTCCCCCCCAGTTCCATAACCTTGATAATAACTGTCACTTCTTCCAAGCTCACAGTCACAATCCCCATTTACCTCTTCCAAAGTACAAAGGAATCATCAGCATTACCACAACACCTTCCCCGAGCTCAAAGCACAACTGTGGACTGCAGAACAAACCCAAAGGTTTCATTTGATAAACCGGACAAGAATCAACCCTTGATTGCACCCTGTAGCCTGTCATAGCCTTCATTTGATCACTAAGATGCCTTTATAAATATTCATACAGATTACAGTTCAAGTACATCTTGATCAGTAAACCTGGAATTTCTGCTGAAGATATTCAGGGCAAGTTACCTGCGCAAAGGTACAGCAGAAGGACCCGCCTGGGTGAGGGTTTAACAGCTGACACCCCAGTCCTGTTCCTAGCAGCCAAGATAACAATAATAATTAGAGCATGCTAGAGTCAGTCAGAGGGGATCCTGAAAAGCATCGGCTGGTCCAGTAGTACAGGCCAACATCCCATAGCGCAACCCCACCTTCACCCTACTACCAGCACGAGGAACCAGCTTTTCCAACACCCTTAAGCCAACTTCTCTCACAATGCAGTGATCTTTTTTGTGTCTAGAAACACTAGGTTATACCCAGCATACTGCCATTTGCACAAGATACCATTCTTGGTTGCCCACGGTGATGACTTCTCTAACTGCCTATATTTGGCAAGCCTTGCCTGTCCACTGAGCAGGTCCCTTAAACATTTACAAATATGTAGAGTATGATGTTACAGGCATATGCTAAAAAACTGCCAGTGTTCTCTAGTCAGTGTCCAGGCCTTTGCTCAGAGCAGTGGGAAAATCTGCCACACCGTGGCTCAGCCATCAGTTATCCAGGGCTGGGCAATGGGCCCATCCTGAACAGTTCAAAAGTAAAACATTAAAAATGCGTTAGGACAGCACCCTATAATTGCAGTCCTCTGAGCTTTGCCCTATAATTCCAGCCCTATGTGCTGCATTCTAGGACATGCAGCCATGACAGACCATTGTGATTTTGGCATTTAAGTTTTCTGATCTTTACCACCAAATTCAAGCACACATCAAAAACTACAGCTTTCCATCTCAATACTAGCTTTTGATCAGATAGTCCTTTGAAGATCTTACATTCCATTTTTGCATCTTATGTAAATTTATGTCCAATGGGTTAGGAATCTGTAGCTGTGTTTGGAAGGTTGCTGATTCAAATCCCATGTTCAGCAGAGTGAGCAGAGAGTCACCATTAGGCCCTGGAGCAAGGATTTTAATCCCAAATTGCTCCAGGGACTGTTTGAGCCTGGTTTCTCAATTGAACATTGCTTTGAATTAAAAGTGTATGCTAAATAAATAATAAATGTTAATGTAGGGCAAGCACTTATGTGAGGGTCTACATGATTCAAACATGTATGACTAAGCTATCTACTCAACAGCGCAATAACCCCCTAAAAATCGAAACTATGAGACTTCCAGACCTAAACCAAGACCATCACCCCACGTCAGGCTCCAACATGTGGTGCCCTCTGAGCCCATGGGCCTTGGTTCCAGTGAAACAAAGCACCTTCTTTGTGTGTAGAAAACTAGATGAGCTGGAGTTTTTTCAGGCAGCTAACCTTGTAGATCTGACCTTAATAAACAGACAGAAGACAACAGGCCCTGCAAACCTTCTCTTACTCATGTTTTATTATTACTCTTGTTTCTTTAAGCAGGCCTCGATGTGGACAATGCCCCCTAGTGGTAGAAAACAGAAGGACTTGAATAGAATAAAGTTATACGATTTAAAAGGAGAGGACAACATCTGTGTCGTTAAGGAAATCAGACAAAACAGGCATTATCCAACAGCATAAAAGGACAACAAATCGCCTCACTGGCAGCTTCGAGAGCCATTAGCCTCATGGCATCTGCTCAAATAGTTCATTCTGCATCTACGTTTTCTGTTAATGAAGTTTCATTTAGGGAATCGACAGCGCTGTTCAAAATGACCAGATGCAAGCCTTCCAGCAAAGCCCCATAAAAGCATACTCAAAGTCAGACAAAATGACTAACAGCCTCCAAGAAGCACAACAAACAGAATCGTAACATGGCTGAGTGACACGGGGAGAGAATATTCCGGAAGCAAGGATGGAGTTCCGCAGCCATCAAAGGAGGAATGCTATTCCGGATCTCCTTCAGCACTTTCTGATTACTGAAAATGGGGCTGCAAAGGTGGGGGGGGGGGTGAGGGGCTGTCACCACCATTACAGCAAAACCAGCTTGATAATCCACCGCACTCACACAAACGCACGTATATAAACACGGGGGCGGGAAACACACGCTAACGGCCGCATTCAACTTATGCAAAGCATGATAAACATAAACAAAAGAACGAAACAACAGAAAAAGAACCAAACAAACAATGTTGTTCTGCATCAGCCCAGATCTGCCATGGGAGCACTCCCACAATCCACTCCATTTCTCCTTGGGGAGACTTTCGGTTGCCAGGGTACACCAGAACCACCACCAATTAATTATGTGGGAAGAATGTCAATATTAATTGGCGAGTGGCCACTATGTCCCCTGGCCTCTCGTGGCAAGGCAGAGGAGCATAGAATTGTCCTTGACTAAGAGTCTCCTGAAGGTCAAAAAGCGTTTGGACCTCTATGTGTTTCTGTTTCTTTGCTTACTGGATAAAACAGAACCATTCAGCCTTTAAGCTGGACATTCCGGAGCTTTGTTTGAAGTATCATACACACTTTTCCACACACTTCCATCCATTTCTATGGCAGGAGCTTCACAGGAGCAAATCAGGTTAATTATGTCTTGCAGGAGAACCTCTCCAGATGTGAATCTGCAGCTTTTTGGTCACAGGCCTCTCAACCAATCACCTACTTAAATGTTCTCACAGGCTGCATCAGCCGCCGCTGATCAGGGATTGACACCAGAGGCCATTATGAGCTTTCAACCTCGCCCTCCTCATCTTCAGAGCGTATACTGAGACATCTGTCCTCGCAGCCTTTAGCCGTGTGCTTTGGGATCCCGCTACGCGGAACAGAGCAAGTGGAATTGGCCGTGAGATCGGAAATTCGATGAAAGTGCACCAGGGGTATTCCCCAGCGTGGATCTGCAGCTAGTCGCTGAAACATACTGGAGGTAACTTCGCAAACGTGCCCACGGCATTGGTGTATGAATGTGTGGGCGTATTCCTTCAGCAGGATTGGCCAATGAGATAAGGTCTTTTATCAGCTAGACCAGGATCAACCAGAGAGGACAGACACCAAAGAAGTAGAGGTTGGGGGGGCATGAACGACAGGAAATCAGCCATCCTGTCTCGCAGCCTAAATGTGCTTCTCCCTTCATGTCTAAATCCATCACAGGCACCATGCTGGTGTGGGCTGCGTTACGGTGAGTTAATATTTGTACAAAACGTGAGAGGAAAAGGACACCGCTTAAATCTCTGCACATTTGGTCAATGAATTTTAACCCTTGAATTAATTACATCTGGAGAGCAGGCACTGTCGGCAGAAATTATATGTATCTTAAACAACAGAGTCTAAAGCGTAGTAGCAGCACTGCTCCACGGCTGCTCAGCTGGGAACCGTTCATTTCCAAGCTCATCTCATAACTGTTACCCTACCAGGGTTTTTGGCAAATAAATAATTGAATATGAGATGGGCACCTGAAGGGCACCCCTCATATGGGCCTCAGCTGTATCAGGCAGCACAGGGGGCGACTTTGACGACGGACAAAGATTGTAGATCTTTACAAGGATCCAAAAAGTGAATTCTGCTTCACCACAACGGGTCGATACTTTGGTTCATCAAACGGAGCACTGTTCAGCATCTTTGTTAATGATTATGTTTGAAGTTATTCAGAGTGTGTGTGTGAAACAGCGGACACACTCTCCTGGGCGTAGGCACAGACATGGCCCCCCCACCCACCCACCCGCCACCTCCCCACCAGCTGCGGCGGCAGAGAAACCATCTCTCCAGCGGGCATCAATCACATTTACGATCATCATAACGTTCACTTCTCCTCCGCTGGTGGGGGGAAGCTGTAAAAACATAATGAATACGTTGATGAGGCTGCCCCCCCCCCCTCAGGGCCCCCAAGGCCAGGCCCGTGGGTTCATTGGTCAGCTGGGCATCCCAGCGTGAAGGCCAGCTCTGCGGGGGGAGAGGGCATGCAGCGGGGACAGGATAATGGGGGCAGGAGACACTGGCGGACCTGATGACCAGGTGGACGATTGTATAGGGCAGTAAAAGGCTCGCATTAATCGAGACGCAGACCAGCATCAACCTGCTAGGGGCAGGAAGGCACCCCATCTCCCCACCTCACCTGGGACCCCCGGAGGGGAGGAGAGAGCTGCACCTCATTATTTTCTGCTTCTAATGATGTTCGCTCCCTCCCCTGCCTGCCCCCCGCAACATGTCTGGAACCCCCCCACCACCCATCCACAGCTGCCCTAGACCTGCTAACAATTTGTCTGAAGCGAGGTCCTGAGACGGCGGTGCTCGTGGGTTGGCAGGGGCACTGGAACGCTGCTGCATCTCCTCCCAGGACCCAGCACCCACCTCCCAGTGCCCAGCACCCAACTCCCAGTACTCACAGCCCCCCTGATAGTAGCCATCTTCCTACTCCCAGTACCCAGCAACCAGTACCCAGCTCCCAGCACCCAGCTCCCAGTACCCAGCTCCCAACACCCAGCTTCAAGTACCCAGTTCCCAGCACCCAACTCCCAGTACTCAGCACCCAGTACCCAGCTTCCTGCTGTCAGTACCCAGCCCTCAGCTCCTAATAGCCAGCTTCCTACTCCCAGTACCAGCTCCCAGTATCCTGGGGTCTGTAACTGCCTCCAGCTGGGGCCGGGTCTGTCCTAGGACCAGAGAATGGACCCTGGGGCTGAGCGAGCCTCTGGGAACACACACAACTACATACGCACATGCACACGCATGCTCACACACACACAAGCAGTCTCACACATGACACACTAACACACCAGGATTAATCCAGTGCTGAGTCCTTGATGACCAACACTTATTTCACCTCCATCACCATTATGAGACACACCCTCCCATCCCCTTTCATCCGTGACCTCCTCTTATTGCTCCATCTCCTCTCATCCTCATCTACTCTCATTCCTCATCCCCTCTCATCCCTCCATTTTCTCACATTCCCCATCTTTTCTTTTCTCTCCATCCCCTCTCATCTCTCCATCTACTTTCATCCCCCATCCCCTCTCATCCCCATCTCCTCTCATTCCTCCATCCCCTCTCATCCCTCCATCTCCTCTGCACATTTTATGGTCAGCTTTCTTCCAACCTCATTCCTCGAAAAAGTTCCCACACAGCATGTGCCAAGGTCTTAAGATCGAAAATGTTATTTTAAACCTTTTCTGTACTTAACACACCAAACCAAAACATAACTGGTGTTACCCAACATATACACCCAGGCTGGGTAGAAGGGGCAGTTCACAAACCCTTTCTGACAGAAACAACAGTATCTCACAGAACATTGAGGCATTGCAATCTTGTCCTTTCAGGAGCCTCATAGCCAATGGGAGGATAATTCCTCCACAAAGACAGAAAGGCCAAAATACCAAAGACTAACAGCTGGTTCAATAACAGGCGGACAGACGTAGAGCTGACAGCGACATGCCCCCCCTGAAAGCCCTCACCTCTGGTGTTGGTCGCCATGTCTGCCACCTTCTGAAAGGCATCCAGGAAGGCCACCGCGGCCAGCACTGTGGTCCTGGCAGCACCCAGGGAGAGCGAGAGAGAGAGAGAGGGAGCGAGAGAACAAGGTAGATTGAGAGAGTGTCCCTTCAGCTTGAATTTGAATTTACGAAACTGACAGGGAAAGTGGAGAGAAAATAGGGCTGCAAATGCTGCAACAGCCATCTATACACTGTAATTGATCCATTTAAATAATTCATTTTATACTTTGTTTTTCATTTATCAGTTATATGTTCAATCACATCTGCCAAATTGAAATAAGCCAAATGAATTCAATTCAATCCAGTTCAACTGAATTCAATTGGATCGAGCTGAAGGGGCAAAGATCCAGGCCTGTGACACCAAATCAGAGCATCTGTCAGACTGCCACACATCACTGCCAGAGTCGGTTACGGGGTGAAAGCTGCAGAGCGCAGCCACACAGCCCAGGGGCGTTAGCCGTTAGCCACTAGCTGGCAGGGAGCAGCAATGTCGTATGGGTTTGTCATGCCAGACTCTTACTATTTCAGGAAACAGCCACACTCCAGGGACTGTCTACAATTTCTGTTACATTACTTATTATGGTACCTTGTAGGCCCATCTGAAGTCATTTATAAAGTGTAAAATGTCGCACAGCTGCACCTCAAACAGCCTGTTAATGACTTTTACTGCAGGGTCTGCCCACGGCCTTTTTCAAACTGCAGAGGAGTGAGATGTATCCATTTCGGATGGTGGATTGGGTCACGAGGGTGGACGGGTCATGTGACGGCACTCACCTGAGCTGGGAGTGGAGCTTGGTGGCCTTGGTACTGAAGTCCTCCCATATCGGGTATGAGCACTACAAGAGAGGAGAAAGGTGAGGATCAGATGAGCGAGAGAATGATTGGGCAGACAGGCAGGGGGCAGGGCTGAAATGCTGCAAGGAATTCTGCTGATGATACCACCTAAGCAGCAGACCCAGGGTCTTTCTCAATACCAAGTGTGCAAAGATTGCACTTGTGGTCTTGGTAAAACCGGTCCTGCTAACTTGCCTCCCAAGAACAAACTTGGGGCTCAATGAATCATGGGATTGGTCTCGTTTGGCGAGGATGCAACTGATGTATCCCTGATATTTGGGGCAGGGCAAGAATGACATCCGGGGATTTTTACCGTCCTCTGTACTTATGTTATTAATATTGGAACTGACCTTCGGCAATGGAAGATTACGTAAAACAGGTACACGAGAACACAAGTATGGACGAGTACGCATATTGAGAAACACCGCTCGTGTAGAGGGTAGTCCCTTTACACTTTAATAATGGCAGCTGATTGCACCCAGCTCCATATAAACCTTTATTTGTTTAGCATTCATCTTTCTCATTTGCCATATTCTCCCCAATCAGGTCTTTAGTCAGTTTTGACCTGACCAATTATTTTTCATGCCTGGGGTCACCTTTTTGGCTGTGACATTACGTATTAAATCTTTTCTGTATTATCTGGCCTCACAGGCGCCCTCTGAAGACTGTGTGAAATTAGCCACAGGTAACGCAATCAATAGTACCGGCACCGGGCCTGATCTCATGTGATGCCAAAGCCTCATTTGTCTTCTTGATGTCTTTTAATTCAGTCTGGAATCAAAGGCCAGTTCCCCAAGGGCAGCTACCCCGCCAGAACCTGTGCACACCCACGGGACGGTCTACCGTCAATCCGGGCGGCCGTGCAAGCACTGATAAAAGCGAGGGAGCCTCTGACTCAATCACAAGCTGGCTTCATTAGCACATTTTGAATATTAATCAGATGACAAAGCCGGCTTAAGTCAATAAAACCACGCCTTTTCCAGGGTGGTGTGTTCAGGTTAATATCCCCCCCAGTTTGGTCCCAGGCTGTGAGACATGACCCAGAAAAAACACTGCTAATTCCCTCCTCAGCCAATCAGCTCTACAGCATGACCCCATGGTCCCAATAGGTGAGTCTCCCACCTCTAGCCAACAGAAAACACACACTCATGTAGTAGTACACACACACATGGAACCATACACATACGCACTCAGCAGAATGCCATGGCACTGGAAATACATACAAATGCGTGGACTGTAGACAAAAATAAAGTTTTCACTTAGTTACAAATGCAGCAGTTAGTCCAATTCTCCTCCCACGCCGGTAGTAGAGGTGATACAACTTGTTATGATAATGTTGTAAAAAAATCCTATGAATGGCCAGTTCTTACACATTTATTTATTTGGCAGACACATTTATCCAAAATAACTTACAACTGAAAGAGCAGGATCAGCCCACCCCTGGAGCAATTGGGGGTTAAAGGCTTTGCTGAAGGGCCACATGACAAAATCACTCAGCTTGTTTGGGGATTTGAACCTACAACCTTCGGGTTATAGGTACAGCATTCGAACCTGCTGAGGCACACATTACCCCCAGCTCAGCCTGCACCCTAGCCTTGAACCCGCTGCTACCTGGGATAGATTCCAGGCCCTGCCTGTGACCCGGACCAGGATTAGTGGTTGGAAGATTGAGAGATGTCCTTCCAGCCACAGGACCACGTTTAGCCATTTTTCATACTGGAGCCACGATGCAGTGCGATTACATCGCGGCTTCTTCCTCCCTGCTTCCACTGCCGCTTCCTGAGACATCAGCCAAATCCATCCTTTGCCAGGGGAGACGGGGTTGTCATAGTTACCAAACTGCGACACATGGGAGAGGCAGAGATACCGGTAATCACTGTTAATTTGTTCCGCAGATGTTTTTATCTGAAGCGACTCCGGATATAAAGCAGGGAAGACGCATTTCTATCCTATATACAGAGTTAAGGTCTTTAATACTATCTGCCACAGCACATGTGAGGTTAAAAATGATATAAGCTAGTTGCATTCTGAAACTGGCCTCAGAAGTGTTAATATCCTGGAGATGCTTAATAGTGGGATCAGGCTGTGCAGCTAAAGTCGCCCGGAAACCACACAGCTAACCGCACAGCTCTCGTGGAGAGGGTACACTCATCAGAGCGGGCTGTGGGGCAGAATTCCGGAAGCATGCTCAGTTTCAGCTAAAAGCTCATTGACGCTGACGTTCCGCACATGAACAGCTCATCAGAGTGAAACGGGAGATTCTGCTTTGGCAGCTGCGTGATGCTGAGGGAGCTGTGATGACAGCAAATACGAATCTGTCAGGAAGGGGAGGCCCCACTAGCAATGATAAGAGGACAGCTGAGGAGCTGAGACTAGGCCTGAATTTCACATTATAACGATGCACAACACTGTGTGGAAATTAGGAATGGCTCGGTAAATTAAACACTATGTGAAAACAGAGAAACAAAAAAGAGGAATTAAATGAGATTTTTACATTTTCTAATGTGATAGTTAACAGTTACATCTCAGGCTTAAATGCTGTCAATAAAAATAAAATTGGCATGGGAGACATTTGGAAGAGCAATAAATTAGGGGGATTTATATAGTGCATCTGCACTGCCAAGTTCAGAGAGCATTTCATAAAAGATTTTCCAGGTGGAAAAAAAAAACAACACTTTTCCAGTATTGGGAAATATTGGCTCACCATTACCATGAATAAGTACTCATGGAAAATGGAAGGATGAATATTTTTCCCTTTATAGAGGATACTGGAAACTGGTTATTATAAGTAATCATAAATACAAGTGTAGGTAGCATATAAGTATCTGATGACAGCAGCCAAGAGTAAAGCCTTCACTGATCCAGCTACTGGAGGTAGGGTACTCTCAGTAAGCACCTTCACAGGAACACTGGGCTCCTTTCTCTATGGGTAGCATGTTTCTTCTGAGCAAAGAAATCGGAAGAGTCTCCATTTTCATCAACTGCAACATACACTTAAGAAAATGGCTGTAACTCTCATGACTCTACTGGACTTCTCACAATAACCATGCAGATCAAGCACCTTAATCACTATGCCACCTCATTCCTCAGCCTCAGGTCCAGATCAAGTAGGGCAAGGAGCTGGTCCACCTCTTCTGGCTGGGCCAGCACCATCGACACTAAAGCTTCCTCAAATTCTCAAAGGCTATGACGCTTTGTGTTGCTAGGCTGCAGATGCCGAGAGCCCTGGAGGAACGTACCATTCTGCCTCGGCTCCGGGTGCCGGGGATGAGACGAACCAATTAGAGACTAGACAGAGGGACAGACAGCCAGCCACCTTGCCAACAGTTAATATCATTGCCAAGATGGATTACTATTATTTTTCAGCACATTTCCACACGGGTGTATCGACGCTCACGGATTTAACTAAAGAACAGATTTCAGATGAGATTGTTTGCTGCATAATTTATGAGGCCAGGCTGGCATACTGCTGTCTGGCTATAATATTAAAGGGGATGCCATAATGTTTATATATATTAAGCAGACTCTCACTGGGGCACCTGGTTTGTCCGTTTGTAAGGAGCACCACATCTTATCTAGAGAGCAATCTTGTGCCGTAACGGTGTGGTGAAGGACCACGCCCAGCCTCCCTCCCCGAGCACCTCCGAGGTGAGGCGGCTGATCTCAGTGGCGGGCCTCTCGGATGCCCCACCATCCCCTGTCTCAGGATCGAGCTGCTCTCTTGCAGCACTGAAATCCACCTTCCTGTCAGTAACTGATTTACTCCAGGTATAGCAGCCGCACAGACTTACTGCCACTTTTCCCACAAATTAGTCGCCCACTCTGTCGCTGCCTGGGCCCCATCTACTTTACATACGTTTTTGTGCCTTCAGGAAGCCTTTGAATTAAACGCCGAGGAACAGGCTGGGAAGGCACACCAGCAGATGGATTGCTCCTCAAAGCACTGGGACGACCTCGCTCAGCACCTCCTACGTAAGGCCTTGGCAAGATCATCAGCCTTTCCATGGTTTGGCACAGACACCAGCAAAAACTTGCTAGCGACTCAAAAGTCAGTCCCATCATCAAATCCCAAGTTGCTCTGCCTTGCCAGAGCAACAATCAAGATTGTTCTTTCCTGTTCACCACATACTTGCAACCATGGAAAAAATAATCATGTTCATACTGGAGCCACTTCACAATGCTACATTTATTTATTCGGCCGACACTTTTATCTAAAGCAACATACAACTGGGAAAGCAGGGTCAGTCAGTCCCTGGAGCAGCTGAGGTTAAGGGTCTAGCTCAAAGGCCCAATGGTGAAGTCACTCTGCTGACCACAACATTTTAGCCGATGACCTTCCAATCAAGAGCACAGTATCCTAACCCACTGAGCCATACAACACCCCCTCTTCAATCAATCCATGCAATATTTCCTGAGCTACAATGCACTACAAAATGTCAATTGAGTTCTTCCTCTCACTAAAGAACTGATACTTCAAATATGAGAACATCAAAAGGAGCTCCAGCAAACAAAATAATGAAGAATCCCCCTCATGAATTTACTGAAATGGTTTTTCCTCTTTTTTGTTAACAGCAAAATGAAGGTTCACTCAGAACCCTGTTGGGTTAGGTATTAATGTTTCTACTGCCCAAGCAGACCTCTGCTGTCTTTAGCGATTCAGCAAAACCCTGCGAGTGAGCTGGTCCCACGAGGGCGACATGGCTGTCCCTGGCCCTGAGGGTTGAGGATGGGTGGGCAGATGTAGGGGACACACATCACCCTCATCATCCTGATCACTGGTGGAAGTTCTGCAGAACAAACCAAACGCATCTTTACATGTTTCAGTGACGTGCCCCATGACTTCATTAATTGGCCATCTGCAGCAATGGCCTCTGGGTGATTTCAGAGCTCTTCCACAAGGGCAGCAGTAAAGCTTCCTATTGTGAAAACATGTTTATGGGAAAATATGAACTGCACGCATTTCTTTACGTAATTAATACTCACCCTTTGCCGTCAGCTGATAAAAATGTGTCTCTGGTAGATTTCCCGCCACATAAAACACATCAAAGTTTTTTACGGTCCGCCTCAGATGAGTCGTGCTGATGAATCGCAGCACACACACAGAAGAATGTGATCTTTGTTTTTGCACGAAGTTTCTGACGCGGCCTTCTAGCTACTTACAACTGCTCATGAGATGCACAAAAATGCAGTCAACTAGGAGGAGGATGTTATTAATCCACAGAGCACACCAGTTCAAATACTGGTCCGTGGCCATTAGAACTGTGTGGCAGACTGGATGTTTGTTATTCACTTCTGATAGATTGCATTGTATATTGCCAGAACTTTCCATATTGTCAAGCTAACTGGCACACAAGGCATCTCATATAGCGGACTTTGAGCAACAACTATTCAGTACAGCCAGTAAAGGACACAGCATACATACATACACAAACACCACACACACACTCATGGATACACACATACAAGCAAAACCCTAATCCCATCTATGACAACCTTAACCCCTACCCAGCCCTAACCTTAACCATAAGTAACCAAACAAAGTACAAGACTTTGGCATTTTTAGTTTTTTGATTGCATTTGATTGTTATAACATTGTTTCTCCTCGTGGGGACCGAAAAAAAATGGTCCCTAAAACACCAAATTAACAGGTTTTTGATTACATTGTGTGGACAATTGGTATTCCAGCAAATTCTAGCAATGTAATATATACATAACCCCCACACACGCACGTGCATAAGGATTACCTATGCTACTCTGAAACATGACAAGACAAACGTGAAGGAAGATGAGCTTGTCATACGTGAGAGAGTCATATGTCAGGCTAACACAACAGAGCTGCTCTCATCTGCACTGCTCAGCCCCCTCCCTAACTACAGCCCCTCTCACTCACCCTGCCCCCCCACCACTCCCCACAAGCCTTTACAATTTAATGTGCACCTCTTAAAGGTCTAAAGCTGGGATAGGTTAGTACGGAACATGACCCCAATTCCAGCCATCCTCCCACTGGTCTGACCTTACAGCCAAAATAACCTTTAAGGAATGCATTCATACCAGGATGTTTACATGGGTGAACACACAGAGATACAGTGATTAACATACACATGCACATAAATATACCAAAGAAAGTATCTAGAGTGACCTAGTATGTTAAACAGGCTAGCTGCAGACTGACACTCTCCCTTTCAAAGAGGCAGCCCAAGGCAACACAAAAGATGTGTACCATAGGGATCTACTAATTCCTGCACTGTTTGGATTTTGGGGGGACTCTCGACATCCTCGGAACAAAGGCGAGTCTGAAGGAGCCGCGGTTCCACGACGCTTCATTCAGAGCCCTTAAACTGCGCTGGCCTTATTGTCATGAGATCCCCCATCCCCCTCTCCCCTGCCCCCACCCCGGGGGCATTGTTGCCAATTAGCACAGACACAGACAGACCACATGTGGAAAGACAACACGGCCAACGCCAGAACTGTGACTGTGCCATCCCGAATCTCAGTCCAAGAAGTATCTCTCATCATCACTGACCATCCCAACTCCAACTGCTATGGGTCTGTTACAGCCACCAAGCTCTGACCAACGAGGTCTGTCAACCTACTCCAGACAAACAATCAGTGAATAGACAGCGTGACAGGCCATGGTGGCCTTATTTCAGCTATTCCTCGCCGCACTATGCTTTTCCTCTGTCTTTGTTCATGATTTTACTCCATTATCTTCTCCTCCCTGGTCCTCACATCACTCTCTCAGTTCATCATCTCTGTGCCTCTCTGAATGTTGAGGAAACACCAACTTGATCAGTCACATAAGCAATTAACAGGCTGGTGTCATTGTTGGCACACTTACTATTTCCATCCACTGACCTGCCTTCTAGCCCAAACAGAAGCCTTCTGGAGGTTGATTTAACCTCACAAAAGATCCCAAGAATATAGCATGATTACACTGGTAAAAATCAATGAGATGTCACACCACCAGAGTCTACGTTCACTTGCCTTCAAGCTGACTTGAACACCAGCTAGCAACGGTAGACCTGGACCTACAGCTGATGTGCCTTCCTTCCAATCCAAGTGTTGGTGCTAGATGAACAAAAAAGTTGGGACAAAGACAAGCACGTCTTATGGCCTCCAAAGACTGGAGTTTCCTAACCACTGAATTATGCATGTACTGCAAAAGAGGGCAGCCCAGTCAAAGCAACCAAAAGACCATGACCACGGTGACCGTCTATCCTCACTCACTCCTAATCACAATACTGTTACTGAAGAAATATTTTGACCCATATTTTGTTAGCTCTGTAGTCAGGCAGACAGTATGGTGCAGACCCGTGTGTTTGCATGTGTGCAGGTGAATAACCACTAAATTATGAATAAAAATGGTTTGTTGGGGGGTGGGGGGGGTTGACTCAGAAAACAATTCATCTCAGGTTGATTTGAAACCCGTCTTGTCTTTTGATGTTGACATGGCTTTGGAAATAGTTTGCAAGGATAAATAGTTATGTTTAAGTATTCCAAAATGCATAATAATGCGGACAGTAATGAAGGCTAAGGCAACCAGGAGGTGAGCGACAGAAACAATGCGATTCGGCAGATGACTGTCACTATTCGCCATCACCTTATGAAAAATTAATGTCCGATACAAAGGGATGCAGCGGCGTAACACGATTCGATACCGAACCTCAGTTCTGCTCTGCTGGTCCGCCAGCGTCCCAGTCGGGCAGCACCACCCTGGCGGCGTCCCCCGGTCGCAAACAGAGGGATGCGTACAGCTGGCAGCCCGGACTGCGGTCCGAGAGCTCCGACACTGAACCAGCGTTTAAATTCCGCTTGACAAGAAATCAATGCTGTAGCATACCCACTGCACAGCGGAAAAAAGCCGCTCACATAATATCCTCCGACCAAATACTGGATCGCAGCGAGAATGACTCGCTAGTTTGGCAACAACCGGGTGGCATGTCAGCTTACCATTGTATCAACAGCTCGCTGAAGCCCTTCATTTAGGACCACTTCACCACACACACCTACAAATCATCTAGAAGCACATTTTGGATCATCCCCAAATAATGAAATAAATACCCGTCTAGTTTCTCACGAAATGTTCATGCAACCGGCTCCAGTTACTAAAACTGATCTGGCTGTCACGGCAAAACAATGCCTGCAGAAGCGAAGGGGGGTGTAAATGCTCCGTGCAAACATGATCCAGAGCCATAACCTAATATAAATATTAAAAAGCACAACATTTCCCGGGAGTAATGACACCCAGCTTCCTTCTGCATCGCAAACAGACGCATCTTTGCATGCAAAACGAGTGATCCAAACGTAACGTGACGGGGACACGCGCGGGAGTCGCTGAAAAACGTATGACAGGACAGAAAAGACACCGTACCTTCATGTCATTGACGATGGCCTGGAAGAGGCCACCCAGAGCCCCACATTCCTTCTCCACTGCTTCCATGTTAACGGATCGGATGGAAAAAATACTCCTGGAATAAATTGTTCCCACGGCAGGAATAGAGACAGACCCGGGTCCTCCGATCCACACGCGTCTAATCCCAGGGTGAGACAGAGGATGCGAGATGTAGGCTTATATCGGGGAGGACAGACTGACTGCAAGTCAGAGGCAGTGGGTCCGTGCTGATGGAGAGGAATGAAAAAAGGAGGTCTAATCCCCCCTTTCCCACTCGCTGTCTACTCCTTGCGACGGGAGACTGAGCATTCAGATGGCTCCGCGAGGGCCACTCGCATCTTCGGCCGGCGATGCGAAAATGAGCTCGGTTTTCAGAATGGGGGGTGACTTTAAGTAAAGACGTGTGGCTGGGGCAGGAGCCGACGAGCAGCGCTCTGCTGTCAGCGGGAGCGGGGCTGCGGTGCGGTTCGGGGGCTGCAAACCGATCCGTGGGAAGCGAGGGGGGCCGGCCACCCCCTGTCACATGAAGCCGAAAGGGAGGGACACACGCACACACAAACGCACGCACACACACTCAGCAGCCCGGCCACATTTCAGCGAGATGAAAAGGGAAACGTCAAAGAGATTTACTGCTTTACAATGTAGCGGGGGTGAAAGAAATTGTAACACGGACTCAATGTGCTGCCATGTGTTTTAAGGGGGGGCAGATCGTTGCTGTTAAAAATTTGCTCATATTCGCCAGATTTACACACAAATGAAATATGTGTTTCCGATGATTTTAGGTTCCTTCAAATAATAATAAAGGTTACATTTAAAGAAAATAGGCTACCGAACGACATAATGCTGCTTTGGTACCGTTTGAAAGCAGCCGATAGAATATGGTCGAGAGCGGTGATTTAATCTTAACATTTGATTGACCAAACCACCTGCAAGGGCACGCTGACAACTCCAAAAGCATTTCCATTGCATTAATATAGTGTTTCTAAATGGACAGCGCTGAATACTCATCTTGAAAGAGGGCTACTTCAGCTTAATAAGCACAATTAGACGTACTGTTCACATTTTTCGACTAAGATTTAATTTAGTCGCCATTTATCACGAATTGTGACATACTTGTCATTCATATCACTATTTTTTTTTTAATTTAACCTTCATGTATTTGAACAGTTGTGCAGTTGTTATGTGTTGTGAAACGGCATGACTATCACTGAAGGAAAAGGCAAGCAAGGCCTATCCTAATTACAGCAACCAGAACATTCTGAAGTGACTTTAACTACTATTCAGATAATACACCTCAGAAATACTGTGACATACCTCAAAGTGTAAAGTTAAATTTAAAATATAAAAATGCAGCTACAAGAATGCTATTAAATTGTGCTGTTTGTACATTAAAAAAGTTGAAGAAGAAGTCTCAGGAAATGGCTTACATACAATTGGTTTACATTCTGTTACATTTCCTTCCAAATGAAAAATGGAAAACAAATTAACAGGATTAACATCCCCAATGGGACAGATGGGTAAATACTCACATCAAACACGAAAAAGTTTAACCTTGACCAAACAGTGGTACCTATGATTCAGGAATCTTATTCGCTACTTTACTGAAAAAGGCATGATTTAAAAAGTCTATTAGTATTGTGGCAGTGCGCTAATTCGGTCTGATAAAGTAACCAGGCCATCTCCTCAGAGCCCCCCCCCCCCCACCCTCCACCCACACAAAGTGCACTATCATTCCTGTTCCACAGCTCCTATGTGTTTTATCTTGCTTGGACTGTACAGGCACAGGACTGCCATCACTGCGATTCTGTTCTGGTTTGATCATTCATGCCCCTGCCATAAAAAGGTACCAGAATATGTGAAAAGTAGGCTCAGCAACTAGCAAATGGGTTTGAATTTGCATTTGATTTCTGCCATGAAAATGTAATTCTCCTCTTGCAGAAATTGGGTCTTTTTTTGGATACGGCTCACCAGGACCCTAGTGGCATGAGGCACACTTGCAGAATTATGACAGGATTCATCCTCCGGAGGCAGCGTTGGCATCGACCGGCACCCTCTTCCTTGTAAGCTGGCAGCATCTCTACCCCTGGCAATGCCTGTTGGGGTCCCCTGTAGGGCACACGTTTCCAAGCACGGTCACACAAATGCCAGCTCTAGAGGAGTTGCAGGTGCAGACACAGAGCAACACAGAAAGGAGGGGTGGTGCATGGCTCAGTGGGTTAGGGCCTTTTGTCTGTGATAAGAAGGTTGCCAGTTTGAATTCCACCCTCAGCAGAAGAGTTACATCTCCATTTAGTCCTTCAGCAAGGCCCTTAGCCTGCCCCCCTTCCAAAATGCTGCTGGAAGAGCACCAGGTAAAAGCCTAACACTAAGCTTCACTCTCACTTGTGTATGCCTCAAAGGACAGCAACCTGGGTTATGCAAAAATTAAAGCATTCCAATGCACTTGTAGAAACGGTAGATGAAGCTTTATTTCACCACGCAGCACACAATGGCTGGCCCCTCCCTCCTTTGATATAATGCCAATCTCAGTTATTATTATGTATTTATCTGGCACATATTCATATTCAGAGTGACTTATGCTCACAAGAGAATACACAGCACTATACTGAATTGGTTTCAGATGTTAATATAGTGCAACTGTTATTACAAATTATGGATCCTTCCATAATCTTTCTGATGAACTGGCCTAGAATCAAATCTATCCCTCATCCCTCTGTATAATATGCAAAGAGCTACCTCTTAATCACACCCCCCCTCCTTTCATTCTCTTATTGTCCGGACCAGGCTTCCGTAGACAGATTGTCTACCTCCAGTTAAGAACCAAGTGAGGTTCGTGAAGGACACCATATCAATAACATGACAAGGTGCCATTCTTAGAGTAGATTCAAATTTATTGTCATTGCACAAAGCACAAGTACTCAGATAACAAAATGCAGTTTGACATCTAATCCGAAAGTGCAAAATAGTGCAAAAGTGCTAGAATCAGCTTTACAATACATTCATGGCGTGATAAACAACAGTTAATCAATGTACATCATACATTAGTATACATGGTGTGGTATAAGTAATGAGTATATACAGCATCTATGCTGACACTGAAAGAAGAAGGAGACATTCTGTGCCGTGCTTTTATATTATAAATATCATCTTTAAATATATGTTTACTATGATGTGTAGGGAGGCATGCAGTCCATAGTTATGGATGGAACTGAGTGAACATTACAAGCAGTAGGGAAGAATCCTTGGTAAAATTTTACTTGAAGTCGTCATCTATAATGCATTATAGATACTTTCATAATGCATTATAATGGTTGGAGCAGGAATTACGGATGCTTTGTATTGCATTGTGAAGGTGCCTATAGATGAGAGCTTCATAAAGCATTCATAATGCATGATATGCTTGGCTATAGTGTGTTATGCCTATTTATAAATATTTATAGCAATGTTTATTAGGGGTGGGAAAAAATATCGACATGATTAATTGTGATCCTGGATTTGATGATTCGATATCAATTCAAAAAATTTTAAGCTCAAAAGCTCAATATTGTTAATTTATGCCAAAAGATCAATCTGCCTTTTCCCCATGACTCAAAATATGTTTTGCTGAATTTTACTTGTATCAGTCCTCTTATGATATAGGTGGCGCTACTTTCTCTCACACTAACAATAGTAATGCACAATCACCTCGCCATCACTGTGATTCTGTTCTGGTTTGATCATTCACACCCCTGCTATGAAAACGCACCAGAATATGGGAAAAGCAGACTAGGCAACTAGCAAATACATTTTAAGTCACTTTTCGTGCTTTGAAAGTGACAGGTTGACTTCAGTTTTAAGGAACTACAGCCACATTTTCCTCAAATAAGATTTTGGTATACATCCCTTTGGCCCTTTCTTTAGTGGTTTTCACAATTTCTTTTCGGTGACTGCATTTGGAAATATGCGTTCCATTTTGAGGTTTTTAAACATCTCTCCAAATATATAAAGCTGCTATATAGTATTTCATATCTCATTCCTGTCGGGTTGAATCAAATCGGATTGAATCAAATCATTAGTTTGTGAACTGGAATGAAAATGTATCAGGGCATGTAGGCCGATACCCAGTCCTAGTTACCTATGAATGTCTTCTTAGATTCTAACAGGCATGGCATTAATGGAAAGTGTTACGGAATTCTTCCGTTAACATGGGCAGACACACCTTTGTGTCCATCTTTGCGTTGGCCAGAAACACCTCCAAAGGTGAGCTTCTTCACGACCTTTTCATGTTGCCCCACTTGGCCGAGTATCAGAGACAGGAAACACTGGCAGACACCTGGAGAATGCAGCAGGGTGCAGCTGCAATCAGCTTAAAAAGAGTAGATGGACAGTAGAAGTGAACACTGACATGTACTTCATGGTTTCCGGGATGTTTGTGTCCGTTGTAGCAGTGAGTGGACAGAGGGGGCGCTGTTGAGAGCTACTGGTTGAGGTAGGGCTAAATGTTGGGAAAAACAGAAGAAAAAGAACAATAGTACCCAGAGGAAAATGGCAGAGGGATGACAGGAATAGAGATGAGTAAAATAAGCAAGCGCAAGCAGCCAAAAAGAGAAGGATGGCAGGATGATGTAGGAAAGGGGAAGGAAATGAGGAGAAAAAGGAACAGGATGCTTCTCTAACAGCGCTCAGTCCAAAAGTAAATCATACATGTTGGGGGCTTAGGGCTTCCTGGTCTGTCATTGGTAGCATGGTCATAACTGCAGAGGGAACTTCCTGATTCAAACCAGTCAAACAAGCTTGTTCTTTTGCCTCACTGACATCATACCAGGGCTATTTGGGATTACCAGGGACTGTCCAGAAAAGCTGTATGGGGCCATTGCAGGGTCCGGATTTTGCCCCCGAGCATGAAAGTCTTGGCAGCTCATTCCCCACTTTGAGGGTGAAGGGAGAGATGGGGACCCAGGGAAAATGCAGTCACTGGCATGTGGTTCTGCCGGGAGAAGGCTGCATTGGCCACAAAGAGGAGGAGTGACGCACAGTGTGTACCAGGACTGGGCAGCAACGGTGTCAACTGCAGACACCCATGCATAAGCTAAGCTGAAGCTTTATCCACTCAGATCTGAACAATACAAATAACAAGCATGTCTAAATACATAAGGAATGCATGAACTCAATGAACGCATGCAGACAGACAAGTTCTCTGGGTTTTTGCTCGTTCATTAAACAGGGGGATCTGCAGACTACTACTACTCGAAACTACTCTGAATTCGAGCAGAAGAAAAACCAGGTGAGTTCTCACCATTACAATGAATACAGATTCATTAATATAAAGGACTGGTGAATTTGCCACCAATCTTCCCACATGAATCTATTTTTATTCAAAGACATAACATGCATGTGGTAGATGCTTTTATCCAAAGAAATGCACAACTGAGAAAGTAGGGTCAGCCAGTGCCTGGAGCACCAGGGGTTAAGGACCTTGCTGAAGGACCCAATAGTGAAATCACTTTGCTGATCACATGGTTTGAACGAGTGACCTTCCAGACACAGAAACAGAGTCCTAACCCACAGAGCCATACACTTTATACCTCTAACCTCTTCCAGTAACATCTGGATCCAATAGCCAGTATAACCACTGGAATGGTAGAGCCATGAAAGATCCTAATGATTTATCTGAAATTTCAAGCATGTTTCTTCTAAACTGACTGATCCAGCAGTCTAAATGACTTCTTCCTGAGATCTTGGGATATGTAACAGACATGGCTAACTGTGAGATCTGCCCCAAAAGCTTGACTCATCTGAAACAGCAATATTTATGACCCACAATGCCAGCCATCATTAGCTACTGAAGACCAACCAGAATCCTCAAACCAATGCAGTGAAAACGAACCCCAAACACAAATTCTCTGGGACTATCTGACTGGATGCGTGTTGATGCATATTATTTGGGGGGGGGGGATTCCATGGACACAGACTCACTGATTCTGCCTAACTAGGTCACAGGGAGGGCCATGCAGCCCCTCCTTTCAGCCAGCAGAGAGACCGGGGGGCAAGTGGCAGATTAGTGAGACTGAGCGCCCCCCTCGATCATCCACTCCGCCTAACAAAGGCGAGGCCTCCTCTGCAGGGACACCTTGGCCAACACCGGTTTGGCCTTGGGTCACCTGCTCACCCCCATCGGCACGCCGCTTGTAAGTACCCTCATGTCTGGGGTAAATAAGCGTCTCCCGTCTGATACAGATGTATGCAACCCGATGGTCTCTTGATATGTTCCACACGTACTTCATGGATGGGATCTAACGAGAATATAGGCCAGTACAGTGCTCACAAGGAAGGGAAATGGTTCCTTTTAGACTAGCATGAGCGGAATCAGAATCCTTTATTGTAATTGCACAATTGTATAAAACAGCAGCATTAGCAAACAACAAAAAGACATTCATAAAGGGACAGTTAGGGAAACAATAAACAAACAATAAACACAAATAAACAATAAACAACAACAAACAATAAAAACATAACACCAGGATTTATAGTAGTAATTTAGAAAATGTAAATAAAATTTAAAAACCAAGTAAAATTAAGACCTGAACAGGACGTAAAATAAGGTGACAGTGTGTAGATATAATGTGTGATACTGTGTGATAGTTAACAGGAGGAATTTTTATAGCAGGCAGTGAACCGAAAAGGACAAAAACCAGTATACCGGGCTGTTAGTGTAGCTCAGTGTAATATCAGACAGTGCTCTTATTTAAGGTATCTCACTCTCGGCAGTATTTGATATGCGGATTATTAGAAATAAATTTGGAAATTACACGGTTAACTTAATCATCTGCTCAGTTCTCATATAAGTTGCTGACAAAGCAGTTCTTCAATGATAAAGGGTACAACAATTTAGTGTTTTTGACCACAATGCCACATGACTAGTCATCAAAAGCGATTACGTAAGATGATTAATGGTTGTGACTTGAGCCACACCAGGCCCTTGTTTCGTTATTGTAATCAGACCAAATTGTCACACCGGCATAATTCTGCTAATATGTAAGCAAACTAATCACACTGGAAACTCTACATACCATATATCTAGACATGTTCATATTTTGCATATAGTCACCCTTCATTTCAGTCCATCTACCTTCAAATTGCTCCTCTCATTCTATAAATATCCACTTCTGCTCATTCTGGGCTCTAATGGTTGGCTTGCAGTGGTTCCTTCTTAACTACAGATGGATAATGGGACACACAGAGAGCTTAGCTCTCCTCCTAGAGATGGGTCTACCATAAGAATTGTCTCACCAACATTCAGAGAAAACACCCTTTGAATCATTAACAGCAACCTGCAAGTTCATTAACCCCAAGGTGTGTGTGTGGGATTGCTGGGGGGTAATGCGTGGCCCAGTGGGGTAAAATGCTGTTTCTTTGACCAGAAGGTTCCTGGCTCAAATCCCAAGGTCAGCAGAGTAATGTCACCATTGGGCCCCTAAGCAACAGCCCCCCCCCCCCCCCCAAATTGTTCCAGGAACTGCCTGACCCAGGTTTCTGTGTATCACTCTTGAGCTTGAACAGCATCTGTGAAATATGTTAAATGCACATTGTTTGTGGGAGCCAAGCATTCTGTGCGTGCATGCCTTTAAAAGCAATTGGCATATTTCAGTTGGATGAAGCCTGACTAAAACCAGTTTTCAGAGCATTTTTTTTGATCTTCTGTGTATCGATCTATTTCTTTTTACTCCCAGGTTACACAGTGATCCCAAACACCCATTCCAAACACACAGAGACAACAGAGATTCCTACACATTATAAACACCGTGTCAGGAGACTCAGGGCGCAGGTTACATAATCTCATGCATTCTTCTGACATTTGCTAATAAAGCAGGGCTGAATTCTTCAGGGCCCCACTCTCTCCCCATGCTTGTCTAACTTATTAAGTGAATGCTTTGTGAGGTGAGCAGTACAAGGGTCCTGAGGAACTTTTAAAATGATGCTTGCTTTTTTTGCAAAAGCAACAAGCAGGTGTCTATATACATATTGTACTTGGTGACCTGCATTCATGCGTAATACTGAATGAGCTGGTGTCAGACAGCCACCAATCCATTCATCCATCTATCCATCCATCCGATTGATCCACCAGTCCGTCATCTAACATCATTTTAAGATCAATATAAGCTCAATATAAGAGTTTCCTGTAAATTCCCAGCAACTTTGGCTAATGCATGGATATTTCCCTCCAAGCTAAGGGTGTTGGAGCAGTCTTCACTGCGAGTTGAGACAGGTGGCCAGCACGCTGTGATGGATTGTGAACTCTCACCCCCATATCACTCCTCCTCCTGTGTCCTCTGCCCTTTGACTCCGGCCGTGACCTCCGTGGAATTCTCCTTAATGTTAGGAAAATAATATCCTGCCCAATGTCCATGCCACGTGTACAGCTATTCGGTATGTCACTTTGAAGAGGAAACGCTGGGCAATTAAATGCACTGTTTGCCATCAAAATCTGCGCATCTGTCTACTGGACAAATCTGCAACACAGCCAGGTTCCTTAATCCAGGGCCTGGCAACAAAGTGTGCATGCTGGCTTTCCTTTCAGCATAGATCTTAACTAATTAGCTTCGGCCGAGCTGTCGATTAAATAATGGCATGCCCATATTTTGAAATCCCACAGGAAGTGATGTCACTGAAGAGCAGAAGAATCGGCCAGGACACTTCCGATACACAGCAGGGGTCTCACTCTCCCGCCAGCAAGGGTGTTAGGAATTCATGGAAGGTGCCGAGCGGGACACATACCTTGGAACCGTTTGGGTTGGGATCACAACACCCCACGCTCAGAGCACCTGCAATTCCTTGACGATCTTTCTTAGTCAGGAGAAGGAGTTTCCTGTTTCCACTTCAAAAAGGCCATCAGTGAGTATATTCCTTGTACCCCCGCCCCCTCACATTCCTGTTTGAGTGTGGCCTTCATTAGCACGGCCAAGGATAGGAGATATCATGCCAGGGCCCAGACATTATTCTGCTCAGTCACGGTGGGCACAGATGGCTCAGTCTGGATCCCCTGCGATGCACACATGAAGCCACGTGGCCGTCCTCCTTTCCCAGAATGCTCCTCTCCTCCTTATCTGATCTCCGCTGCCCTCTCTCAATCTGTCAGCTCGAGGGAGCGGTGGACCGTGGAGGAAGGAAGGGAGGATGGAGAGGGAAAAAAAGAGTAGGGAGGGAGGAAGTGGAGTATTCTTCGACTGCCCCCACACAAACAAGCCCCCGTTCTGGGTCTGAATGTAGGTCTCTGTTCGCCTACAGCCATTCAGAAGCAGCTCTGTCCCAGTTACCAAACAAATACGCACACAGTGACGCCGAAAATCACTCACATCTACTCACCACAGCTCCAACGTCACACCACACCCTGCCACTGGCACACATTTAGCGATACAATTTTTAAAAATCACATTTATACAAATAGACATGTACAAACATGAAAATGAATCTGCTTTTGCACACGTCTTTAGCATTGTAATGTCTGTTCTGTCATGAATGAACCGTGGCTCTAGGAGCGATGTTACATCAGTTCAGTGTGCATTGTACATGGCTGAGGTGACAATACAAACGAATGGAAAAGCAGGTTACTTTTCTCATTACCAGGAGGTGGCATAGTGGCACCCTGTTACTCAGTATAATACAGGTACAAAGACATTTTGTGGCCAGTAGGTTCATGTACCAAGAAAAAAACTGATTGATGGTGTAGCAGTTAAAAGTCTGGAAATCAGTGGTTTGTTCAGTAGGTACCAGGCTGTGAAATACCTCTAACTCACATGAACGGAAGATGCTGCAGAACAGCAACATTTTTACCTTGGTATAGTTCTCCAAACATGAATCTAATGCTGATATCCACTGCCTTGTACCGGAGCTGGTGTTTCATGGACAAGGAAGCTGCCATGCGTGGACAGGACTCCTGATTTGAGGAAATCCATTCCTAATTACAGGTCAGCACTGGTTGGGCGATCAAGGTATTACATTAGTCACATGACTCACTGGATCAGAGGTGGCAGCAAATCGTAACTCTTTTTTTTCTCCTCCTCTCCTTCCTGTTTCCGATGCTCTTTGGCCCCCAAGCCACTTCGGTCCCCCCTAGAAAACCTTCAAATTCCTAATCTCTTCCACGTTGCTGCCTTTTCCAGCATCGGCATGAGTAGAATGTGAGGCCGAGATGCCCCCATACTGAGCGAGGGGTGGGGGGGTGGAATTCAGCCTCGTTCCCAGTTTCTAAACAGAGCAGGCAACTGAAGCCACCGGGACCTAAAAGGGGGCTTAAAGCCCGCAGGCGAAAGCAGCCTCGCCACATGTGATTCAAAGTAAAACACACATCCAGCCGCTGTGTCTAACCCCCAGGGAATCCTCCAGAGCAGCCCCTGATGTCGTTACGGCCCCCCAGCCCCCCATAACCGCGCACGTGGGTCATGCCGTGGAGGGTACATAGACGTGGGGAGGCCTCGTCATCGTGACAGTGAAAACAACACCCCTCACTGCGAACAGGGGAGGAGCCGCACTGATGAATTTTTTATAATGACTCAGTTTAATTATTTATGGTGCTTTTCGACTTCACTTTGAGATTCTCTCTCCCCATGACCAATCACAGATGATTCCAGGGTCTTCCGAAGAAACCGTGGGGCAACGCAGACCTGGGGACCTGCCCACCACTCAAATAAACACACAAACAATAACGACATGCAGACACACGCACGCTTGGTGACACGGCACGCAAGCAAATCGTGAAATCAAGCGTGTCAGATATTTTGCTTTCTAACGCTGCATCTTTTGACCTGCAGCAGTGGTATTTCTCAATGGAAAACTGACAAATTTTTAAACTGAATCACATTTTTTATTTAAATTTTATCACGTGTACAAGTTTTATGGTAAATTTAACCAGCTCAGGCCGCCGCCGGAAAAAAAAATCCGATATCCCAGAGTCATGGACTTTTCCATACATTTTCCATTCTGTTGAGAAATGTGAAACCACAAAGACTTCCTGCATTATCCTGCAGAACCGCTGGCAATAAATTGAGGATTCCCTTAATTACCCCACAGGGGACGTAGGGGTTAAGGACCATCAGGGGCCATTACTTCACTTTCAATTCTCAGTGATTGGTAATGGGTCAATGGTTAACATTGTGGTCCAACTGAGGTACACACTATGGCATGTGACCCTGGTCAGACTACTCCGGGGGGCGGGCACACTGAGGAGATAATGGACACAGGAAAACAAACATATACTCTTCCCCTCACTAGAGCATGGGAACTACACAATTATTTTCAGCAGGGGGCGCTATAATCTGTGCATGGTGATGATTTGAGCTGTCACAGTGACACTGGTCATGCGAGCGTAAAGGGGACGAGAGAGGCTACAGCGAAGGTGGGGGGGGGGGGGGTGGCCGTCTCAGTAATTCAGCGATACACACAGGCTTCTGCAACAACCCCCACACCTACCACCACAGTCAAAGGGGGTAGCCTGGGAGCGCTCTCTCCCCAGCCCCACACAAATATCACTCGTTAACGCCCCTGACCCACAGGCAGACACACACCTCTGTCTCTCGCTGTCTCTTCAGATCTCACCATGACTCTCTCCAGAATATCAATCACCCCCCCCGCCGTCGCATTCTCTCCCCAGCAACACGCATGACGCATATATGACACATGCAGCTTGCAGAATGCAGTCCCCGCTGCCGTTCCTGAGCCCAGCAGAGGCTCCTGTCAGGAAAGCAGGGGCTCCGGCTCATCTGGGGACACGGCATTACCACTGTCATTATTACCTAATTGTTATTATGTAAATGTATGATAATATTATTATCCATCCATCCGCATTCTAATAACTGCTTATCCGTCACAGAGTCGCAGTGAGCGTGGAGTCTATCCCAGGAACTCAGCGCTTGGGGCAGAAAATACCCCAGACAGGACGCCATTCCAACCGAGGGCATATTATTATCATATTCATGTCTTCATCCAGAGCAGCATACAATGTCTGTGTAGGCTCTAAAAATGCCAGATTTCTGGCACAGCTGTGCCTATGTCCTCCAGCTCAATCATAACGTGGCCCTGATAAAACCTTGTATACCCCATAACAGTATATTCAGCCTGAGCACAGGGATTTGATTAAATGTAAATTTAGATGCTTGGCTAAAGCTAACAATTATACCTATTTTTACTTTTTTAACTTTATTTTATTTTATTCAGGTTAACTGTCACACTCAAGGGTGCATCAAAAGAACCTATCATGGGACTAATACTGGTCATCTTAAGGCAGGGAGTACACATCATTAATCGCTACGCCACCTAATGGCAGTACGGGGCAGATGTATGAAGCAGAGAACTGGTGAGTGTGGGTGTGTGTGTGTGTGTCATTAGAGTTCTGTACTGTTCCTGGTCTTTATCATCAAGAAATGCTCATCAGGAGTAGATATACACATATGTGAACACAAAAAATATAAAATAAAATCACTAGTCTAGCAGTATTGCAGTCAGGAACGTGGCTAGAAATGTGTTTCACATAGCTAGAAAGGTGTTGATTGTCAGATGATTATACACTTGCTTATTATATTATAAAATATGCGCCACAATGCACACGTTCACAATCGCCAGCCCCATATAATTCACACAGCCTGGATGCAACCAGGAGCCAAACCAGCACACACCGAACACCTGCACAGATGCAATAACTACTATGACTCACGACTTACTGCATTAATGAGCCACTGAGGTCACAGGTCCAGCATCCTTCTCATTCCAAACACTGCATGCAAGACACCAGAAGCATCCACTGCCAACATCTGTGCCCAAGCATTCAACAAAGCACCGTGCTCCCCTTGGTTTTGAATAAACAAAAACATGTGGTTTTCCAGACATTACCGTTCCCCTCTGTTCCCGTCCTGATTTAAAGGGAATGAGGCATCACGCTCTAAATATTTAGGGGACCCGTCTGTGACCGTTCCTCGGTTGGAAGCATTGTATTGTTTTCAAAAGAGGGTTTATCCCAACGTAATCCCAAGCAGAAGTTTCATGTCGATATGGTCATCTACACAATTGTGAATGGCTGTCCTTCCACCAAATGTTCAACAATAGCAACAGACAGACCCTTAAAGGCATAAAAATGACGTCTTAAAGAAATTTGTTCTCACTATGCTTGAGCTGGAATGGTAACTTAATGACCTTCTGACCTTAAACAGATTCCCGCCCAGACTTGAGTGTTTCAAGCTGGTCGTGAACTTTTGGGAGTTCATACAAGACAGATGGGGCATGGCAAGCAAGATCCCTCAACTTTCTGAGAAGATGGAGACAATACAGAAGTCACAGTAGAACTTAGTTCATCTCATCTCTGCAAATGCAAAACTATAGGGAGGGATTTGGTTTGTTCCCGGCATGAGGGACCATATGGACAAGCAAGGAATGCGTCTCCATTCTGAATCTTACATAAACAGAAGCGCGAAAGACAAGTGGCATACCAACTACAGGCTCATTGGTCCTATATTCAAATCCTGGATGGGACCAAGCACAGTTACCTAGCAGAAGATCTCTTTTTGCCTCAATGGGTTAAGATGGTGTAACTAGAAGGCTGTCAGTTAAAATTTTGTGGTTCGAAAACTGATTTCACTTTTGGGACCTTAAGCAAGACTTTTAACCCTAATCCTAGACTGTAGACACTACACTGGAACTTCAGAGCTAATAAACTAGCAAGAATCACTAAATACAGCCTCTCAAGACTTACGATGCAATTTTTAGATGACATGATATCATGAAGCTATAAGGTAGAAAGAGCTTTGTAACCCAGTCACAAAAAGCTCATATTCCTGAACTTGGGGACACTTGGGACACAGAGTGATGCAGGTGGCAGCAGGGACAGGAAACAGACCAGACCCATCATTTCACAGCTGGCTCGCACTCCCTAGTCAAATGTGACTAGGCAGGAGGAGGCCACCTCTGACAGCATTTCCAGGCCTTGGAACTGACCGAGACAGAGAGCAGAAGGTCAGGGCTGCAAGAACCGGTGCAGCATGTGTGTGGAGAAAGGGTCACCATAAATCTATTCCAGTTTCAAGCTAAGTTTGCAATGTAAACTTGGCAACAATAGCGCAATGGACGTTCTAGACCATTTCAGCTGGGGGGGGGGTGTCAGACTGGGGCCAGTTGCCAGGTTAGGGTCATGGTAGCTCATTCCTTCACAGTTAAAGCAGGGTTATAGTAAGAGCAGCTCTCTCCTTCACAGTTAACAAAGCGGAGTTAGGATCGGAGTAGCTCTCTCCTTCACAGCTCACAAAATAGGGTTAGGGTCAGAGTAGCTCTCTCCTTCACAATTCACAAAGTACGTTTAGGGTTGAAGTTGCACTCTCCTTCACAGTTAACAAAGTGGGTTTGGGGTCAGCGTAACTCCTTTCTGCCTAGTTCTTCCTCCTCTGATTCCCAGAAATTCTGTCCAACTGTCAGGGGCTTCAGTGGTTACAGCTTCCCTGAAAGAAAGCGCTGCCCTTTGACCTCTATCCCTTTGTCGTTTTCCTGCTGGGGGGGGGGGGGGTCACTTCCACAATCAGATCACCTTTTGCCTTTGACCTTCACTGATGCATTTGTGTAATGGGGTCAGGTTACTCTCTGCTGCCATCACGCTCAGAAGGTCCTAGAAGCTTTTACATCACCTCCACAACCGGGCCCGACCCCTGCAGAAAAGTCCCATTAAACGGCACTCAGGTACACAGATGCGTAGTGATCTATCCAGAAAACTGCAGCCTCAAATGCAACCAGCTAACTATATGCAACCAGCTAGTCAAACTAACAAAGTCTCAACATGACAACAAAGAACATAAAAACCCACTGTAAAACATATTATATGTGCTCCATATGGAAGTTACACAAGAAATTCAACCCATACAGAGTTTCAGCAAGGCTTGAACAGTTGCTTGTCTGCACTATACATACTACAAACATCCATCCTGACCCTCACAAAAGGGAGCCCTAAAATTATGCTAGGAGATGCTAGGTCATTGGAAACCTGTGTTCTGCATACTCGCCACCTGCTGCTCCAACACGTGAAAGTGTAATCGTGACGCGCTTGTGGCTGCCGTATGAGTATGCCTCTCCACCCGCACACTCTCTCCGTTCACGGGATTTAAAAACTAATCATTTACAATACATGTAACATCAGATGCTTTCAGCACATGTGGGCTGAATGAAAATAGCTCAGCGTAGCCACATGGCCTAGAATAAGCTTCTGTTACCCATTTACACACGCAAAGACAACTACACAGAAATTAGGTGAGAGCATCTCAGAAAAAACATGCTAAAACTACGGTCCACAAATAGCTTGAATCGCATTTACATTTACATAATTAGCAGATGCTTTTATCCTAAGAAACTTATGAGCCAGTGTAGCCTAGGGATTGAGATCAGGGTCGGCCAAGATCCCTTCAGCAGTTGGTGTTAAGCCCCTCTGTCAGGGGCCCAGTGGTGATATGACTGCTTTGCCAGCCATGACCTCAAAGACAGAGGTACAGACTCACTAACAAACTGAGCTACACAAACAGGAAGACCATAAAGGCCTCCCATGCATTTAAAATACAGAGACAATCTGGGGCCATTTCATACATATCCTCTCTCGTCCCAGGCGGACGGTCAGGGCTGGTTCCTCATTATCTGAAGGCTGCTGGAAGGCCTGGAAGTTCAACCAAAAGTTTGCAGATGTTTCCCAGGAACAGCAGACCTGAATTTGCCCTTTGAAAATATTCTGCTGACATAGAATATATTCATATAAAACAATAAGCTATATGAATTTAGCTCTACTAACATCTAAAAAATAGCATTCAACAAAATGGCTCAGAGTCATGGTAAATGAGATGACCAGCCAGCCCCTGGAACTGGGTATTAAGAGCCTTGGCGAAGAATCTTACGGTAGCATCAGTCTGATAGCCCTGGGATTAGTACCAGTGACTTTCCGATCACGAACATAGAGTCCTACCCTGCCATCCAACCAACATAACATACCCTCTAACTCATATCCTAAATTACAGGTAATTAAATTGAATATCTTATATTACAAGAAATACAGACACCCATTACACTAAACATCACATTTACATTAACATATTAATATAAATATCTACATATTGACCAAGTGATTTCCAGGACCAACACTGATTAAAACATGAAAACCATAAAGGTAAGACAGAGCTTTGGTAAGTCAGTGTGATACACAACGCGGCATTGTTGTACCACACAAGGAGGCGACTCTGTTTCTAGGGGGGTGACAGAGGAGCCTGGTCTTTCTCTACGCGGCTAAATGGGTGTGGGGGACAGTTGGAACGGAAGCAGTCAGGGGGCTGGGGGGGGCAGATGTGACATTATGAATGAGCTGCTATAGTACTTTACCAGCTATGTAAGGGGTTTAGACTGGCTGAGCCAATTTTACCTACAGTAGGCCTAAGACCGCAATGACGCATTTCCACTGGCATACAGGAACCGAGCCGAACCTGAGCCATACCGCGAAGAGTGTCTATTTACTGCGCAGTTCACTTCAGCTCACTTCAGTTTCCCACTGTAGAAGGATCGGCTCGGTAAAGGCATTGTCGGGTCTGGTATCTCCCTGCATTTCGACCAATGAGATGGTGGTGACGCAACCAGCTCTATTTGGTCAAGCTTTCGGCCCTGATAGTGAGCAGGGCCATATCGATGTCAGAGGACTCACCCTTTCCAACTGCTCCAGAACAGCACAGCCACACGGTGCTGAAACGGCAGAGCAGAGATTGACACACCCCTTAGCTGCAACTAGAGTAGCAGAGGATTGCTACTTAGTTTGAATTGTCATATATAATATAAAATGCCAGCCATGCTGCAGGCTGTATGTAAGGAAATTGCTGCTACTCAAAACTCAGATGCATTCATTTCCATGTTCCATTTTTTCAATAAACATTCAACACAGTAAAACTGTTGAGTGCCTTTAAAGAGTGGGTCTCCGAGGTGCAAAATGTTTTATTTTACTGACAACAGTAGCTATCATCCTCGCCATCATTGCAGTCCTAATCTCACAGCTCACTCTCTACTGTGTCATAGAGGCAACCCCCCCAGTCCAAAGGTACGGACCATTCCTGGTTGAGACATGGCATCTGCCTTATGGGGGGGCTGGAAGCATTTTCCACACCTCACCTCCTCGTCCCTCTCCTTAATCTTATTCCCAGCTGTCTCAAGTCGCCGCCAGAACTTGGGTGTGAAGGTGGAAGCTTCTACACCCATCCCAATAACTACATGACCCTGACTTACATATGTGGGTGGCCAGCAACTCCAAAAGGGACGGTCAGGGAGAGCAGTCACTGGCATCCCACACCTGGGTCTTCAGAGGACACCAGGCACAACTTCCAACATGGTCAATGTGAGGTGAAATAAGACACGCCTTGGCATTATGTCAACAGTAAACAGGAAAACACACCAGCTCCTGCAGTGAAGAGCTCACGGTCACGATCGAACCCCATAATCTCTGACATGCTGAAATCCTTGTCCGACTGTGGGTGCGAAAGTGGTGACTCAAGAGTCCTCTGTGTGAGCCCTGAGATGCTGCAGCTAACCTGCTATAGCGCCTCACCTCTGCACGTCAGCATGCAAAGCCTTTTTGGCCCAAACACACACATGCGATATCTAGTCCAACTGAATGGATGCCATTCCATTTCATTTTCCACGGGAATTGATTCTTATCCATTACATCAGGGCAATTATTCTCAAAGTGTGTGGGGCGCCCCTGCTGGGGGGTGCTGTGGCACTGCAGAGGGGGGGGGGGGGGGGAAGCACAACAAATCCCAGGTTGGAGTGTGCTAAAATGTGTAGCGGAACTAAAGTTGAATTTACGTGTTTCAGGGGGGAGCAATAGCAAGCAGTGCCTTTGGGTTATTTTTGTTATTTCAGACAACGAAACAAATGTGAAGTAAAACATGGACAGATTTTTTGTAGGGACGAATATATATATATATATATATATATATATATATATA
>JAAGVU020000008.1:20098025-20115342 GCA_011763525.2 Mormyrus iriodes
GGTTGTCTCGTCTCCTTCCCTTTCCCTTCCCTTACCTTTCTGCCGATCCCCTACCCTAGACAGGGGATCGTAACAGTCACACTTAGGTTCGATTGTTCAGATCTGCACAAGGGCTCCTCTAGTTCGTATGTGTGGCTCATCCTTGGATCTGTGGCCTCTCTTTCAAACTCCCAGTCAAGGTCCAACGAAAAAGTCACATCACGTCATTCTGAAACTGAGATGCCTTCAAGCCGTCATCAGTGGCTCATCTGGCTCCTCTAGCGACTGCATTCCAGAGTCACCGGCACCCCGTCGGTCTTGGAGGAGCCCAAGCGTTTGCATGCAGGGGAGACAGTAGCAGCAATGGTGCGAGTCCCGGGAGGGAAGAAGAAAATACAACAGGAGTGTTAGAGGTGAGTATACAAATTAAGCTGAGTCACCTTCATCTGTGTTGTAGTGAGTAACAGGGAGGGAGAATGGGCGCATTTTTTCCACTTAGCTGACACTTGCATTGGTAAATATGTCTACATATATTCCTGGGACAAAGAGCATAGAGGTTATTGTAAACAGATCTGAGCAGTACTGTCAAAATGTGTTTCTTTCTGGTGTTATTTACATCCTTCTGACAAAGCTTTTTGGGGTAAATATAAAGGTTCGTCAAGGAATGGTCAGTCTCGAATAGCTGTAACAGAAACAGCCCGTCAAGTGGTTTGGCCTTTTGCTTCATTTGGGGTGTTCAAATGCTTACCTGTACATTTATTCATTTTTAATTCAACAAAAGACAGGGTTCCAGTCCTCATTGAGGTATTATCAAATGTGAGATGCAAGTGGAAAACTAATTTAAAATTAGATTTTGTAGTTTACACCAAAGTTGATGGCTGTATGCTGCCACTTTGAACATAGTAAAATACTACACCAGATTGCCAGTAACTTACTAGAAGTGTACAGATTTTTTCAGGTATTCCCAGGTTGGTCAAAGTTTGTTTAATTATCATCAATATTCTCCACAAGCATAGTTGATGTACTGTTTAAATTTTCTGAACCAACATACTTGGATATTCTTATGACACAGAACCTATTATTTTAGATGGCATAATTAAGTTGAAAAAAAGCAATCGTGTGTAGAAAAAAAATCTGCTGTATCAATTTTGTTTAACCAGAAAAAGCAGCATCTAATATTTCAATTAAATGCGAATTAATGACAGTTTCATAGACAAAGAGCAAGTTCTAAATTAAACATCTATTATCTAGGAAAAACAAATATGAAATAAAGGGAACTTTACTAGCAAAATTATTTCAGACATGCACCAAGATTAGTGTTATCATCGCAAATATTACAACACTTAAAAATGTGGGATGAATTATTTAAAACATGAGGATCTAGAATACATTTATTGAAATTACTTGACACTGACCTCTGACAGACAGACCCAAATGAAAAGCATCAAATCAAACAGGCAAGTTCTGAGGATGAAAGTAATGTGTCATGGCCCCTCTACACAAACATGAAGAATTTTAGAATAGAATTTTACATGTCTCAGTATTTACAGAAATGTAATAACGTGGATATATACAAGTGTTTCAGAAATAATATGGAACAGTTAAGGGCAGCATTCTAATATAACCTCTTGCAGTGACTGAAAATGACAAGCAATCACTTATTAACAAGGACAAACTGTCCTTTTAGAAAAACAAGAACTTGACCAAGGGGTCACCTGGCTCATGATGGCGCGGCATGGCGCAGGCGGAAAGGAGATTGTCCAGGACGAGAGAGGGTCCACAGGAGAAAACTCCGCTTGGCGACTTTATTTCCAGAGGAATCGATACGGACAGATAACAATGACCAGACAAGGGAGCAGAGGACTAGGGAACTCTGATACACTGGAATAATGGAGGAATGAACATAGGGCAGCTGTGGCTGGTTAACAAGGGGGCAGGAACAAGAGGTAACACCAACAAGTTACAGGCGCAGCTGATTAGCAACCCCGCCTGTGGGAAACACTGAGAGCAGACACGCAGGGCGGGGCTGCACATGACAACCTGCCAGATGCGGGCCTGGGTGAGAGCAGGAATGCTGGGGGGGGCCAGAAGACGGTATGCAATATGGATATATAGAGTGCCTGTTAACAATGCAGGTACAACATGTCAAGTTTTCAGCGATGTATCAGTTTAACGGTCAAATGCGTCAGTTTAACGGTCTTAAATCACACCAATATAACACAGAGCAGATAGTCACATTTATAATGACTATTTATGTATAAAGACAATCAATAATGTAACAACAAAATATATCAAACAGGAAGATATTAAAGATAAATCTACCTTTATGCAAATTTATAGCATTTTTTTATGTATTTCGGTGTTTTACACAAACGTAAAAGCATGGACTATACTCAGAGAGTTCTTATAGAATTATAGATGAGAGCTTCATAAGGCAGTCATAATGCATAATAAACATGGCTATAATGTGTTATACCTTTTTATAAATGGTGTACAGCCATGTTTATGATGCTTTATGAATGCGTTTATAAATTACTAAAAGTATGGCCTTAAGTAATGTATTACCGTTTATGCTTTCGCCTGAGATGGTATCTGAGATCGCTTAGTATCAAGTTATCTTGGTCAGTGCAATGTATAACTGGTCACAGACAAGTCTACCAAGCGAGCGATGCTGAGGTCACTGATCAACACAAGTTTGTCAGAAACGGACTGACAAGATTTTTTAACGTTAGGACATGAAAACTGTGCACGTGTGCATGATCGTTTTTATATTCATTATTCCGCGCCTCATTTTACCACAAGCCTAGCGTCAGCCTCTTATCAAGCGGGCGATGCAAGCCAATTGGTGATAAAATTAGTGTCAGCATCGCGCTGACAAGATTTTATCATATAACAGAAACCATACACATTATGAAGTAGCGGTCATGTTAATTAATCAGCACGTAATTACAGCAAAATTGTTCGAGAGACAAAAGTCGGTCAGTTCCCTCAATCAAACAAGTGAAATAGTTCGAGCGATAACGTTACCATAAGCGAACTATCTTGAAAACCTGACGATATAACTGTACATTTATCCTGCAGTATTATATTTATTCCAAACAACATATCTTATCTTTGATAAATGAACACTAAGTATGAATAATCGTAGGGAGCCGACGGTGACTTGTCCCGTCTTCACAGAAGTTTTCAGAGACTGCGCGTCTGTTGGAACAGCGCCACAAGGTCATAGTGGCTAAAAATATATTGCATCTGTAGTGGTTTAGCACTACCATAGAGAATGAATGGGGAACGGTTTAGGGCCTTATTCGTGAGTGAGGCCTGGGTTCGATTCCCGGCCAATACAAAGGGGATTTTTTTATAACCTTGACGTTGAGTGCTAATCTCCAGCTATATTCAACCTTCTGTCTGTGTATTTCTCATGAACGTCTGGAAAGCTGAGGTTTATGTCTGTGTCATTTCGGTGCCTCCTGGCCAGGGCTGCCAAGCCCCGCTCCTGGAGATCTACCATCCTAAAAAGTTTAGGCGCAGCCCTAATTTAACACACCTGATACAGATAATCAGGCCCTTCAGTAATATCTCAGTTTTAGAGACAGCTTAGCTTCAACATAGCTGACTCTAATACTGAGATATTACTGAAGGGCCTGATTATCTGTATCATGTGTGTTAAATTTGGGCTGCATATAAGCCCTAGGCAAAATCTGCACAAGGGCACCTCTGGTTGATATGTGTGGCCCATTCTTGAATCTGTGCACAAAACATGCCTCTTTCTTGCCCATGCCCAGCCTGTACCCCCAGCCTTTTGACACTTGTGAAACAACTTGAGTGCTAAATAGTTTGTATTGTATATATATTTGGAACAAAGGGCATACGTGCATACTCAAAGCATAAACTGAAGTCCAAAACTGATGTGCTTGACAGAAAGTTTCACCAGATTAACAGTAACAAGCAACAGAAATAGCAAATTTAATAGAAAAGTAGCACAAACACACACACACACACACACACACAAAAAATCAGCAGCATACATAAGAAACGCAAATATAATACTCCGATGACAAACCCTCCCTCTACCCGCCGCCAGTCCCTTTTAAACATTTACCTTAAAGGGAAGTATGCATTAAAGGCATAGAATTATCATCAGTCAATCAAAAATGGTAAGAATGCCCTCAGGCTGTTTGCCGGTGTATTACGTCTGTGGATTAAGGATATTTTTTTCCAAAATGACAAATCCATGATCTGGTATTGGCTGAGTTACCCTGTCCCATCAAGTATTGATCATAAAAATGCACAGCACTAAAATACACAATGATAGCTAGAAAATCAAGAACCATGTAATAAGTGATTCCAGGAAAAAAATTAGAACTGTGCAGGTTACAGTATAAAACATTAGAAAATCATTTAAAGGTCTTACATGCAAAGCACAGGCCATAAAATGATAAAATTATAACGTATAAACTAATAAACTGCAAGTCCTAATATTAAATTCACACATTAAACAGATAGCAAGCTGGTTCAGGGGGCTGCGGTGGTTTGACCCCGCCAGCTCTTCTCTGTGTGTGAGGAGGTTGCAGATTCCTGTGCGGGTTTTCTCCCACCGTTCAAAGATATAGTTTGATGAACCAGTGTTTCTCAGTTGCCCATAGTGTGTGCCCTGTGAGGGAGTGGCACCCTGTCTATCATGTACCCCAACCCTGTGCCCGCTGTTGCCTGCTCAAAGACCCCCTGTGACCCTGACCAGAAACAGTGGGAGGAATAGCGATGCATGTAGATTAAACCAGACCAAAACTGTTAATCTAGAGCAGCATTTGAGCAACATAGTGTAGCTGAGAAATTAATTTATCAGTGTAAGTCCATCCATCCATCCATTTTCCAGAACCGCTTATTCCATTTTGGGTCGCGGGGGGTCCGGAGCCTATCCCGGAGACTGCGGGCGGAAGGCAGGGAACAACCCAGGATGGGGCGCCAACCCATCGCTGTCAGTGTAAGTCATTTATTAAATTTATCTTTTTGGTCCTTTACGTGAACACAGAGTACTGATTTTTAATTCACTAATTCACTAATTCATTGCTATGTTCCCATAGGGCAACTAGAGTTCTCTTCCTGGAACTGGAAGGTTTAAACTGGCAAGGGTATCTTAGCTGTGCGAGGCAGATTTCTTGAGCGGACAGATGCTCACATCTCTGGTAGCCAGCAGGGGGTGACATCATCCCATTGCTTAATGCTGTACTCTTGAACAATAAGCAATACATTAAGAGGGAGAAGAGATTCATATGTGACTCAGGATGTAAATGTGAAATGTGTTTGCCAGACAGTTATTTTAGAAAAACAGCCAGAATCCTTAAATGCTGTGCTGCAGACCCCTTACAGCTGGTCGGTCACGGCTCTAAACATTGCGTGGTGTGTTTTACTACTGACCTCCTCAATCCATTCCTTGTTGTTTCCGTTTGGCTCAGTCTGTCTTGAGATTCTCCATGAGATTCCTGATCTCAGCGGTAACCATGGGAGCCACTGTCATGGAGTCGTTTTTACAACAAACCTACCAGGAGGCAGACAGTCCTACCTATCCAATTCAATTAAATTTATTTTTTTGTAGCGCCTTTCACAACAGAGTCGCCCCAAGGCGTTTTACATGATATTTGAGAGAATAGGAATAAAATAGGAAAAAAGAAAGACAAAGAATATAACTAAAGAAAGAAGGAAGGCCAGATGACAACTGACCTAGTGACAAGTGACATGCATTTACAGCTGTTTAAAGCTGTTCAATTGGACGACACGTGTTTGAGGCAAGTTGTCCACAAAAACAACGGCACACTTATTGTCTTGTCTACTCTATGTCTTCATGCCATTTATCACCTGCACAGTGCAATAGCGCCGTTCAGATTCATACCATAACATATGTTTGAAGGGGTCAGTTTTTGGAGGGCAGTAAGGCAGCCTTGCACCTCGCAGACTGGGGTTTGAATCCTGCCTCTGCTCTGTGTGTGTGGAGTCAGCATATTTTCCCTGAACATACAAATAGAATTCACCGCTGGCTTTAAATACCTGAACTGGCTTTCAGATAAGTGTTTCCTGTAAGATTCTAAAACGTTTCATAATGTCACTATAACTTATTGCTCCAAAACCTTTTCCACCAAATGAATAAATCCAAAAACAATTTTTGTCTTTTTATTGAAAAAATGCAAAAACGTTGAACAATCAATGTTACAGGACTCACATAGTTTCGGAATGGAATTCATGCAAGGTCATCTCTGTGGAAACATGCGTTAAGCAGGACAGTCACTGAACTTCCAGTCTGAGATCATAACAGCAAGTCCAGGACCATCCCTGTGCATACCCAGATACATCTTAAAGAAAAAGTTTCATTCGATAAAGATGCCACGGTTTAATCCATTTTGGCTCTATGTATGTAATCTGAACAGGTAGCATTAAATGCTTGGCTGAGATTATCGCCATTGTCCCATATAAATGATCACGCTTTTTGGGTCACTTTGGAACTTTACTATACGCGACCAAAAGATCCAAGATGGAAAAATCTCACATGAGCAGAGGCTGATATGCAGCCGCTTCCATCATCAGCTATAAGAAGAATGACCTCAGAGGGACACAATGGCTTCTGCTCAGATAAAGGAGCATGTCCCCCCAGCATCAGAGCCTTCAACGATCTGGCCAGTCCCACAGTTTGCACAAGTAGCAAACAGACACAGGGCATGCCTACCATCTGGGTACATTGTGTGAAAGTTCTGTTCCTAATGCAAGTACTCTATCTGCTTTCTAGTTTTTGCAAAATTAATTTTTAATTAATTTTTCTGCACTGTTCATGTTCCATTCCTACTGCGCAGACAGTAACCCTTAATACAATAAAAAAAAACCATCAACTACACAGCAGAACCTTGACATGAATTAAAACATTAAATAGGAAAAACTTTGTCACTTCACAAAAAGTGCAGGAAAGGCAGAATAAAATCATTCAGAGAAAAATCTAAGGAAAACGAAAGTAGAATCTTCATTTTGGCCCTGAGGTCAGAGCTTGGCGGGGAGGCAATATGAGGCTTCAAGGGATACACTGTCTACAGGATTCTGATTCCTGATGAGGGTGATTTTCACAAAACGCACAGAAGGAAGGTAGTTACGTGCTGCAACCGCCACTCCAGGAAATGAGGCTTTGAAACTCTATTACTATTATTTACAAAAATCAAACCAGCACTATTTGGTGTATTTAGTGGCAATATTTGGTGTATGTGCCTTACTCTTTTAAAACTGAGGAGTGATATGCAGTTATATTTTGATGGATAAGGCAGAAATATAATTCATCCTGAAATCACAGACATTCTGGCAACCGACTGGAACTTTTCTGACCTCTTTGTTTATCCCTTCCCTAGATGGGAAAATTCCGGAACACTGCTATCACTGATCCAGCACAAGAATTCCATTCCATTCTATGGAACCAGCCACTGTGGAACCGGATGTTTGACCACAAAGACACGAAATGGGACATTGCAGCTTTATCCCAACTCTCAGTAACTGTACACATCTTTTATGCACTCAAACACACACAGACATACACTTGGAATAGCAGGTCGTCAGCCAGACAAATACCATTTAAAATAAATAGCTGTAGTGTATTTACGAGAGCCCTAGAGGGCAGTAAATAATCTATGTGTACCCTTACAACCCCTGGGGAACAGATGTATGTGTTTATCGAAACTTTAGCCCTTCTTAATGATAACAGCAACTGAATGACAAGCAGATGGTAACAGTGTATAATTAGTCTTGGAGCCTGCTCTGGTGACACTGAGTGATACTCCTTGTCATCCCAGGCAATTCCAGAAGCAATACAGCAAGTGTTACTATGGAAACGCAGCCGTCACATTCTAATACCAAGATCCTTCCCACAGCATCTGGCAGTCTGGTTCATTCAGTCTTGTGCTTCTACAGAATGTATTTTTTTTTATTTACTGTTTTGAAAACTGACTAATGATGAATGAAGGATAATGACTGTGCTCCAGGTTAGCTAAAGTTATTTATTAAAGCAGCCCAATACATCATTTGGTCTTTGCGACTCATCCAATATTTACGTAAGTCCTGGTGCAGTGAGACTCTTTTATGCAGGGTGACACAGTCCTTCAGGAAAAGTCCTTTGGAGTGTTTAATGGTGGAATTCAAGCTGACGTGAGCTGACACGAAACAGGACAGATCTGTCCATCACCATCATCTACAACCTACTGCATCTGTCAAACTGCACTACATACTTGACGATATTCACTGGAAATAAATGGGATTTTAATTGCTGTGGTCATCTGCGTCCTCAAAGAAAACAGGGACCCTAAACAGGGCTCTAAGAAAAGAAGCCCCAGTGAATTCCTCAATCCCCAAAATGCACACATCTCTCATGCACACTTCAAATCACATGACCGCTCTCCTGTGTCGACGTGTTATTTCACTTCCCAAGCAAATACCAATTCAAGAACCTGCTGATCTATGACCAGACTTTCTCTGAAAATTTAACAGTCACGATGACAAAAATACAAAGCAAACAGCCGCAAGTCTCCCTTCTATAGTTGAGACACTGATGACAATGAAAAGAATGTAAAGCTACACTTATTTTAAATGGCGTAGTAATTTCCCCAAGGTGAAAGGTGAACAAAAATCGCAAAAGTCTGACCACTAAAAGCATGTTTCTCCCTAGGGAAGATTCTATAGATGCTAGGCCAAGTGGCCGGCCTGCCAAGAAGAGAGCTTATAGCTAAGAGGGTCACGCCTGTTGTTGTTCACCTGGATAACAAAGGTATCAGGGAATAGGAAGTCCAGGATCTGTTTCAGACAGCATCAGGTAATAGGAAGTAACCTTCCTTCCAGTTACAAACCATACAAAGGACTGGTAGCCACACATGACTGCTCTTCTGCTTCCTCATTGGAAGATGGAGGAAGGCCCCCTTACTTTTAGTCATTTTCATTCCCAAAACATGAACCCCAGCCATTACCAACAGTGCTGCTTATTTCAACTGCTGATTCATTACAAATTCCCATCAGGAAGAAGACGTTAGAGTCACAGATGTAAAGAATTTTTTTCAATGCATGAGTGAAAGAGGTCATAACAATATCCCCAAGTCACTCCTAAAAATGATAACGTCGTGAGCCTAGTTCTACATTCTAGAGCCAAAGTGAACCTCATCGACATCACAGCGGCCAGTGGCCAAACATACACTCACAGCTGAGCTGTTTTTCACTAGGAGGTGAGGGAAGCATGCAGGTAAATTAACAGACCATACTGCTCTTAAGCAAACCTCAGGATGACGCGCAACACCACCCAACCCAGGTATGGGACTCCCTCAGCACACCAAAGGATGCTGGGAGATGTAGTTTTTCAGGGAGCAGAAGCAGACAGCCTGGTCCTCCTGTTGCGGGAATCGAGGAACATCTCCCGCTTCACTGGCATGGCAACACAGTCCACGGGGTCTTAGCGAAAGGTGGGCGGCATCCCTCACTGGCTGGGGTAGGAGGGATAGTGCTCTGGGGAGCGCTGGTAATGGTGTTCAGTTGGAAAACGAGTGGGGAGAATGTCAGCATCTGGGTCAGTCTGTGGGCCACTGAACATGTCCCCTTGGAGAAAGAGAGAGGGAGAGATTGTAGGTATATCACAAGAAGCGTGACAGGAACAGAATCACTACCAAATGTCAAGGACAAGAAGCGATTCTGCATTACAACAACTCTTCTGTTGTTTTTAATTCCCTCTTGATTACCTTTTTCAAGTTAGCGAATTAGCGGACATTGATTATACAACCTTGACTTTGATTGGCTGTTTACTTTAACTGTCATTATTAGCTATTTTCGGCCCGTGAGTGTACCATTGCAGTTATCAAACAACCAGAATTACAACAGTAAGATGTAAAACATTTAAAGTGTCAGATGCTTGTTGACTAATTGATCCGCTCCCTACATACCACTAATGGAGTTCAGGCTGCCCTGGGGGCCCGTGATGTGGTGCCAGAATGCACTCCGGGGCAGGACAGCCGTAGGGGTGCTTGGGTAGGAGCTGGCCTCTGAACCCTTCAGCAGCAACTACAGGAAAGAGAAAGACAGTGAGAGAACATCTTCATCGCCCACCTTATACATCACAATAATCCTCACCTCATCATCACTTTCAGGTTAGTGCTGATACTGACACAATACCCAGCAGGGCACTGATGGCACGACTGCTGTGGTTTTCCTGTACTTGTGTGGTTTGTCTGTCTCTGTGAGGTTTGTCTGTCTCTCTGTTGTTTTCCTATGTTTGCATGGTCTTCCTGTGTTTCTGTCTTACTCTGCTGTTTTTCTCGAGCTCCAGCAACACTCTCTTGTGCTGCTCGGCGATGGCCAGCGTGGCGGAATGGACCCGCTGGTAGATCTGCTCCCCCTCCCGAGTCTGGAAAGTGTATAGACCCTCTCCGCTGTCACACATCCTGGAACATAAGCACAGAGGCAACACGCTCAATATGGCCACACACACCACACCAATCGCACCCACACACTCTAATAGTGCAACAATATACACACACGCCAAACACAAGTATCCCTTTATGTTCACAAAATGGTTTCAATCCCATTTTACTTTTCACATACTGAATGCAGAACAAAAATGGCACATAAAACGTTACAAAATGAAAAAGGACTGGAAGAGTAAATTCTATTGCATCGTGATATTAGACGCAGCGCTGGCTAGCTTCTGCCTACAGCTGTATAAACACGATCACAATCGACTTTCTGCAGTACATAAAATTGCCACTAGGAGGTAGCATATTCCCTTTTTCCCGCCATATGCCACACAAGTCTTTTGTCCTTTGAGGGATGCCCCAGCAGAGCAATGAATTCTGTCTTCTTTTCATCACTGAGAACGAAAAGAGAAGGACGAGATAAGATGTGTGTGTCAAGCAATGACTTTCCCCTAATCTGTTCAATCTTCCTGTCCCTGAGCCTGGCGACTCTGGCTTGTGTAAATCACCTTCAGGCCAGTGGGGAGGGGCAGGGAGAGTGGTTCACAAGGCCTCGGCACCCACCAATCCCTTGCCTGTCCTTCCCCACCTCTCCAGTCAAAGGGGCTTTACCGGCCTGACCTTGGCCTTTCGGCTTAGCGCTTTATAAAAAAGCCAACTGTGAAAACATGCCGGCCCAGACGAGGGAAATGAGTGGCATCCCCACCCCCCTCCCCGCCCTCACCTGCCAGCCTCGAAAGTGAAGCGCGTGGCATCACGGCCATAGCGCCGCAACGAGCAGAGCGGCCACGTGACCAGCTTGGTGCGGGGGTTGTGGATATCCCACAGGTAGATGTTCTCGTGTGTGATTTGCATCGTGCATTCGCCGTAGATGTCCAGGTTGGGACAGGGTAGTAAGAAAACATTGAAGCGCTCTGCCAGAAAGACATAGGAAAACAGCAGCCGGTCAGACGGGTGTGGTCAGCGCAGCACTGCCAGGCATGCATCCTGCTGCGGAAGCAGGTGTAGGTGCTCACCCGTGTGCTCACACTGCAGCCCCGCGGCCAGCAGGTCTGGCTCCCCCAGACTGATGTCATTGACCCGGCTTCCCAGACACTCCATAGAAAGGGTCTTGAACCAATCCTCTGCTTCAAGCTCTTAGGGGGAACAGAGGGAATCTCCAGCTGATACTTTGTGATGGGTTGAGTCATGGGCAGAACAGTAGATTTTTCCACATATAGCTGCCCACAAACTGGTTTTTAGTTTGTTCCAGCCCGTGACCCTGACCAGGGTAACTGACTGAAAAGCTGAAAGTTGGTTCCACTTACAGGCAGCCCAGAGCCATAACACTGGGCAGTTTTTAGCTGATTTCCTTATATTCACAGATAAACGCACATCAAGAAAATATAAGAAGCACTGCAGCATACAGCTGTTCCATACCATATATTGACAAAAGGATAAAGGTGCTGTTTTTAAAACATGTTCTAAGTAACCCCTTAATTATGAAAGGACTCGGGGCAGGTGCAGAGGCGAGCTGACTTTCTTTGGGTGGATGAATGATCCTCCCGAAGGAGAGGAGGACCCGTTATGGTGCAGAGCAGAAGCTCATCTGGGCCGAACCTCTCCAGCTCACCTGAGTCACAGGTGAAGGTGCGGGTGGAATCGTCCGGAAGGACGATGGCCACCGCCTGCTTCTTGGTCTCCCGCGGGACCCTGGTCACGGCCTTCACGTCGCCGATCTCCGTCACCTGTCCGAGAAAATAGGGAGAGAGCGAGATGGAGAGAGATGCTGCGGACAACAGCGGCCAAAGGATTTACTGGCAGAAAGAGAAGACAGAAACGGACAGGGGTGGGGGCTAGGAGGGAAAAATGAAAGAAGACAAGGAGCAGGAAAGCAGGTCCAGGTTCCAGTAGGAAAGAATTGGGAGGATGAGGTAGCAGTGTGAGTCTGAGTCGGCCCGCATGGCCACTACCTTGGGGCAGGTCCTGATGTAGGCAGACTTCTCATCGGGATATTTTTCCAGGCGCCTGGGACCTTTGCTGGAGGATTTCTTAAACACTAACCAGCAGCGCCGGTAAATCTGTAGGGGCAGGACAATTGGTGGTGGGTAGATTAGGATGCCATTCACACTGTAACCCCGGCTACTTGTTATCATTCATGCATGTCAGTGTATATATATTGCATGTATATTGTATGTATACATTTTTCATTGTTGGTATATAGGATGTATACAAAAACAAACAAACATGCTTTATTTGCCATCTGCACAAGTACACTAGAATGCTTCTCTTCGCTGACCCCATCTTGCTCTGCATAGCTTAGGGGTCACAGAACAGGGTCTGCTAACGTGCAGCACCCCTGGAGCTGGAGGTTAAGGGACCTGCTCAAGGGCCAAGGGACATGAGACTGTTTGAACCAGCGACCTTCTGATCACAGGCACAGAGACTTAGCCCACTGAGCTACTCACAATAAACCTACTGTATATATTGTACGTATGTTACTGATCTCACTATTCTATTATCTGCTGTTTACTGTTATTTATTGTTTAATTTTGTTTAAGGAAGAGATGAATGCAAATATTTCATTGTTTTTGTACTTTTATAAATGACAATAAAGCTTTTAAATCCTTGTATCCTTGAACAGACACACAGCCGTCAATCGCAGGGTCACACACATTAACTCAGTGACAGGAGTCACACGTGGTGGGGTTTTCACTTATACGTAAAGGGCGTCAGAGTGACCCGTGGGTCTCACACAGACACACTTACTCAGCCACGGCATCACGTATGCAGCGGGGGCCAGTGCGTCATAGATAAATGGACACTTTGTGACTGTTTTCCTTATATTCGCAGATAAACACACATCAGGCAGATATAAGCAGCGCAGTATGGCATACGGCATTAAATTCATAGGACATCATGCCATATATTAATAAAAGGATGAGGGTGCTGTTTTTAAAACAAGCTTTAAACCACCCCTGATTCAAAAATGCACTGCAGCCAGTTTTTAACTGCCATTTTTTAATAAAGCCGTTTCAACGAACGAATCCTCTCTGGCAATTCAGATGCTGATCACTTCAATCACTCAGGAAGCTGGAAAAGATCTTACATACGACTTGAAACAGGCCAGCTGGCAGGATGCTTATTTTTATAACAAGGCCATCCCATGGAGGGTGGGTAGGTATGTCACTCTTTAAAAATCTCTATCCCCAAAGGAACAGAAGCAGAATTAAAACTCAGACATATCTCACTCAATATAACATGTCGAATATCAGGCAGTTTTACTGGGCATAAAGGTAATATGCAGACATTCACAGTTGTGCAGGAATAATGTGAAACCTGCTGCGGGGTCGTCACGTACTGGGGTTATAGCGCCTTACACTGGGGCGTCTCTCTCATGCACACTTGTCCCCCACAAACAGCACCTGTGTTGCCAGGGAAACCGGCTCAGCCTGTGTCCTCGTTTCTTCCCTGCAGCCACAGCTCTAAGTCATACACGCATACCCTTAAACCCACGCATGTCCATCAATATGATACGGGTAAAGTGGCACAGATCATTAATTCATAATAAATTAGAAAATTTATTATAAAATTAGTTCCTAGTTATAATACCAGACTTTGATCAGGTTTAGTGGTCAGAAGATGGATGGATGGATGGAGATACTGAAGTGAACAAGCACCCAACTGCTACAGTACCACAAAAACTGGTATATGACAGTGATTTACAGTAAGCATATTCAGTAAGCTTGACATCTTACTGCTATTTATCTGCTTAGCAAATGGTTTAATAGCAAATGGCTTACATACCCTATGAAAGGCCATTAGTCATATTTATGGTTCAGCAAATACTGAAGAGATTCAGGGTTAACAGCACTTCCTGGTATTGAGGGCCCGCAGTCTTTTAAACCACAAATTCAGCTTTAATGCCATCCGTCTATAAACAGGAGAACCTTCTGTTCTGGTACATTTTTTTAAGCCAACATCTTTCTTAATCCACAGAAATTCTGGGTGGCATTATACAGCATGAATTGCACCAAAAAGTTAGATGGTAGCACCCACGACATAGTAGGTTAGTCAGTTGTTAATAAGATAGTTAGGCCTAGTCGTTACAGGGCAACAGATGCCACACCAAGGAGGCAGGAAGTCTTTGTTCCGTCGTTTACACACTGCAAATGTGCCCCCCCCCATGCTACATCAGACGTTCCAAGGCATGGGGGAGTGCATTTGGAAGCTTCCGTAGAGCTGACAGTGAGGAGCATGGGGAGGGAGCTGTTCATCCCCCAACATAGTTCATCATCTAGCTAATGTCTTTTTAATGAGCACCAATAACAGCCACAGCAGATGAAGCTGTTTGCACTTCTAGTGTAATTTCACAGTTTAAGCCTCCGTGCGACACTGGCTTTCATGCCAGCAGAGACGGGCACCATCCCGTCGTCGCCACATTGACTTATAGCCTTTTATCATCATAACATGTGAAGAAGTAGGAACTGATGTTCCACCGGAGAACTTAACCGTGATCGACGAGTCAGGGGATCGGCTTGGGGGAGCTGGTTTCGAGGAAAACGTGAGAGTGAGCTGTCCATCAATTACCCTCCACTCTCTCCTATTGGGGCAGAACTAGAGAGAACAGGGCCGAGCTGGCCGGGGTGGGTATATGCTCGTATTTGCTCTTCCTGGGATGAGGTGCTGTGCTCCATTTGAGGTCGTAAATTCCAAGTACCTTGTCGGAAATTTCAACTGGCATGCCCCCCGAAATCGGAATTCCAACTCGTGAACTTGGAGGGATCGACACAACCTCGAGTTCAGAATTCAAAATGGCTGCGTCCTTCATCAGAAGAAGTGAAAGCTGTAATTTCATGCTGTTAATTAGCACTTACGTCTTATTTGTGGGTCATTAAATCGGTGGTACACACAATACTGCCCAACTGCTGTCTGTGGACATGTTGCTACAGAGTTTTATGCGCAAAACACCCCATAATGTACTGTTCTCAACTGATATTGCTAACAATGGCTAACAATTAAACAGGATAGAACTGGATTTCTTACTTAGTCAGATAACTTGTTAAGAAAGCAAAGAAATGTTGCTTTTTGAAACAGGTCCCTGGTTTTGCTAAATGGCTTTCTGATTTGTTGTGTTGGAATGCATTTAACTTGTGTGTGACGTCACTCCCAGTTCAAAGTTCCAACCTCTGAGGTAAAGGGAACGCAGCATGACTTTCTACTGTATCTTACACATTCGAAATCAATCGTCTTGGATCTTTAGCAAAGAAACAAGCAGATCCTCCATCTCCTGCAGAGGGTATAGCTCCAGCTTTAGGGTGGGTAGATGCTGCTTCATTATGCTGCCCTAACTCCAGGGTATTACAACTGCAGACTACTCTCGCGGCAAAAGTGGTACAACGGCAGATAATAACCTACCGTTCTATCCTTGGCTTTCACAAAAATCACCTCTAGCACTTTCTGTCTTCTAGTAGCCAATCATGCTCCAAGAAATAGCGTTCATATAGAAACAGAGATTTTTTGTTAGATTTCAGTGTTTCCACCAGAAACAAAGTGCCGTTGGGATACTGGCCATCCAGTGCATTTCCTCTCTCTCCTCTACTCACAGCAGGGACGATTCTAGGATTTTTTTTAAGGTGAGGGGCATCAATGGGGCCAACCTTATCAATAGCCAATGATATATTTTGAATCTGTGAGTGACAGGGGAGGTGGCACTCCGGGGGCCAATTATCTTTCAGCTGGGGCCACTACCCCTGTGGTGCCACCCTTGTATACACCACTGACTAACAGCCCCAAATCCCTCTCAACACACAGACAGCAATGCGGTAAAGCGTTCACATGGCACTGGATGTATTCATACATGCCACCACAAAAGGCAAAGCACCTGCTCCTTTATATCTAGTCAGTAGCTTTTCCGCTTAATCAGGTCCCTCCCGCCCAACACTGGATATTTAAGCCACAGATTCAAATGAAACTAATTAACTCCATTAAACAGCATGTCTTCTTTCCCTCACTGAGACCCATTACGTTGAATCAGATGTCACACTGAGTCATCGTGTCCCGCCCTCTCCAAGTACAGCCCATGACATCGAGTCAAGTAGCAGATCGATACTGTTCGTGCTGCGTAGACTTGTGTACTTTGGGTACCACGGTAACAGACGGCATTCTGGGAGAGGTAGATACAGCCAGGAACAGCTTGAGAGCAGAGTGAGGAGCCTGGCCCAGACCGCAGTTAAGGGGATGCTTAGAACCCAGGAGGGTGGAACACAAGACAAGATGTTCTGCAAAGCTAGAGAACAGGAGCAATCTGCATGCCTACTTCACCCATACATAAACAGCTCCCCGTGACAGTATTCCCTCTGAACGCTTTCATTATGTCCTGACAAATGACTCTTTTACATTTTTACTATAATTTTAATTCAAAACCGCACATGATAATTCGCCTCCTCCTGCAGATCCGGTTTAGGCAGAGCTAACTTTCAAGGCTCAGGCTGGACAGTGCGACATCACTCCCACATTGGAACCTCCACACGCTTTGAAATGCACCCTTCTCCTAATCTATGCATTTGCTGCACTTGGCTGCTACCATCTACGGTGAACTCCTTAATCTTCATTTTAACACCAATTCTTTGTGATTCCGTGTCTGACTGCTGATCCCTATCCAGAGCGGAGATTTTATCCAGTAACTGCAACATTCCTTCAATGAGGCACAAAGACCAACAGTACACCAATTTTGTCATTATCAGCTATAAGAATGAGCATTCTTAGAGCACAAAACCTGAATACTTAAATCAATATTATTATTTTTTTATTTTAACCCTCACATCCACTTGGGGTTCTTTAGGACCCCACTAGGGGTATATGGGGTGCAGACCCCCAGATGGGTCAGT
>JAAGVU020000008.1:20115739-20181071 GCA_011763525.2 Mormyrus iriodes
TTACATCCACAAGCCCAAAACGAACACTGACCCATCTGGGGTCCTTAGCTCCCCACTGACGTTTTGATTTACTGTTATTAGTAGCAAAGCATGGTTTTGAAATGGTCGGTCTCTCCTTGTAAAGATGGCAAAACGAAACGTTAGTCTGTCGACATTTTTGTCACATTTCTGCACCCCATTTTACCCCTAGTGGGGTCCTAAAGAACCCCAAGTGGATGTGAAGGTTAAGGATCTATTAATTTTTCCCCAGTTATTTTTGCTTGGATATGTGTGGCATAGATAAAAAGAAACAGTTGCATCTTCAAGCTTCAAACATCAAGCTACTGTATGTGCCTCTGGACGGCCAAATTTTTTGGTTTGTAGACTATGTATGTACGTGTTCATGCATGTTTGTTTGTCACCCGATGAAGGCTAGCAGTTATCTTGTTATTTTTACACCGTTCCTTATCAGGAGCTTTCGTTCAGTTAGACTAAGATACCTAGTCTGTTTGCATTTATTATTCATATAATAAATATAATTTTCATATTTAAAATAATCTATTTCAGATCAGATTCCTGGATTGGGGAGTCAACAGCAGAGGTCTGGAAGCTTCTATGTGGTTCTATAGTAAAAAGAGAGAGAGAGATTGCACTGTCACAAAGACGTCACCGAGATTAATGCCGTGGTTGCATATCCACCCTTCACACCTTGACAAACCATTAAAGGCCTTCATTACTGTCCTGTCATTATGTCCATTAAAAATACTTAAATTAAAAGATGATGTCATTAACTGCCACTGATTAATTGCAACTCCTCTGATGTTGACTGTCAGAAATCGAAGTTTTACTTTCTTTGGCAAAAGTTGTTCTAAAGACCGTGGAGGGGAACGTAACAAGCCAATCAAAATCCTTTTAAAAGGTCACATGATTCTTTCACACCTTTCACAGAGAGACCTCTGGCAACTGTTAGAGCCTAGAGGTGGGAACACATTTTACTAAGAAACATGTCTTTAATCCACGTAGACGAGCAGAATTTATGCAAACTTTAATTTATACATCCATCCATTTACTAACCATTCATCCTGGTCAAGGCCAGGGTAACAGTAGAAATAGAGCTGAACATATATTCAAAAATATAGCAGAGATGGTACCGTAAAAGGCCAATCTGTGAGCCAAATACTTGCTCAGTTAAACAACCAATGATTTGAGGTTAATCTAAGTTAGACGCTATGAAGGATTATTTCTTCCGGAGTGGAAGAATTTCATTTGATCTGCCCATCTCGCCACGTGAAGACTGCCGGGGGCTAATGGATGGACCGGCACAGAGGGAGAAGTTTATAGGCTGTTCATGGAAAGCATCACCCTAGCAGACTGTGGGGTTTGCTAAAGGTGTGTACAGGTAGGGTAACCTTCCTGGCAACAGGCCTGGTCTTCCAGCCCTTTACGGAGGTCATTCTAGCAGGACGGGGAATGGTGCTGGCTATTCTGCCCGCAGACAGATACGTGTCAATGGTGGTGATGGTCAAGGAGTTTGATGTTCTTGTACACCCTCCACTCGATGTTGCCCTCATTTGTCACCAAGAGCCCTGGAGAAAAGGGGTGACGCAGGGTGGGGCTGCAGGGTTGATAGAGATTTACCTCCCAGCCCTTTAGCTGTGCCCCAATAGGCTGCCTTGTCCTACCAAAAGAACAACCTAAAGAGAGAGTTTCACCCCGCAAGAACGTCAAGCAGCATGCCACACATCACCATGAGGAAAGGCTGAACTATTTCCCTCCTATCAACAGGAGAGTTTAAACATTCAGCCATTCCAATGGATCCTTGCTGAAAGGCCCAATGAAGAAATCACTGTGCCAAACCAGGGACTTGAACTGGTGACCACCCGATTACAGACACAGGAGCTTAAACTACACACACACCGACCCCCGGTGACCAATGACAGATTCATAGTAGCCTAGAACAACAGACATAATATACCACCTGTGTGACTTATAATATCTGACAGGTAACAGATTGTTATTGTGGCCATTTTTGAAAAAATGCACCATGTATAAATAGCCATTTACAAATTTAAAGTACAGCAAAGATGCTGGTGCTGCATTCAAACCCATAATCTGCACTTACAACGAAGAGGTGCCAAAATAAACTACAGCCCACAAATTCTGCTGAGTGCAGACAGCTGCTGGCTTTTGTTCTCCGGAAAACAGGCATGCCCGCTGTGGTGGGGAAGCACAGGGGCCATGCCAGGTGGGGCCCAGCTAATTACACTTCTGGGGTCACCGACTGCGATGAGGTCCTGAAATCAGGCTGGAAGCTTCTTTTCGTTCGGTCAGAAGGTCATTTCCCCAAAACGCTCGCACAAACACACATGTAAAATGGCTGCAGACCCGGGGAGGATGCGGAAACGCACCCCTATCTCTGCAAACCTCACCTATATAGGAACAGGGTGAGGATCAGCAAATTAGGATGCCGCCCCTGTAATTGGAAGGTTGCGTTTTTTTTTTCTTTTTGATAAAAGCGTCTTCTAATTAAATGTAAATATCCCCACCTGAAAAAGAACCAAGTACCTTACACACATGTACTTTGCTGATGATCAGCGTGCTGGGCAAGCGAGAATGTCCGATTAGTGCCAGGGACCAGAGAATCGCCTCTTTGGGCTGCTTCTCACGTAGAGCTGCTCGATAAACCTAAAGCCCCACTGGAACTGCAGCGGAGTGCAGTGTGATTCCAGCTTCCTTTCAGGTGTGACTGGGTCCATACATTAATGTATCATTACCTTCCCTGTGCCAGTTTACATTAATAGATCTCTTTCAGCTGTTTACTAATTTGTGTCATTATTTAACATCGATTCAGGGCACTGGCAGCCAATAAGTGGCGAAACTGCTGGGGAAGAAAATATGGGCTATCCCAAATCATGGCACTGCTCAGACCAGCACAGAAATATGGACGATGTACAACAGGTGGGGTAGGGTGGCATCAGTCAGCGACAGCAGACAGCGACGGAATGCGATGGACAAGGACTCCAAAGGCCAGATCTCAGAACAGTTAGAAAGTCACCAAGACTGGAGGAGTGCAGCACTCAGAATACCCAGCATGCATTGCAGATGGGGCAAGGAAGTCAGGCGGCTCCCTCAAAATTGTAAGAAAGTAGGATGACGGGCAATCCTTAGGACTGCGTAACACGCTGAGCAAAGAAAAGGACGGCATGTGTACCTGACACTCAAGGCTTAACAGGAAAGGGCTTAGTCAAGTCAAGTGGGCTTTATTGTCATAACTCAATATACAGCTAAATCAGTCAAACAAAATAACCCTTGCAGTTCCCTCCGCATTACGGTGCAGCATACAGACAGCAAGTGATGGGGGGAGGGTTTTCACAGGACTTGGACTGCAAAACAGGTCTACTTGGGCATTCATTGGAAGTTCAGTCTAGCTGCACTTATGCCTAGCCGACTACTTGGCAGTCGTATATTTGTGATGTGCTATTTGCCTCACTTGCACGTCACTTGGGGAATGTAAATGGAAAGCAGTACATGCGAATCAGAGGGGCTGGACACAATGGTTTATATACACAGTGGATAGTCTAATGGTTTAATTGTCTGCATGTCAGCAGCAGCTGAGAGGGAAGACAGAAGCAGGTTAAGGGGTCGTGTACCAGACCCAGCTATCAGAACCCAGGGGAGTCCAGGATCTGCTCCCTTGCCAGGCTAAGCAGAAAGTAGAATTACTGGGTAGCTATCAGAAAAGCTCCCTACGTCCCCAGATATTGACAGTGGGCCTGAAACAAGCCCTCTTGAGTCAAGGCACCCCACTAAGGGCGGTTCAGGGGAATAAAAACTAAAAAGGTATCCATTAGGAGTCCAAAATGCCAGGAATAAAATTCCATAAGCACAGGGTGTCACCGTTTCTCCTTGGTGATTATGATTTGTTCTTGCTCCGGCCAGTATGATGGCCTCACTGAGTCAACTTCATCATGATCCTCCACAACCCGCTCAGCAGCGAGTCCTTCACGACCGGCGGCACTCCAGCTTTGAGATCTACCCCCATCCCGTAAAGGGATTTTCTCCAAGGCGACAGTAGCCTGCAGGCAATTACCATGACGTGTTCATACCCTCCACTGCTGTTAGTGAGTCATCTGTCAAACATGCACCAGTGATAGCATGAAGTCAGTCCCGCTCATTGAGAAACAGGTGCACACACACACACACCACACACACATACACACAACACACTGCATGTGTGCATACAGAAAGCCTGGAACAAATGTAATGAATATGTGTATGATGTATATGCATATTTTGCTGAGTGTTCTGCTTGAGTACCTGACATGTGACAAATAAAACCCTTGTATCCCTTAATAGACTGGTCTTATACATTATTCTGCTAATATATGAATTGCCAAATTGATAATTCAGAGAGCTGGATTATCAATCACTATCTAATTTATGATTTGCTCTATTCCTTTAATGTGTTAATAGGATCACCATGATTAGCTGCAAGCTAAGGTTTTATTAATGGAATGAAATTCTGACATATTGAGCCAAATCTCCCTTGGGCCCCTTTTTCCATGAATTAACTAAATCTTGTAATTAAATAAAGCCTGGAAAAGCTGTAGTTTTTATGGCTGAGAAACTATTAACAAGTGAAAGTTTATGAATGAAAGAACTTCTGTATCGGGTCATGAACTTCAACTGCAGTGTAATCCAGCAAGTGGTCAATCCAGCAAGTGGCTAATCCAGCAAGTGGCTAATCCAGCAAGAGGCTAATCCAGCAAGAGGCTAATCCAACAAGACGTCAATCCAGCAAGAGGCTAATCCAGCAAGAGGCTAATCCATCAAGTGGCCAATCCAGCAAGAGGCCAATCCAGCAAGAGGCCAGTCCAGCAAGAGGCCAGTCCAGCAAGAGGCTAATCCAGCAAGAGGTCAATCCAGCAAGAGGCTAATCCAGCAAGTGGCTAATCCAGCAAGAGGCTAATCCAGCAAGACGCTAATTCATCAAGTGGCTAATCCAGCAAGAGGCTAATCCAGCAAGTGGCCAATCCAGCAAGAGGCCAGTTCAGCAAGTAGCCAATCCAGCAAGAGGCTAATCCAGCAAGTAGCCAGTCCAGCAAGTAGCCAATCCAGCAAGAGGCTAATCCAGCAAGTGGCTAATACAGCAAGAGGCTAATCCAACAAGAGGCTAATCCAGAAAGTGGCTAATCCAGCAAGAAGCCAATCCAGCAAGTGGCCAATCCAGCAAGAGGCTAATCCAGCAAGTGGCTAATCCAGAAAGTGGCTAATCCAGGCCCAGTGGACATCAGTCAGTCTAGGGTTCACATCGCAGTAGTTCACCACCTTTATGGAGATGTCACTCTGCCCTATATTGCATGAAATATCCAAGAAAGCCAGAACACACACACAACCCTAAACACCCTGACAGAAACACAATGCCCTGCCCCCACACAGCTCCCCAACAGGTAAGGTCAGGTTGGGGAGTATGCACTAATTCAGCGTGTTGCCACACCCGCTACAGACAAAACACCTTGGGATCCCAGTTGGTGACCCCCCAGGGTAACACATAGTCCAGTCCCACTCTCTGGAAATGCCCATCCATCTGCTGCACCCAGGTGTTACGTGGACATCCCCTTGGCCTGGTCCAGCTGCTCGGGATCTCAGCAATGAGGATCCTGTGAGCCGGATCACCCTCAGATAATCAGGCCACATGGCCATAGTGCCATAATGGATGCTCCCTAACGTTGCAGGTAATGTGCCTCCTCCGGGACTCCCTGAGCAACTGCTTGTTCGACACAAAATCAAATCTAGCGGTACCTAAGGATTCTCCAAAGAGACACAGTACCAAAGGAGTCCAGTTATCTAAGGTCACTGGATAGTGTCCATGTCTTGTGACCATACAGCAAACTAGGGAGCACAAGGATTCTAAAGACTTGGACCTTCATCTTCTCAGAAAAATATCAGGAGCACATGCAATTATCCCTTTCCAGTGACCACATGACCCCCCATGCTCTCCCAAGCCGTCTACTGACTTCATAGGAAGAGTCAGCAGAGACATGACTGTCACTGCTGATGTAATTGAACCTCTCAACAAGGTCGGCACTCTCACTGCAGACAGACACATTGCTAACGGCTGTGCCCAAGAGGTCATTTAATGGCCTGGATCGTGGTTTTGATCCAGGTCACTCGCAAACCCAGACATTTAGACCCCTCGTTCAGTCTATCAAGAGCCCAGATCAGAGCCTCCATTGACTCTGAGAAGATCACAGCATCGTCAGCAAAGTCAAGATCAGTGAATCTTTCTTCACCAACAGATGCCTCACAGCCACTGGATCCCACAACCCTGCCCAACACCCAGTCCATGCAAGCACTGAAAAGAGTCAAAGCAAGAACACACCTCTGGCAAACCCCAGAATCCTCTGTGAAGAACACCCCCCGCCAAAGTACCAGAGGTTTCTGCAGATGGCACCTGTCAGCCAACCCTTTAGGCAGTGTGGGCAGCTGCCTAGGGTGCCATCTTTTAAGGAGACGCCGACTTACATACCATCAATGCCACCCCCTCTGTGCTCCAATTCCCAGGCAAGTTTCAACCCCAGCACCAAAAGCTTGTCTAGGGCACTGGTGCCATGACACGGGTGAGAGTAGGCCCCAAAACCCCACAGAGGCACACTTACTCCCAGCTTGCGGCTCCTCATCCGCACGTAGCCCTGCTTGACGATATCGTTGAAGTTAGAGGCCATCTCACTGGGGGTGGGGGGGCTTTCATCCAGTCACCTTCTGTGGCACTCTTTGCCAATGTCCCTCGTTCCCCCTCCTCCTCCGTCACTCCCTTGTTTATCCTAGTCCTGGCTCTCCCCCATGGCTGCCTGGCCTCCTCTTCTCCTTGTTCCTGGAGGATGTGGAGAAGCCGTTACTCTTACAGATGAACAGGAGCATGTACAGACCAAATAAAAGCATGGACAGGTCATTGTATCCACCAGTTTAATGATCGAGCTTCGGGTAGATCCACACATTGCAGATACGAGCCAGATTCAGGTTGATGGAACCCACGGACATAAAGCGATGGAGTTGATCTCCCGGCTGAACTCGCTGGAATGACATCCTCAGGCTCATCCCCACTCTAATTTCTCATGCTTATCCCACCCATTGCTCTCACATTTCACACTCGTCCAGGCCTGAAGATATTCTGAGACAAGCTCATTTTCCAAAGAGCCTGGGAGCCCTGACCCTCGGCCGGGATGTCGCGTGCTGGCAGCATCATGACAGAGTAGATGAGAGACGAACACCAAATGCAAGAGTTACAAAAGAAATGAAGACTAACATGGATTTTTTTTGAGCCAAGAGGGAAATTATGGTGCACACAGCTGCATAAACATAGTGCACAGACGAACACGCATATTATAGTGCCAAACAGACAAGGCACAAAGACAGTACACATAGTGCAAACAAAGTAAACTTAGTGGAAACAGATTTTAAAAGTACACGTGAAAATGAAGCCTTACATGCATAAATGTGAGAACAGGTATTTTGCAATTAGTTTTTTCACATATCCCATCATGCACTCCGTTGACAAACACACACATATATATAGAGAGGTGAGAGTGAAGTTTGGGGTCTGAGTACAGGGCCAGCTGTCCACCCCTCACCCCTGGAGCATTTTTCAGGGTGTTAAAGGACCCAATGCAGATGTGGGCATTTGGCCAAGCACAAGATTTGACCTGGTGACTTTCTGATCATAGCCAGACAGGCTGAACCTGCAGAGCCACAATCCACGCCCAACCACAAACACTGAACCTCCTATGCCATGAAGATGCAGAAACTGATAAATACACAGGACCCTGATACTGTGACATCATACTGTAACTGCAAGCCCCTGATCTTCTTCTGTAAAACTTCTGTGCAACAACACAGGAGAGCCCTTCTTGTGTTCAAAGCCTATTTGAAGTCAAACTTCTTTGTAATTTCTCAGACTAGTTTTAAATATTTCAATAAATGATAAGCTAACATATGATTTCAATATGCACTGTATGGCATCTGCAGAATAATCTGCTTGTGCCCATTAAATCAATGAAATTCTATAATATTATGCATTAATTTGTATCAATGTGTAGTTCAAATTGTATTTTCATATCATTATAGACCAGAATGGAATGAATAACAAGACATATTTATTATTCCTTCTCACTCTGTGTAAAAATTTATTCGGGTTTACTGTGACTCATTATCACAGCACTCATGGCTGAAATAAAAGCCAAACGCTTGCAGGTCAGTGTGTCTCGGATGCAGGGGACGGTGATCAGGAGCTCATCTTGAAGATGCAGTTCAAATCTGCTCCATAAAGGCCTAACCAGCACACGGGCCAGTCCTGCATTCAGAGCTGGGCGGTAACAGGGAGGTTTGGCAGCTTCAATAATGGCTAAATGTGGTCTCTCTTATCCCTGACTCCAGGCATCATGATGGACGAGCTCATACGCAGACAGCAAGCTGAAAACATGTCTCGCACGGCAACCCTCCCCACTTGAAGCTCACACACCCCCAGCCAGTCTCCAGGTTCCCTCTGAATGCTCATCTGTGTTAAAAGCAATGGAGCGTAGGTGGATGAAACTAAAGAGAATCACAGGGCGTAGCACAGCGGCTAAAGAAGGAAACCTGTGAATTCATGGAGCTTGTGTTCCAAGATGGAGTCGTGTGGTCACGTCACTCCCGAGCCGCTTGTCATGCGAACAGTGCTCATGCCGGTGTTTATTTAGACGTCATACTGCTGCTGTAGTCTTACTCGGTTTAAAAGTCAACATAGCAGCCAGACCTGGAGTCATTCTGTAAATCATGAAGGGAAAAAAGACCTTCTGCAGACGCCTCGCACACAAGCCATGCGCTGTCACCGCTCCGGCGTAAAGCTGGCATCCGAGTCCTGGCAAAATGTGCGGCACATTCACACAGCCGGGCTCCGCAGGAATCCATGGCCAGATTCCAGCTACGCCCACGGGACACAAAGGGATCCGGGAGCTGGTGCCACTTCAGTGACTGAGGCTCCCACGGGGGGGAGCATTGTGTAATTACTGGCAAAGAGGACAGACAGAAAGACAGACAGAGACAGACAGGGAGACAGACGGAGAGTGACAGATAAACCGGCAGGCAGCCAAACAAAGAGACACTTCAGACAGAGAGAGACAGACAGACCGGCAGGCAGCCAGACAGACAGAGAGAGAGGGACAGACTGTCAGGGAGGGAGACAGACAGACAGAGAGACGAGTGACAGACTGACAGGGAGGGAGACAGACAGACCAGTAGACTGACAGACAGACCGGCAGACAGACAGAGAGACAGACAAACAGACCGAAAGACAGAGAGAGAGACAGGCAGATAGGCAGGCAGCCAGTTAGGCAGATAGACAGAGATATAGACTGACAGGGAGGGAGACAGACAAACAGACAGAGAGACAGGCAGGCAGCAATTGTAACCACTGCTACTTTCCAGTCTCTCGTATCCCTGACTATGCTGCTATCCCCATGTCCCCCCCACTACCGGAAGCAGGTCAGTGAGATGCTGAAACCTGCTCCTCTCACGGGGTGGCCGGGACTACAGAGCTGGCCTCCTGCCGTGATCTTCCCAGCATACGGGCTGGTGCGCTACGCAGAGCCAAAACACGGCACCTTTGCAAGGACGGCCGTGGGGGGCAGGTGATAAGGGGGGCCGTTAAAATCCTGTTAATGCTGGACTGGGATGGCCAGCCCCATGGGGGACCCATCTAATCTGCTGTGACCCTCTGAGGCAGAGTCAGTGATTGATGGTGGACGCAGAACAGCCAAATGAGAAAAACAAAAGGGAGGCGACTGATTCGGATTTACCAGCTAAACGCGTCCCCTAGAAGCCCGGACTGACGCTGGTGTGTCCGCATGCGTAAACCCCTACAGTTTTTTTACACATGCTCATCAATGGTAGCCTTTACCTGTGAAGACAGTCGTTTGCCAGTTACAGCATTGTAAGCTCTGATTGGATGGCTTTGGGGGAGGGGCGGGGCTTCTCCCACTGCTCTCCTCATCTAACGTATCCTGACAGAGTCCTGGCAACTTTTTCAACGCAGATTTCCAGGCTCACCCTCACCTGTGTCTAGCACAAGAGCACCCCCAGCAGGGGACTGTGGATGGGCAGGCATTAATGGCGCCACCTCACTATCACAGGCGCCACCCAGTGGAACTCCACCCTGCGTCCGAACAAGCAGCTGGCATTCACTGCCTTTGAAGCAAACATGCAACTTAATGACAAGGGGCTGGGGAAAAAAGGAGGCGTGGCCATTCCTGTTGCTCAGCAACCATTGTTGCATCACAACCAGGCCCTGGCAATCCCTCTGAATGGGTATTTTAAAGCACATTACATCGCTCACGCCCAGCTTGACAGATTCTTTTGTATTTTTTTGGTAAGAAGATGAAGGCAATTAACTGTTTGCCCCTTATTTGAAAAGCATCGAGCGATCTTCAATTTTGTGGGGGGGTGTAGCTTCCCTGACACACCCCAGCCATCCTTGGATTGATAGCACCAGCCTGGCAGGGACCTACACATGCCAACTATCCCTCACAAGCTGAAATCAGGAGGACTAAACACATTGGCTCCTCTCAGTCTTTGCGCAGGAGCAAGTGTCAGAGGACAGGGTCAGCCAGCCTCCCTGGAACAGCTGGGGATAAGGACCTTGCTCAAGGGCCCAGTGGTGATGTGAGTACTCAATCAACCACGGGATTTGAACTCATGACCCTCCAGGACACAAGCACAGTTTCCTAATCCACAGAGCAAGACTAGTCAGATTGCAGGTGCTGTTCTTGCAGTCCTGAATGTGGTGTCTAGCCAGAAGCGTCACGAGAACCCTAAACATTAAGGCTTCATAAATGGGGTTAAAGATAAGCAGCTTATTAAATGCACAGCGGCCACAGAGAGGAATTGATGGGGCTGTGTGTGGCTTGGGGTCAGCAGGGTTAACGTCCATGCACACAGCAAAGGGATCAAGGCCCAGTCTGCTGCTCACATAGTCAGCAATTTACAAACAGAAGAGGACAGTAAACAAACAATTTTAATATCAAAAGGTCAACTGGGAGTTTCCCTCTCTTTTTGGCAAAAAGAAAAACCATAAGAAAGCAGCAGCCACTGTGAGCCCATGATCTCAGGCATTTGCTCGAGTGAGAGAGACCAGGCGTCTGAGTAAGCAGCCAGTGACCTTCTGCTGAGACGTCACCCTCCTGTCACTCTCCTGTCACTCATGCCCAGACAGACTGTGTGGAATCAGAGTAAAACTTCATTTCACATCAAGACTAGGTTTGGTATCCTCATGTGAGCTGATGCCAGAAATCACTCAGTATGTTAAGCTGGGTGGTGCTTACAAAACAGACCTCTATCCATCTATATTCCAAACACCTATGCTGGATAGGGTCGCCCTGAGCATGACAGCACAGAGTAGGAGGTCGGGGATACCCTGGATGGGATGCCAGTCCATGGCGGAGCACAAAAATACTTTGGGCAATTTTGAGATGTCATATCACCTATCTTCTCATTTTCAGATTGTAGGAAGAAAGAGAGACCCTCAGAGGAGACCCATGCAACACGGGGAGAACATGCAAACTCCACGGGGGCGGGGTTTGAACCCCAACCCTGGAGGCTTGAGGCGACTATGCTACTCCAGACTCAGGGTGCTGAAAGTGAAATCGTGTCTCATTTTTCCAACTTGGTACACACTAGCACTACTATGCACTTAGTGCAAGTATTTAGGGGTGTCCAGTTCTTCACATGAGCCAAGTGTAGTACACTTGATGTGTACTTCATCCACACTTTGGCAAATACTGCATGGAAGTGGTTGTTGCCTAAGTATATACACCACAATGCATCCCATCAGTAATAACTAATATTTACATCGAACACGACAGAGTGTGCTGGCTAATCAGAGTCCAACTTGCCTTCTAAGAAGTTTCAATACAAGTACAAAATGGATGTTTACATCTCCTAGGATACAGTGAAAAACAACCCCAAAAACAAGCAACACAAATGGCAGCAGAGTTTTAGGGCATCTCTTGTATACCTTTTCAGATATGAAGTGTGTCCCATTGCTTGTCCACACACACTTGGGCTCTTTACATACACTTGCACACTTTGCGCCTTACGCCAAAATACATCACCACAGTGTATAGTGGCTCTGTTCGCTTGGCATTAAGTGTGCTTACAGTATAAGCCAATAAGCCTGGTGTATAGGGTCCTCAAAATGGCTGCTTGGCATACAGAGATAACTACCTTTGACTTTCACACATTCATCTCTCCCTTGGAGATCGGAAAAGATTAAAGGACAACTGCTGACACATCGGACAACTTTCCGAGAATAAAAAAAAACATTAAAAAGTTGAAACGTTCCTCTGACTTCCTGTCCCTTATTGCTCTGATATCGAGCGTGACGTACTAGCCCGAGAGAGAGAAAGAGAGAGTGGGTCAGAGGCAGCGGTATGGCTCTCTGCCATTACGCAGCAGGGACAGTGCGGTAAGCATCAGGGGTATTTTACATGTGAGACTGTCTGACTTGATCACGGATAAAATTAACCTGATATAACTTTAGTCTCAAACTGCTTCACGCAGATTTTTTTGTTATAGACCAATTTGAAGAAATGTGTCTTTTACGGAGGGAATTCAACTCGAGTGTCTTCATTACACTGGGCACAGGATGCTGCCTCAATATCAGCGTTAAGCTGGATCTGCTCCATCACCTCCAGTCAGCACACAGTGAGCCACATGCTGACTTCCGACATCAGCTGCCAAGAACATGGACACAGAAACACTGGCCTTTGAGGTGGCGGGGGGGCTGTAGTTCCAGTTTCAACACTGCCCCAAGCTGCTGACACTCCATCATATACAGGCGGAATGAAAATTTTAAAAAAAACTACCCACCCTGCTCTGTGATCGACATTTATTTTGCAAAAGCAATGTTTGGGGCCTGGGAGCAGGGTCAGTTAGCATCCAGCGTCCCTGGTGGTTTTGGTTAAGGGCTTTGTTCAAGGGCCCAGTGCTACCGGCCCACAGGATCTGAACCTATAACCTTCCAGACATGGGCAGAGATCCCTAACGTACTGGGGTGCGTTTCCCAAAACCATAGTTGCTAACTAAGTTAGCAACTTCCATAGCTGGGCACATTCAGTTGCATGAGTGACATACCTCCCCACATACTCAGAGTACATAGAGAGACATAACTGTCAAACTAATTCCAATCTAAACAGTTTCCAGTTGAAAACAGAGAGCTCTTGACACAAAGGTTTTGACTTGGGTACCACAGTTCCTTTCAAAAAAAGGCCCGACAACAGACCTATAGCCTGAAACATGCGAGGCAGTCATTTTCTTTGGTTTCAGCTGAAAATTCAAAGCAAGTCAGTGGCTGGTAAGGAATTCTCCTGTAATTAACACGGTGTAATGAATATGGCTTTCAGGTCGTTAACGAACACAGCATTCCTACATGCCAATTAACATGGCGTACAAATAAACATGCAGTTCGCTAGCTTGGCATACCTCTAATGGACATTACAGACATTGTTCTCTGATAGTGATGTCACAGCACACAGACAAGCATTGTTTGGTTACCCGTACTGACATCAAGTCTCAATTTCGCATTTGTAAACATTTGTGTTTTCACAGAATCCCTGCACACATCCTCGCCTTCGGCGCATTTGCTGCGTGCCGTCTTGTTACCGCTGTCTGCAGCAAAAGAAAAAGATGCAAGAAAAAAATAATATTTATGTAGGCTCGCAAACAAACAACAACGATGTTATTGCTTACAGTGCTAAATCAAGAAAAGATGGATTGTTTGGTTGCCTGAAGAGTGAAAAGTAACATCGCAACGCGCTTTTCCAAAATGTTGATCCAAAGTTATTATTAAAGTTAATATTAGATAATCTGGCAAGAAAATGCATGACCTCAGCTATGCACTAAGAAGCATTTTTCAACACAGTGAATGTGTTCACCTCCAGAGGTAAAATTCTGACAGATAACCAGGCCAGTATCAGCCAGCCAGCGGTAGCGCTTCTCGGGCCAGAAGCCGGCCTGAGGTCAGAGACAGGCCCTCTCACAGCCTGGGGGAAGGTCACAAGGTCACATAGAATGCAGACTGCATTGGCTCCATCAATTCTAACATTCAGAACACCTTTCATATCGCTTCAAGTACACTGACCATTATCATGGTAAACTAGTATTAGTCAGACAGCATAACTAAATTATTGATGCGTTTGCTGGATCACATGGGTTCCTGGGAGTAGGGACAAAACTTTTATCCACACCCTTAAAAATTATACAGGCATACAAAGGGAGCAGAGTTTGTCCATTAGGAGAAGGTAGCATTAGCTCACACTGGTCAGGTCTTTCTTACTCCTCATCAGGTCGAGAAACTCCAGCATAGCATTCACTACTGTCACCTTGGGTGAGACTACACCCTGCATGACAGCTGAACGCATGTGGCATTCTGAGGTGCTTGACTTAGACATTGAGATGAACCCACTCATCATAATAAAAAGGCAACTCTTTTACACAGGGATGTACCGCACCTGGATTATCTTAAATTTAAGGCTGCAAAGCCAAAGATGAGGAAATTTGGGAAGGTGGGATTCCGAAATAATTTTGGGAGGCACAAAGGGGCACCCCGGTTCCCCTACCCTCCTGCCCCTTGCACCAAACATCCCCAAGAAACATCGGCATCATAAGCAGGTCCCGCTCTCTACAGAGACCCCATCTGTCAGGGCAGATAACAGCGATGAAGAACCCAGAGAGGTGTCCAGATTCCCCATGTTTGTTTGTGTGTGTATGAGTGCACACGGGTCAAAATTGACAGCCGCTCCCAGCCTTAACCAATGGCTGTCCCAAAAAGGCAGTTCATTACAGAGATAAGTGTGCGTCGGGGTAGGGGAGAGACCCCAGTCCACCTCAAATGCCAAGAAAGCAAAGGATTCACATTTTACTGATGCCACGGACACTTTTATTCAAAGCGACACACATTATTAGAAAACAGGGTCAGACAGCTTTGCTCAAGGGCCAGAGACTGAAATCACTCAGCCAAACCAGGGATTTGAACCACCAACCTTCTGATTACAGGCAGAGCACCCTAACCCACTGAGCCACTCAGCAGCCAGGAATAGATGTCAGTAATTCCAGATAAACCCGACTAAAGATGGCAGATGATGGCGAGCAGCATGAGATCGCCGTTCCCATCAGCTCTAACGAGCTTCAGTCACCCTGCCGACAGCGAAAGGCTCATGGCGTCTGGCTCAGACCATCAGAAAGGAACCTCCACTGCCAACTATGCCATTCTGTGCCATTAGCATTTGGTGGAAATCGACCGGCCCTGTATGCGTAATTTACATCTGCAAAGAATGTTCCACAGCACAGCCTCTGTGACGTCTTCCCTGCAACCCTCTGAATGCTCCATCCTCCGAAGGATGGAGAGCGGGAGCAGAGCAGAGTCTGAGCAGGTAGGAGCCCGGTATGGAAAAGGGAGAACACAGCTTGGCCATTAGTCAGCAGGTAAACCTGCATACACCTACAGCAATAACAGCCAGCCAGCCAACCAGACAGATAGATAGGTGGTTTATTAAACTGAAAATAATAATAATTGCATTATTAGTATTATTAATTGATATGTCGACTAAATGATTTTCAGCAAGAGGAGGAGAGAGAGCATTGGCAGTCTTTTCCATGGCTACTGTCACTATAGAATCTGCCTCTTTTCCTCCTCTTATGGGAAAGGAGGGCAGCCCAGCAGTAACAGTGAAAAGCACAAGCTGAGGTGTCGGCTCCAAGGGGCAGGCTGTGAGCACGGAAAGCAGGTCGCGGTGTGACAGACCCACCCTGCAGCAGGGCCTCATGCCGCACTCTGCTCCCCTCCCGCTTTCGGATATCCGGCTCAGGGCCACATCCCGGGCCTGGACCCGTCTTCCATATCCCTTCCCTAAATCCGACCTCTGGCAGCCGGATCACATGATCACAGCTTCTATCTGCAACCAACAGACTGTCAGACAGTCACACACTTCATAAATCTCCGAGCTTTGTTGCAGTTATAAACATTATTTGACATTTTGAAAGAGTATTATTTAATTACTGGCCTTATAAAGTGTCTGAGAATTATTCCAGGTTTACGTGAGAATGTCACTGGTCAGGATGTCGGAGGAAACCATGTGAAACAAACACAGTGCTTTGGTTCATGGACAAAAAAAATCAGGAAAATCAAGGGAATCACAATTGTAGGCAAGACAGAGAGGGAAAGGGAGAGGGAAACAGAGACAGAGAGAAAGAGAGAGAGACCTCAGTCCAGTCCAAATTAAGCTTTCCCCCCAAAATGGGCCACACACTCCAATCTTGTGCACCCTCATCTACGCAGCATCATATCTTTGTAGGGACCTTCCTTTCATTTCAATGGGAAAAACCCTAATCCCAATAATGACAACCTTAACCCCTACCCATCCCTAACCTTAACCCCTACCCAGCACTAACCTTAACCATAAGGAACCAAAAAGAATATGTGACTTTGAGGCATTTTTAGTTTTTTGGCTGCATTCGCAGATTTTTATAAAACTTAATTTCCCCTTGTGGGGACCGAAAAAATGGTCCCCACAATGTCAAAATGATATTGTTCCCCAGAATGTAATATATATTTAACTCACAAACACACGCACCTTCCGGCTGTTTCCGTGGGGCACATCTGGAGCTGTGTGGCACTCCTGCCCTTTCTTATTGACTCGTTGTGGCTGCTTTACCCACAATCCTAGCCTCAGGGCAGCACACACTACTTCCTACGCACCAGAGTAAGAGAGAAATCGAGTAAGCTGTGGTCATGCTAGCTTAGTGGCAAGGCCGACAATGATCTCAGATGCCTGGTCCACCATCAAAGGCACAAGGTCTCCTGAGAGAATGTCTCTCTGGACCACAGGATGAGGGGCTCAAACCACCCACAATGATCCACAAAGACCTTGATTGGGAGGGGGGGTGAAGGAATAAAAGTATAAAATGAATTTCCACTTTCCTTTCCTGCCAGTTCCCACAGAGAATAAAGGATGCATACCTGCCCATGAGGTCTCTCTGGGGGGTGGGGAGCACAGCACTGGATAGTGTCAACCTGAAGCAAGCATCACAAGGGCAGTAAGAAAAAATGCATTGAGGGGGTCCGACAGCCCAAAGTACTGGCCTACGCTGAAGTGTAGGGGCCACTCTATCTGGCTCACAGTGACCCATAACGGGTACCCCAAAAACCCAACACAGGACCTGTTCCACAACCTACTCCCCAAGCACAAAAACACAGACAGCACATCACCGATCCCATATCCTGTGACACCCCCTCTGCAGGGAAAAACACAGCACTCTGTATATCCAACACTGCCCCAGAGTGGCTCAGCTCACAGACAAGGGAAGGGGCAGGGAAAGAGCCACCCCCCCCCCACACACACAGAAAGAGCGGGTGTGACTTCTCTGTAGACAGCATCGCACCCAGACTGCTTTTCCCCGTCTCTGTCTCGCGATGATGGATCAGAGCCTGACAGACAGGGCCAAGGCGAGCATGGAGGATCTATCAGGAATGGGGGGGGGGGGGGGCTGGAGGGTCAGGTGCGGTCACTGCACTGACAGCCCCGCCCCCCTCCTGGCCACCTTTCATGATCCAAAGCAGGCCGAAGGCAGCCAACACAATTTTCTGTATAAAAAGGGTTTTCAGCAGTTGAAATTGGTGACTTCCTCAAGCACAGACTCTTAATCCAACAGGAAAAGATCCAGATGACATAATAAAGGCAGGTAACATTTTTAAAAAGAATCAGTGGATCTGCAAAGGAGGGGAAGTGGTGGATCTGTAACGTGAGTCAGAGTCAGGGAATGGCATGGGGACTTGTCAATGGGGGACCCACTACCTCCTTTAAGGCATAAGCCCTAGAAGATGACGTTTGTACAGTGTTTTTAAACCCCACCCCCTCATGCCTGGCAGACGGAAGATGGCTTTCCTAATGAAAGTGTAACGGCTTAATATACACAGGCAGCAATGGTCCATAAAGAACAATTCCACCTATCGTCTGACGCTGTTGTCCGTTCATGCATTTCTGTCTTTCCTCTCCCCAGAGGTGCTGGCCAGCCAGGGAATCGAACCACAGGTATGACGGGGTGGGGAAAGTCACACTGGGCTTGCTGGACCAGGACCTGCTTCTCTGGACAAAAAGGTCTGAAATCCGCGACTACAGGGTGTACGTGTGCACACGTGTGCATGTGTGTGTGTGTGTATGGGGGGGGGTCATGTATATATAACATTGTGGAGACCAAATTTACCCACAGTGTGATAACCTGTTATTTTGATGTTCTGGGGACCATTCTTCAGTCCCCACAAGGGGAGAATCAATTTTTATAAAAATCTGTGACTACAATCAAAAAACTAAAAATGCCAAAAGTCTTGTATTTTGTTTGGTTAGTTATGGTTACGGTTAGTGCTGGGTAGGGGTTGAGGTTGTCACAGTTGGGATTAGAGTTTTTCCCATAGAAAGGGATGGACAGTCCCCACAAAGATATGAATACAAACATGAAGGAGAGGGCAGCCTGCCTACCTGCCTGCATGGAGACTCGAATCACACAACTCCCTTAATATCCTTCACCAGGCTACAGCTGAAAAGGATCAGAGCAGCGAAGTGGCGCCCTGCCCTGGCAGCTCCTATTACTACAGCGCTACAGTGGCGATGCTAACGGCAGCGATGCTAATGCTGGATATGTAACACTGTCATGCTGGAAGGACACCCCAGCAAAGTGGCTAAACTACATGTAATTCGAGCTTGTGTGTGTGTGGAAACAGGAAAGGGACTACAGGGAAAACAAACCAACACATAAGAAAGTTATGGGAGAGAGAGAAAGAGAGGGAGTGAAAAAGAGAGAGAGACAGACGCAGAAAAGCCGATTCATACTCCAGTTAGCCATTAATCAATCTGGCCTGAAGATAAACAGCACAGCCTCATGCCGGCTGTGTAAAGACACCGATAACTTATTTACAAACCCCGGCATGCTAATCACACAATTACTGCACACAGTGCAATCAAAAGCACAATTACCCCATGGCACTGGCCGGGCCTACACCTGCTTACTGCCTTATCTTGACATAAAAACAATTACAAACACACCTGAAAACAGCTGCGGATTAGAACCAAACGTTGAGTTAAAAAGCCCTGCTAAGCTGGTCTGTCCTACAACCTGCAGCACAGTTTTTACAGATGGGGCCGGGGGTGGCCAGCTGTGTGTCCCTTTCGGGCTGTCATTTGACCAACAGAAGCAGGAACATTTCCACTTCCTGCCCCTCCCACACGCACATAAAAGGTGGGCGTGGTCCATTCAGCACTGTCCCACCCCAGATGACTGTACCACTAGCTGTGAGCAACTCTGTGCCAAATGTCCGTAACGTGTCTGGCTGGCTTCCCAGGGATGGGGGGTGCGTTATCACAGCGCGGCAGGACGCGGTGTGCTGAGGGGGCAGCCATGGCTGAGGGGGCTTCAGGCAGATACAAGGGCAGGAACGGGGCACGCGGTGAGGACAGTGCGTTCGAAGAGACCCAGAACTGCATGCTGAAAAGGTGTGAATCACAGCAGCGGGCACAATCACAAGACAAGAACAGTCAACGTGCCGAAAACAGCCAAGGCCACCCCATTCACATTCACCACACGGCACTGCGTGGTGTCCGAACAGGATGGCAAATAAACAGCGACACACGCCCAACCTGCCCAGCAAGGGCACAGCCCCCATTACACTGGGGCAGTCTGACAGGACGGCCTGGCAGAAACACAAAACAGAGTCCTGTGTCCACACACACACACACACACACGCACACACACACATGCGCACATACACATGCACATGCATGCATACGCTCAGACAGATGGACACGCACAAACACACATGCACACACACATGCATGCATACACTCAGACAGATACACACACACACATGCACACACACAGGCACACATGCACACTCAGATACACACACTGTGCCTTATTGGCTCCCCACCGACGGCCGTCTGACCTGCTCTCTAATTTAGCACGGGCAAACTGAGCTCGGTCACGCCACGTTAACCGCGGACGGCCCGAGACATATCCCGCCCTCCATCTCTCGCTCTCTCCATCCCAGCACAAACACTAATAATGGCTCTGAATCATTCATGAAACACTCGTAATTCATCTCCTGGGGGAGTCCGGCTGTGATGTAAACACTCTCTGACAGCGAGGGCAGGCTGTTGTGGCGAACAGCTGTTTCGGTACAGTGCGGAACCTGCGTCCACGGGGCGCTCAGGTCGGCACGCCGCCTTGTCACTTTCACACTGGCTGCGATAGCCTATTCCTCCCCAGTCAAGTTCAAAAGCACAAAAATGTCAAACTAAAGGACATATTAAACTTAACCGGGCCACATGTCCACTGCAAAATAATTTAACAACGTCAAGAATATCAGATCGTGCCATTCGTCCATTACATAGCCCTGTATAAATGAGATTTCATATTGAGTTTAACAGATTTTGTCAGACTAATTAATCATCTCATTATAAATGAATCGTCTCTAGTTTACAGCTTGGTTAATAAGCCAGGACATAACGTGTTTCGTTATACGGTCGAAAGAAGACTATCTATGCAAACAAAAGGCAGCATTTTTAAGCACCATCTTTAAAGACCACTGGAACATAAATACTGTGTAAATACTTTTCACTTCTAACTGAACAGCTTAAAAAAGGTTATAAACGCCGATCAGAACTTTATTGTAAGTAAGACATTAATAACTGCATTTGAAAGAAAACTTGACTGTAATTTTAAATAAGTCTTTGTTTTATTTCTGCTCTGGGACGACGCTCGGTAAAGGCGCTCCAAAAGCGTGAGGTCTGAACATGAACGTGGTTTATAATGGGAAAAATCAGCAATCAGTAAAGTAGTTTTCTCATTACATAGATACCTTTCGCAACACCGCAAACCTAAAATTTCACAATTAAAGTAGTAAACATCACGCTGTCCACCGCTACAAAGGCTGTTAATTGTAACTGTATATTTCCTTATACATTGATGCTTGTGTCAGGTGCCGTAAAAATTAAACCTCACGGGCTTATGATGGGATGCCACGCCGGGATCCGTCCTTTGTGAACCCGGGCATCCGAGGTTACTCTATGCCACTGAACTCTCTCAACGACAAAAAGAAAAAAATATATATGTACGGAATGTTATTTTATGGTTGATTGTATAAGTAATACTTCACATTGCCAAGCATTACAAATTATTAAGTATTTAATAACTGACAGCGGATTTTCACGAAAACTTTTGCATTTCATTGTTTATAATGTTCACCCGTCGAGGCCCTAATAGCTTTTATGTAGGAATTAAGTTCTTACTGAACGGATAAATATTTCTGGAGTTCAATCATAAAAATGTGCTAAGCTCTTCAAATACCTTATTATACCAATCATATGCCAGGAAACGAACAGTTACTAATTATGGCCTAAATTAACTTATTTCATATTCTTATACAATGCGTTCTGCAAAAAAATGCACTAATTCTGTGATGCATCTTGCCATACAATGCATTTTGCATACAAAATACCCCGGTGCTTATCGATATAATAGCCAGAGGAAACGCGTCGCTTTACCTGGGCACAGAACCCTTCGTGCTGCTTGATGAAGACGGGCTCCAGAAGGTACCACTCCTACCACGTCGGTGCAGCGCTCAGTCTGTGACCTTCGGTAAGCACAGACACGTAATGCTACCGAGGTGAAAATAATAACCTCACCGCTAATTATTCCCTGGGATGCTGGGCTGTGTCTGTGCGCGCGATCGGGTCCCGGTCCAGCCGACTCTCCCAGTGATGCTGGCTCTGGGGTCTAATTCACCGAGACATGTTTCAAGAGCTGTTTTACCGTAAACCTCCGAAAAGAGGGACCATTCCGGACAAGTTACTGCGTTTTTACGGCCACTTTCCCCTCTGTTATTCTAAGATGTAACACTGACAATGCAAGGTGTTACGCAGAGAATAGTAGTACTTTTATTTATCTACAGACACGTTTCTGAACTGGTAAATACATTCTATACAGTCTGCTAAATGGATCTAGCATTCTTAATAGATTCATATTGCGTTTTACATATGCATGATTTACAAATAGGCTGATGTGAAAACGTTTTCAGATGACCAAAATCAATAGTACTTGCAAGAAAGAAGCCTAAATGCAGGGCATGGTTAGTAACCTAAGATGTTCATTTCTTGGGGCTAATTAAATATTCGAGCAAAAGTTTCTTTCTATGGGTATTAAATTTGACTGGAAGAAATGTAAGCGTGATAGTTGAAGGTTTACAGTAGCTCTTATTTCACCGATCGCTTCAAGCCCCTTATTAATTTCCAGCAGGCATGTTTGCGATAAAAGCCTGTGTATTTAAGCATTATCCTTTTAAAACATTCATGGTGACATGCCAGGCTACTGAAACTATAAAGGCGGAAAAAGAGCTTCGGGTCAGACCGGCATGAGATGAACGTTGCCTGTAGTGCAGGAAGAGGAACATCACCATTGAATAAATGTCCCCCCAATATATGAATAAAGAGAACGACAGATCACATAAAGCCTTTAAAATGATGTGGTGGTGACTATTGCAGGATGGACCGCACCCCTAGGGAGAGTCACAGGGGTATATAAACGGGAGTTAACCAGGAAGGGGGGGGGGGTCACTGCTTTGTGGTTTTAGCCAGATGAGGTTCATCTGCTGTGAGCTCAGCACTGAAAGCTCTGTCAGGGTTGCAGGAAATTGAGCGGTAGCATTTTATTTATCCAAATTTATTGATTATATTTATGCATATTGAAGGAGGTTCATCCCTCTCAGCTGCCTTGAAGGAGAGTTGGCTAATGCTCTTTTAGTGATGATAATAATACATAAAAATAACACTCAGACTTAAATTCTCATTATAGGACAATGCAGTAAGGAAGGTGAGAAACTGGACACCTAGGCAGGCAAGTAGCTGAGTTTCCCCAAAAACCACCTTCATGAGATGATCTTGACCAGCAAGGGCCACCTTGATCCTGGGCAGAGGGAGGCAGGGCTGCAGATCACCGGATGAGGCGGACGGCAGGCTCACAGTGGGGAGCAGCCTGGACCACGGGCGGCTGAGCTGAGGCCGTTAGCATGACGAATCAGACGGGGAGGGGGATGCGGCCTGCCAGGAGTCGTGGAGCCGATAAACAGCACAGCCATCGTACAGAAAGCCCTACTCTAGTATGTTTAATTTCAGTTTATAATTATCTGCAAGTAAAAGGTAACAATGACTGTCTTTTTTTCATCAGGTGATGCCACACATGAACATTCAGTGTCTCAGCCCTGATTGATATAGCCTGCCCTGCTGGAGAGGCACTACAGAACACCTGCTCTGTGCTACTCAGAAGCCTTCTGAGATAAGAACCTGCTAGTTATTGCATATTGACTGAAATGTCACCTCGGCAATGGTAATGTCCTAAGTAGAGACACCCAAGACAACAGGACAGTGTTTGCTTTCAGTGAAATAAATTTCACAGAATGGAGTACGCACCACGACCCTGACCAGGCTAAGCGGGGGGATGATGGATGGATGGAAAATTGAGAACCGGGTGGGAATTTCAGAGATATCCTTGGGGAAATTCACAATACAAATCTGTCCATCCATCTTCTAACCACTTATCCTGGTCAGGGCTGCAGGGGGGGCCTGCAGCCTGTCCCATACAGCACAGGGTGCAACACTGGTGTGCATCCTGGATGAGATGTCAAGAAAGAAACCCTTTTCTGAGCATATTTGTGGAATCGCATATTATTGCAGGAACAGAGGCCTGTAAAATATGACATGAACCAAAACTCCCCAGAGAATAATCAGCACATACTTTTACACACATACACTCCTACATACATTCGACACGCTATGAAAGTGTGCCCAAAATCACAGCACTTTCTTATATGCACTGTACATTCACGTTACAAGGCCAGTTCTCTGCCTGCGCTGTTTTCGTGGTGCTCCTCAGCATTCTGTCACTAAACCTTTTTTATTTGACGTTCCTATTATTTATATTTATATTTATTTTACATTCATATTCTGGCATGATGACTGTTGAATGTCAGAATTTGTGCAGAACTACAGATCCAGGCACAAACTCTACTTGCCAAGGTGAGTGGGAGGTATACACATTCTTAATGGCTGTCAGGAAGGTCTCGTTCCTCAGTGCATGCTAACATCTATGAAGGCATGCAGAGCATTGCATATGCGTTTCCTCATTTATACCGTGAACCTCCATAAACACATGTTCATACACAGATATACACAGTCTGTGTGTCCCTGCAGCAGTGTGTAACTCACAGTGCTTACCATAACCGTGTTCCAGTACAAGTCAGAAAGCAATTTAGCAACACCAGGGACCTGTTTCAAACAGCAGGATTTCTTGCTTAGCTGGAGAACTTGTCAGGATTTAATTTACCCCAGTTTAAATAGCCTTAATCTTCGTTCACTTACATTGAGCCCAGACTACCTTAAATCCTACAAGTTATCCGGCTAAGCAAGAAATCCTGCTTTCTGAATCTGACCGCAGTTCCAGCCAGGTTCATTGTTAGTCATTGTTTGCAATGCCAATTGATGACAACACATTACACATAATTTTGCTCGTACAAACACCGTAGCATCATGTCCACAGATAGCAGTTGTGCAGTACTGTGTGTGTGACCAATTTATTGAGCCACAATTAAGACCTAAGTGCTAATAAACAGTATTAGACTAAAGCTTTAACTTCTGTTGATAAAAGGTGCAGCCATCTTGAATTTTGAGGTTGGGGTTGCGTAGTTTCCTCCGACTTTCTGAGTAGGAATTCCGACTTCAGGGGGTGTTCCAGTTGAAATTTTTGACTAGAACTTGGAAATTCCAACTTCCACGTTCAAACAAAATGCATCATTACTCCCTTGCCTGGATTACTGCCCCCAAACCAGCCCATCATCAATCTCACTATGCCTGACCACATGACACTTCTCCAGGAAGTCCACACACTGCTTGCTGTCGATTTAAAGGAGAGACACACTCACATGTAAACACTTTCCCCTGAAGGGCAGCTCCTAAGTCTGAAACAAAATCAGAACTGGTTCCTGGAACTGAAAGGACACCTGGGCTGTAAATTTCATACTGTTTCACAGTTATTTTTCCAGAGGCTGAGCAGGTTAACCGAAATGGAGGAACTCTGTCAGGAGAAGACCAGCCATCAGCTTGCTTTCAGCTCTCAGACACTCATGTTCCATTATCTCACACCATGCCGCCTCCAAAGGAGCACAGCTAGTCTCAGCGCCGAAGCAGGCAGCTGTATTAGCCCCTCCTGATCAATTGACTAGTTTCAATCCCCCTGCATACTAAACACCTCAACCCCCGCCCCACCATAGAGACAGCATCTTATATTGCAAGAGTGGCTGCCCAATCAACCTCAAGGCTTTGAGAAGCAATCAAAATTCTGATAAATAAGTGAAATCTTCATTTACTCGGTCTCCCGCTCAGTCCATCACATACTCATTCACTCACAAAACACCCAGAATGGACCAAGATCCTTAAAGACCAGCGATTTTAACTCCCATCTGTGAAATGCACGCCTTTCCAGATAAACGTTGTCTCTTTCCTGGCTTCTGCTGTGCCATATTGCCAGTGAACTGTCAGCTTGTTGTTGAATATCTAAAACGAAATGCTCAGAGAAAACAAACGGCATAATCAAATTGTAATTACATAAAGTACCGGAGGATGAGGTGGGGGGGGGTGGCGGAATGTTCTAGCGTGTTTCTGTGGGAGTGGGACGTTACTTGTGTGTCAGGAATGACACTGCATGCTTTAGTTCAGAGTGGGATGGCAATGTCTCTCCTTTACACAAAGGATGAAAGGCTTCCTGCCTAGACTAAGGCTTCCAGTGGACTGACACGCTCTGTGGAAAACACACACGGACAGTAACATAAATACAACAGACAGCAGCCATGTTTACTATCACTGAAGCCATACATTCATATGGGGTCCCTAAGGCTTGGGCTGTTGGCTACAGTCACTACACTAAATATTAAATAAACACATTCCTTATTTATCAGATGCTGAAGCAGCATGTTCTGCAAACTAGCAAGCTAGCTACCTATCATTTCATTCTTCTCGCTAGCTGACTTTGACATTATATGCAACCATGAACTGATTGTATCCCAACATCGCCACCAAAAGAAAGAAGATCAATGATAGGAAGTCTCCTACAGAAAATTTGCCGAAGCTGACCAGTATCTTCGACACAGGTGATGAGGTGACTTTTTGAGCGTGGCCTGGCCTTGATAGCTTCATCTCCACGTGTTACTGTGCTTTTCGTCTGTTTCGGTTCACACGCAGACTCATGGGGACCCATGACAGTAGGCTGCCATCGCCCGATAATGGCGCAAAGCTTTCAAGTGCTCATCATTAAAGCTCGTTAAAGGAAATGCTTGTTTTTACTGCTCTGCTGTTACATTGAGCATGAGCAGTGGAGAGGGAAATCGAACAGCTATATTTATGTACTCAGTCTAACGGCAACGTTCACTGATATTTGGAGCAGGGCTGTGCCACCGTTCATCTCACTATCTATAATGGCCGACACAGCCATGCATTTGGATTAACACAGTTGCTCAGCTAATTCCCGCTTTCCTGGCTGTTGCCCTAACACACTCCGTCAGCTCAAACCCTCATTATCCCCACTGTTGTGTTAAACACGGTGAATATTTCTGCTCATGGTCAAACATTATCTAACAAGCTGGAGAAGGATGAGAGGGATGGTGTGGTGCTTACAGCTGAAATGAACTGATTGTCTTAAAATTTTTAGTTAGCGGTTACCTTGCAGGGCTCGTGAAGCCTATAGGAGACATAGGCAGCTGCCTGGGGCACCATCTTCAGAGGGGGTGTCGACTTAGCTTGTCGCCAGGTTTAGAGTGAAACTTTCGTAGTTTGACCAGTGGTGAAGCTTGCTTGGGTTGGGGGGGTGCAAGCAGGGGCATGGTCAGTGAAGCTTGCTGGGGGGGGGCGTGAAGGTGTGAAGGTGTTAGTGAAGCTTGCAGGGGGGGCATGGGGGTGTCGGTGAAGCTTGTTGTGGGGGCATGGAGGTGTCGGTGAAGCTTGTTGGGGGATATGGAGGTGTCGGTGAAGCTTGTTGGGGGTGGAGCGTGGGAGTGTCGGTGAAGTTTGTTGGGGGGGCATGCCTAATCTGTGACTAACTTTCCCAGTATGGCACCGTGAACAGGTCAAGTTTATTACTGTTTTATATGCTTAGTACATCAAGATGGAAGCTACCGGAAAACTACTGGTAAAAAGAATAACAACAGGTACAGCATCAGACACATTCAGGCTATAAATAACACCAAAAAAGAAATAACATCGAACAGTAAATAACAAAAAACATGACAAAGAAGATGCAGAAAGGAGATGAGAGAGTTGGGGATGGCTGAAAGTGGTTTTTCATATTCATGTGAATAGTTTATGGTCCTGGGCCACAGCCAGACCTGCAACTGAGAGCTTTGCAGGTCAAACATGCCCCTGTGACAAAAGAAAATGTCCCTGTTTCAGAAAAAAAGTCTCTGTAGAGCCAACTGCCCTATTAGATTTGTCTGACCTGTGTACTGCAGACAAAAGTCACTTCAGGAATAAAATTGTCCAGAGTGATTTTTTTTGAGTGGTGGCACTGGAGAGAAAAGGGAGGTACTGATGTGGTGACAGTAGAAGAGGAAAGCAGACGGCATACATTGATCACAGGGTCTTGGGTATTGCAGCTAGACAGGTTGCCATGGCAGCCAGAGGAAGATGGAGTCTGCTTGCTCTGTGATGTCATACATACCTGAGGCTGAAGAAGGTGTTATTAAATGAGTTTAATGTGTTTCATTAAGGAATATAATGTCTAAAAATGCCTGACTATTTGCCTCTTACCGGCAAAGGACAGGAGAAATGCGGCCATGTTAAGAACTGGCAAACAACATGGCTGTTCTGCTTCACAGCTACAGTGTGACACAGCCACACTCCAGTCAGGTGACGGCGGGTGAACAAAGTAATGGGAACACCTAAGGATACATTAGTATGGAGGATCCAATAAGGAGTATGGCCACCCATGGCCGGAAGGACAGCCCCAATCCTTCTTGTACATCCTGCACTGCGTGCAGTGGGATATTGGACCATCCTTCAAGACGAAAAGCCTACAGAGGGTACTTTGAGGGACAAAGGAGGTGGAAATGAAATCTGCACTCCACCTTTGGAACATACCAAGTTACTATTTCCATTAGATAATTTAGAATTATATGTGGCCAATGCACCTGCAGTAAGACACTGATTATTCGGTCTCTTCGGAGCTTGTTATACATACTGTTTTGTTAGCTTTTATCTAAAGCAACACCCAATTGAAAGAGCAGGATCAGCGTGACCAATTAGGGTTAAAGACCATCCATAAGGGCCCACCAGTGAAATCACTATGCTGAGCCGAGGATTTGAACCAACAACCTCCTGACTAACAACACAGTATCCCAACCCACTGAACCAGACACCACAACACCCAGGCTCACTCAGAAAACTAACATATCAAAGTACTGATGGTCAGACGACTTCTATGGCTGTTACAGCTACTGCTGATTGGGTGTTCAATCTAATACCAGTCACCTCTGGAGCCACATTTGTGATTTAGCACAAACTCCTTTGTGGCATTTCCGTTTATTTGTCCACCTCCAGTAGATGGTGCTATAAAAGCAATGCATCCATGGCAGTCCAGAAGCAAAGTATGGCATGGAGGCTGAAAACACTCAATGAGACTGATGGGGTGAGAGGTCAAGCCAACAGCTTGGATGGATGGATGGATGGATGGTGTCACTTACATTAGCCTGGATATACTTGCTGTGAGTGCAATGGCCTCTAATTATCTGACAGCTGAGGCCTGCACTCTCACTGGCTCCACGCCACGTGTGGTATTCTTCATGGAGACCAAACAAATACTCATCACACTGTCAGTTTCCAAAGTGTAAGAAGTACACTTACTGGAAACAGCTAGACAAACAAACATCAGGTTTGAGGTGATAATCGAATGGCCAACGAAGATTGAAATTTTCAGTGTTGACTACAAATCATTTTAATATCTCCTGTAAATTTACATTTTACGTGCATCAATGCTGTAATCACCCAATTTTACAGTATTATTCACAGGGTCTCAAAGGACAGTTTAGCAAGAGCTTGAGCTGATAACCAAAGCTTCCAGCTCTAGGAGTATGTAAAGCTTCAGAGAAGAATCTCACTGGGTTTCATAAAGCACCTAATGACCGAATGGATCCATCACTGTCCAGCCGTCACATGTATCATTCATACAGTCTCCATTCATCTTATGAACTGCAGCTTAATTTCAGAGCTTTTCTGCTGGTTATCAGCACATCCCATTGGACAGACGTGGCTCGTCTGTCCACCTCAGCGTAGCGGGAGATCCCATGTGTCATCCCTGCGGACCAGGAGTCAAAGGTGATCCTTACACACTATAAAACAACTACTAAAATAACCATCATCTTGAGAGAGAGCAGAATATATATACAAAATGTATAAACTAAACAGGTCGATTTCTGTCTCTAAATCGCCCATTGTGTATAATTGTGTGTGTTTGTATGGTTGCTGACGGACCGGCTTCCCGTATGGGTTGTCGCCCAGCCTTGTGCCCAGTGCATCCTGGGATATGCCTCAGGCTCTCTGTGACTCTGTACTGTATAAGCTTTTAGATGATGGATGTTGGGGGGATGAGCTCAATCTAGAGCAATAGTGTTGGCTCATTTTCTCTTATTCGCCCATGCAGCCTTACTGGGTAGGAAAAGCGCATCTAAGGAGACAGTGATATAAACACAGCAGGGCTTTGATGCATGACAAGAACACCAAGCTAAAGTGAGATCTTTCATTAAACAACGACTGAAGGATTCTTACCTGTCAGGATACTGATGCCATTTGCCTGTATGCATTTTTTTTGAAGCACTGCACAGATTCCAGAGTCAAAGGTACACCTTACAGCGAGGTTTCGTTTATTCTGTTTTAAATACCTCACAGGCTATCACCTTGTTTACAGCATTTCTCCCATGGCCTGGAAGCGGCTGTGAGAAAACAGGAAAAACATTTCCCAGAAAGCACGACAGGATCACAGCAGGGTCAAAGCTTCTAAATTAACTCCTCAGAACAGCCTTCCTATAAAGCAATTACACCAGAGCCATTCTCATAAAATCCTACCCACTATAATTATTTTGCATGTGAAAACATTAAAGCTTTCCTTTAATAGTTAACTATTATGACTCTGTTTCTGGGAAAGTGTTGAGGTAGTGGTAGTTCCAGGGCACTGGTTGTCTGGTTATTGCCTAATCTGTTCATCCTCCTAACTCCAGGGGCAGGTTTGTTGTTTCTGGGGCCCCATTCAAAAAGTCACTTAGGGTCCCACCCCAGTAGTCAGACAATCATAGAAAGCTAGCTAGTTAGCAGAACATGCTACTTCAGCATCTCCAAAATGAGGATTATATTTATTTCATATTCAATGTAGTGACTGTTTGTGACCAACAGGGGGCCACCTCAGGATACATCTGTGCCCCTCAGGGGGCCCTACGCAAACGTGCATTTTGAGTCATGGTAAACACAGCTGCTGTCCACCTCACTAAGCCGGTGCTGCATTAGGTACAGCTACAGATCACACACACACACGCACACACATACAAACCAAACTCACCTTCTGTGTGACACTGTCTTCTCTGTCCTTTCCAAGATGCTCCCTTAGGTGTAGCTATGGATCAGGGGTCAAGTGGAGAACATTGTCCCCATTGTTACCCTCCAGAGACACGGCCCCCTTCACAGCATACTCCTATACACCCCCTGCCCCCCCGCCACCGCACACCCCGAGGGCCCAGCACACACGCCAGCCCAGCCCCCCACTCCCAACACGCTCATCATGGAAGAGAAAACAAACTGAAGAGTGAAAGAAGTGTACATGCCACCCCAGATGAAAAACCAAAGGTAAGACAAAGGGGTGGAAAGAAAGAATCATTACAAAGAAATAAAACCACGACGGGCTAATAAAAATGCACCATTCATGGCGTCTTCAACCCATGATTCATGCCCAGCGAACAAGAGCACCCTGCTATGAATGGGGGGTGGGCAGCTTAGTGTAGGAACTGTACATGCCCCGTCCAGTATGTCTTCATACAGTGGTGGGCACAGCTAACCGAAAAGTTAACTTTGATAACTCCAAACTGATAAACCACAAAAAAATTTAGAGGAAGCTAACAATAACTGCTAACTTTTATTACATGAATATAGCTTTGGTTTGATTTTGAGCTCTGAAACCCTTAAATTGCTGAAATTGTAACCTGTTTAGCAATTTAGCTCCACGGGGCTGTAGTGATTTCCTTGGGATATTTAGGACTTACCCAAACGGGGATCTTTGGATTCGTTAGAGTCTCAGGAATAAATTTTCTTTCAAGCGTTTTTGTCATAGGAGTCCTATTCTGCAACTGGCTCATGCTGACATTTTGCCCTCAGTGAAGCTGCTTAGGGACTACAAACATGGCGCCGTTTACCTAGAACTAGGAAGGAGGGTCTCAGCTCTTTATTGGTTTACAGCCCTGTCAATCAGAACCCAGAAAATATAAGAAAATAACCATGGGCCAAAGCTGGATTTCTTGTGTAGCCGGATAACTTGTCATATTTGAGGTAGTCTGGTGCTAATTGTAAGTGAATGAAGATAAAGTGCATATAAAATAGGGTTCCTGAAATCTGATAAGTTATGCGATCAAGCAAGAAATCCAGCTTTGTGATAAAGGCCCCAGTTCTCTGTGTAGTTTAGGGTACCCCCATTTAAATGGACTTTATCTTTGTTCACTTACATTTAGCCCCGACTACCTTAAACACGACAAGTTATCGACTAATCACGTCTTGGGTTTACACATGGTCAGTTAACAGTGTGACAGATAGACTGTTGCAGACACACGCACAACAGACCAGAACAAATGTGTGTGATTTTAGGATTTACAAACGTCTTTGACCATTAAACTTTATTTACTTTACCTACAAAAAAATGTTAGTGGATTTACAGTTACAGTTAGTGGATTTACTTTATAGTTAGAGTAGAACTAAATTTAGCAGAAGCTAACTGGTCCGCTAATGATTTTCAAAGTTAGTTGAAATGCTAATCCGCTAATGAAAAAGTTAGCTTCACTAATTAGTGGTTATCAGATTAACGGAACCCTGCCCACCACTGGTGTCACACCAGGTGAGGCATGCCCTGTCCGGCATGCAGTCATGCCAGCTGAGGCACCCCCCGTCCGATGAGCCGTCACGCCAGGTGAGGCACCCGCCCCATCTGGCATGACATCATGCTGGCTGAGGCACACGCCCCATCCGGTACCATACCTCCCCCCATCTCCATCTGTTTCTCCCTCTCTTTCTGAGACCAGCATGTCTTCAGTGGAATCATAGGTCAGTGCCACCGAGCATGAAACATCTGGAAGACACCCCCTTCAACTGTGATTGCTGCACAGCGCCGGAGTGCTAACAAGTTACATCATGTTGGGGGTCAGGTAAGGGGGCGGGTGGGGCAGTGTTGCTGGCAGCAAGGAGGCGAGTCTCAGAAATCTTCTAACACGCACACACAGACACACGCACACACCCACACACTCGGCAGGCGTACAAAAAAAGCATAGCAATATTGCTCAGAAAAATTAAAGCCACAAATTAAGCTTCATGAAACACCCACGGATTAAACTCAGGGGAAATTTTATGATGTCAAAATTGACCTCCCTGCAAATCCCCACCCCCACCTGCACTAAACCAGACCCTTTTTTAAACAGCAACACAGAAGGTACTGTGCGGGATTCAGTTGTGTGTTCGGTGGAAGAATTACGGTGATCAAACACAGCTGCCTTCCCACAGTGAGCTGCCTTGCTGCTATCAGGGCAGGCAACTGCGCCCTAAGCCAGACATCAGGGAGGCATGGAGGTGGGGGCATTAACCCGGTATAAAGCAGCACATGGCTGAATCCGTGCATCAGCACCAGCTACACACTGTTTTTTCCATACAAGAGCACTCAGAGGAAATGCATGTGCACACGTCACCCACTAAACACTGCCAGTGGCTGAATGAGGCTAAGGCCTTCATTGGAACTGGTGGGAGGTACAGAGCTGGGGATTAAGTCAGCAGAGCACTTTCCAGTGTTGTAATTACACTGTATGGCATATATATAGTTTGCAATGCAAAACTAGAATATCCACTAAGCGCAGGAAGTTAATCCCTCTTTGTCCCTTTGGTGTCTGATTCTCATCCCTGCCTCTATCAACACGGCTTAAAATTTAAGAAAGGAAGTTCCTGGAACAGTTTATGGGACACTCCCTAACTGCGGAAGTTCATCCCAGAGAAGCTCATGTGTTATTTATGTTTCGGGTAAGAGAAACAGTACGATGCGCGTTTCATAACTAATAGGACAGGATTATTCACGTCTCATTCCCGGCGTGAGGATGACAGCCGCCATTTGACGATGCCACAAACTCCCTGGGAACATTTTACCACAGGCTATGCAAACTTTTACTCCTTCTGATCGGCAAGGGCTTATGGGAAAGCAGTGATGTGATGTAGAAAGGCATGCAGGGGACTCCTGATGACTCGGACCAAACTTCTCGGTTATATCTAGCTGTCTGTCTCATCCCCTTGGGTGACAGGCTGTGTGACGCAGTGACACCCAGCGATGGACGTCTGCATTCATTTTAACAGCACCTGTCTGGTACCGTGTATCATTAGAGTCTGGTGTGGTCGAAAGGGGGAAACCTGAAACAGTGATTAAGCTACCCCTCTGTTGCCCTTCATGTGGCAAAAACAGTGATAGTCTCATGCAAAGTGAGGACACTGAAATTCATGACCGGAGCCAGTTGTCCGAGGAATGTTCACAGTGTGAGAACTATTCACCTCAAATACAGTTAAACTTCACTAAACATGCACATCGTCCATTACTGCATGCTCTAGTTTCACTGTGGCTGGTAACACTTTACTTGATGGGGCACAAATAATATAGTATTATACTATTATTTATGCATTAATTAATCACAGTCTAAGTCTTAGTTACATACTGATCTCAGGTTAATTTAGCATTAATGAATCGTGACGCATGCAAATATAGTTACTATATTTGTTATTTCAGTAAAACTTTGTGAACTACTGAAGGAACAAGTAATGAATAACAAAAGTTAAATACTGATCTCATGTTTGTTCATTATTAATGAATCATGGTGCAACTCAAATAGCAACTATATTTGCTTATGATTTTTACATGATTTGTACTTTGCAGTAACTTTGTACTTCAGTAGTAACTGTGTTACTACTAAGTATTTGTGTCCCGTCAAGTAAAGTGTTACCAGCAGCTTCTATCACAGGTACAGCTTGTGTTACAGTCTCAGAAATAGCAGCTGTGAATCTATCCCCAATGCTGAACCAGGGACTGTGACAGTGAGCCCTAACTCCTGTTTTTAGGAACCCCAGTCTACAAGAGACACAGAATGACCCCTGTGTTCATAGTAGGCCTGCTGGCCCCCATTCTGCTGAGACAGACCCTGGAACAGAGGAAGAAGATGTGAAGCTGTCTAAACCGATGTTCCTCAAGTCTGGTGTGTCTGCAGAGCTAGTTTTCTGGCAGCGGTAAGATCAATCGTAGCAGATGGACCCAGGTCAGATCTGGGGTGATCTGAGTCAGCAGTGGTTAGGCACTGGGAATAGTGATTCTGTCAAGCCTGCAGAGTGCTATGGTATCACTATCAGTCCTCAGCCAACCTGCACAGAATCCAGGGCATGATAGCAGCCCAAAGGGTGACACATCACCTGGTGTTTTATAAAATATGCCACACGGAGAACTCAGGAGGACACCACTGCACTCTGCATCGCTGCTTGCATTCAGTACATGTTCAGTGGTGACCAGGCAGCCTCCAGGGCAAATTCTAATTCTTATTATTTACTGAGTATTTCACTTAAAATATTGCACATTTCACACCTTAAAGGGTAAGGCCACCAGCTTCCCAAACTGCTTGGATACAACTCAGTAAACAGTCAGTGATGCTTCCAGATATTGCCAGGCCTGACATTGCTGGATTGTGACCTGGAGAAATACCACTGCAGGCTGGAATACGGAGAGATGGGGGGGGACTGTCAGAATCTTGTGTGCCAACCCCAGAGGCATCATAAGCTATCAATTTCAGCTTTTATACACTTCAGGGTAGAACACAAACAAAGATGTTTCTTCCCTTTCCAAAAATAACATTTATATGTTTTGACTGCTACTAAAAATACTAAATAGAGTTTCTGACTGCAGAAAAGTGTGTACAATCTGAACTTATCTGCTCTTTATTCCTTTTAAGGGTGCTCAACCTTATCTTTTTTGGGGGGGTTTCCATAGTAACACGTCTCACTGGATCTCACGTATAGCTGACAGCAAAGGCACTTCTGTCAGATCTGACTGGATAGCGACAAAGCAGACTCTCACGAATGCAGATAAAAATACCAAAATATGTATATAATATAGAACATTTATTTTTAAAAAACTGTTTAAATAAATTTTAATTGACAATGACAAATACATTAATATCCATAATTAAAGTGTTTATGGGTACATATAATTGAAGTTTAGAGCAGAGTGTCCCCTACTGTAACATACTTCCTGAGTTTATCATCAAGACGGGCACAAAGCAGGGTGAAAAAGGCCACGCCTCCACTCTGACTTTGTGACATCTGCCCCTGCCTTCCAGAACCCTGTGACCTTGCCACCTGAAATGATGGCTCCTCTGTAAAATGGCGCCAGATCACATGTGACACTGTGCCGCGTCACCGCGACACTGCCAGCTGCCAGAAGGGTTAAATGCTTGGGGTGGGCATAGGCAACTGCGTGCTTAGCTGTGGTCTCTTCAAAGGAAGAGACTGCAGGATGAAACCGGGCATTATAGTGAAGGCACCTGAGCCCGAATCCTTCCTCAGCTCCAGTCTATCCTGGTTTTCCCGGGGGGTGGCTTGCCCGCCGTATCCGCTTAGCAGCACGGCGAGATGTGATCTGGACCCGCAACCAGTCCTTCTCCTCATCCCGGTTGCAGCGCGGCTCGTTGGGATTCCCGGAGTTAAAACGCGACGTCGTCAGGAGCCGGGAAAACAGGCCGGGGTTCTTCTGTCTCCGGAGTCTGTTGGAGAATGGAACAGGAAGTGGTAGCGAGGAGTAGCTGATGATATGAGTGCCAGTGCATTTACGGGCAGTGCATTTATACCCTGCAGCTGAGGGCAAACATGTGGAGCGATCTGAGGCAGAGCAGGAGCTGCGGCTGGAAATATAAAAGCATTTTGTCGACAGCACTTTGGAGAGAAAGGAGCTGCAAGACATTATGGGTAATAAATCCACACAGCTGGGTTCAGATAGGCATTATGAACTAGGTAAACAAGGAAGAGCGAATCTAATTTCTAAAACCAACTTGTCCTCCCCTTGCACTGGCAGAGCCTCACATGTCTGCCATGCCGATATATATCAGGTGGGAATCCCGTGATTTCCCACAAAGGGCTGAGCAAATCACACCTGCTGTCCGAGGCCAGTGGCTTGGCACGGGAAATCGAATGTGAGGGCAAGAGATCGACACTCTGCATAATTTCATTATTTAATCCATTGCGTCTGATTTTGATGAACAAGGCATGGGGTACAGATATCGACCGCTCCCACCACGGACGGCCGTACGTGCCGGTCTGCACCAGAGATGGTCTGAAATTCCCGGGGGCACTGTACACAGCTTAAGAGTCCAGGTTAGGGCTGCCCAACATTTTGTTAACCAGCAAATGTCGTGCAAAAAATTCGGAGGATTACACATGAGTAACAGCGAAATATTTCCGACACCATAGTTCGCTCGCTAACTGCAGCTGTTACAAACACGGTGAAAGATGCTTCAAATCACGGTGAAAGTTGCTTGATTAAGTTTCGACAGGAGGAATGGTAACCTGACGCACACTTACCACTCTAACAAACCCCAGCATTCTGTGGCCCAGTGCAATACTCGGCAGGGACTGGTGCCGATCTGATTGGGAACCCATGGTCCAGGCCACCCACCCCCAGCTCCAGGAACAATGCCATTATACACAGAGCCCCAGAAAATGTAAATCACAGGGCGGACGGCGGCGCCGTATTCAGCTCGTCCGCGCGGCAAACGATTTAGTGTATTACGTTGTTTATGCTGCAGGAGTGGATTTGAAAACAACAACAACAAAAAAGTCCCTCAGTTCAAATTACCCATCCTGTTTGTATTCAGCAGACCGCGCTCTGAAATGAAATCAATAAATAGAGAAAAATAGTTTTTCAGTTCCAAAATCCATTTACACTGGGGGGCTGTTGGGGGTAGGGCAATGCCCAAGAGTATAATAAACTCCCCGTCAATCAAATGCACATCAACAAATGCGTCCCACTGGGGGCCCGATTTATTCATGGCACTGGGTGACTTCACAAACTCCGGACCCCGATCCTGTCTGCAGGGTCTCATTCGCTGTCTCTCTCCATGTATCTCTGGCGGCTCTTAAGCCATGACAAAGTAGCACATTCAGACACATACAGGCCGCCTCCAGGTGTAACACTCTTCATCACGACTGTCATTATTAGTAGCAGATCTTCAAAAAGCTGGAAGTCACTGTACACTTCTTATATAAACTGGACCGGAAGATTTTAGCTTTAGAGTTCAGGTTAAGCTCCCAGGTAATTCAGAAGATTGTCTAAGAAATCAAACCTGAACTTGAAAACAAGAAAACCTGTTAACATCTACTAGCATGAAATGAAGCTTTATTTGCACAAGTACATTGGAGTGTGTTTTTTTCACATATCTAACACTCCCATTTTCCAAGACACATGCATATACAGAGGCGAGGGTGAAGCCTGGGGTCTGAGCACAGGGACAGCCATTTATCCGCGACCCCGGAACATTTTTCAGTACATGTAGGTACTCGGTTCAGCATGGGATTCAAAACAGCAAACTTCTGACCACACAGGTATAGAGACCTCAACCACTGAGTCACCACAGTGGGAAAGCCATCATCTCCCAGCCATAGTTTCAGCCCCAATGACCTCCTGGCTTTGTCATCCAGCACAGCTGAGTTTCCAGTGAGAATGACCCCCCCAGACTGACGGTCCTTGTACATAATAAACACCTTCAAGTCAATTGTGTGTCAAGGTCGGCCCTAACGCCCCTGCCCTCTTAATCTGCCTTTAGCCAACAATTTTACAGGTGGTAAATCATTACATGAAATGGGCTCATTAAATCCGTAACATGCATCCCAGATCATACCACACTCACATGCTCAGCTGGGGTTAAAGACCAAAGTTCAGAACCGAGAACATCTCAGCTTTGTATTAAAGCATCCCTACAAAAAATATTCATATTGTATTTGACTATATTTTTAGTTTGTAATGATTTTGGGTCACAAGTTGTACAAGTCGTATATAAATACATCGGTATTAAAGAAACTGAAGCACTTTGCTCTGCAAATTGCCTGCAGGAGCCTTGTGCCAATTTGGGAATTAAAAAAAATATTTTGTCCCAAGTCCAGCAACTGCTGAGCTCCTCGCTTAGAGGTGGAGGAGTGACACAGGACTTTCCAGAGGATTCTGTGTCAGTCATTCAGCTGTGGAAAAAATTAAGAGACCACAACACAATTTTTTGTTTCAATTCTCAATTTGTGGGTGTGCGTCTGTGAATAATATATATAAATATATTTTTTGCAAAAATATATTGTTTCTCATTAATGAAGGGCTTCTTCCTTGCGTTTTGGGACTTCAGTCCTGCTTCTAGGAGCCTGATATGAACTGTCCTAGCAGCTATATTCACACCTGCACTTAATGTTTCCCATTCCATTTGAAGGTCACTGGATGTCATCCTATGATTCATGAGAAACTGTTAGATAAGTTAATGGTCATCTGTGGCATTAAAAAGTCACTTCCGCCCTCTACCTGGCTAGTTTCTCGTCGTTCCTAGTGTCTCCTGCTTCACCTTGTTCTTGGGTACTGCCGTCTTAGAAACTTTGAGCTTGGAAGCAGCCTGTCTCACAGTGTAGCCTTCTGCCAGTAGATCCAGGATTAAACCAGGACTTAAAAATGCAGATTTGTTTAAAAATATAGAGTGCTCTCTTAATTTTTTCCATGGCTATATACTAGCCTGACAACAGCACCACGTGGTACCTGCTCCTCCATGACAACACAGTCAGCAGACAGCATGATGGGTAATCGAGCAGCACCATTTAATACATACTGAAATATATTCAGGGAATTTTACAGCAGACTTACAGAGCAGAGGTTTTGCAGGGTTAAGGCAGCGTTTTGACGCACTATAGACACATTAATGAACTTCCTCTCTAGGAATAGTGTCCTGACTCTGATTTCATCGCGACTGAATAATTCAGGGGAATGGGGGGGGAGGTGGGGAGACTGTGACGGAGGCTGACGACACCCCAAATGATTAATCCAACCCGAGCTTGTCTGAAAGGTGTATGTAGACTTCTCAAACTCGTGCAGGGGTGCCGAACTCAGGGCGCAGCTGGGGGTCGTCACTAGATTCCCCATGGCTCAAAGGTGGGACAAAAGTTAAGCCGTTACTATGGCAACTAGCCACCAGGCTGGCGGGAGAGGCTGGGCATGGCGACAGGTGGGCCTGCGAGAAGCCGCTGGACCGGATGGAGATACGGGGAGGCAGGGGCCAACACCAGAGGCCAGTGTGCTTTAGACTACAGAGAACATCGAAGTCACCTATGCATGACTGAGACCTTCCTGACATCTCACCTGCAGCACACACTTCCCAGGCACGCTGACGTGCAGGTAAAAGCATTCTGGTCGCCAAGGTGACACCACTTGAGGGTGTCTATGCATGTATGTGAGTGTATGGCATGTACCTGGAACACTGGAGGGATTATAGCTCAGAACGGCGGGGTGAACGTCAAGTACTTACCTGGACTGCAAGTGCTCCAGCTGCACTTGCAGGTTCTCTGATTGCTCCACTTGCTTATCCAAACGTCTCTGCAGCTTCCTGGCCTGATTGTAGGTTTCATCCAGCTGGGAGACACAAAAGAACAAGAACATGAGATTTGAGGGGACCATAAACCATCGACAAACAGTTAGGACTATGCCTGATCATCTGTGTGCAAAGCAGGGCTTCCATCTATCCATTCATCCGTCCGTCCATCCATCCATCTAGCAGATGCTTTTATCCAAAGCGACCTACAATTCAGAAAGCAGGGAAATTGGGGGGTTAAGTGCCAACCTGAAAGTGCCAACACTGAAATCTCTCTGCTGACCACGACGGAGAAACCACAGGCAACCTCCTAATGAGGTACAGAGACCCGACCCCCACAGCGCCCCCTAACTAGTCCCAGATAAAGGTCGGCTGATTTCTTGGACCCACTGACTTCATTTCATGTCCAATCAGCTCCTATCAGCCACCTGCCTTCAGTTGCATCTGTGAGCACACTGGTATGTAGCGTTGTGAATACCCCACCTCCTCACCTGCTCCTCTGCTTGGCCCAGCTCCTACTTCAGCCCCTCCACCCTCAACCTCAACTTGTTCATCTCCACCTCGTGCTGCTCCACCCTCCGCTTGTCGTGTACCAGCTCCGCCGTCTTCTCCTGGTGCTGCTTCTTCAGCTCGGAGTGGGTGTGGCACAAGTCCGCCGGCTCCTGCGGGCCAGAGAGGAACCGCCCCCCCACCTCATAAATCAAGTGCCCTTTGTGGGATATCACAGACAAACCGTCACACAGCAGAAAATACAAATATTTTACAAGCTTGTTACTGGAAATAGTTGATGTTCATGCAGGATTTTGAGGCTTACCAACAGTGCTGAGAATGACTTACATCTCCGACCAAAATTAATAAAAACAACCTTGGAGCAAAAAGGCTGCATATAAAAACAGACAGCAGGAAGGTTAAACTTAACGCTTACTTAAACTTAGACTAAACGCTGTAAAGCTTGTATAAACAGAGCCTGGATAGCTTAGTAGCACATCAGATGTGTAATCAGAAGGTGCCAGGTTCAGGTCCCTCGTTTTCTCATTGTAAAAGCCCTCCCCTTGTCACTCACTGACTGTCTGTCGCGTCATGATCCTGAGGGAACGTTATTTCATGCCGCTGTCCACCTCTATATGGACGGTATGACAATACCACCCATAACGTGAGAACCTGCATTTGGGTTTGCCCACTGCTGTCGCTTTCCTCTGGCATCATAACACTGAAACCAAAATCAATTGGTTTGCACATTCCTAATCCCAGTTTCAGTGTCCATTTTCACAACTGTATTTTTTTAAATGCATTTTTTTAAACATATTTTTCACTGTAGTTTTCTGTCTGTTGCTATATGTCCAAGTCTCAGTATGTTGTGTTTAAATATTTTTCCTTTCTATCTTCTGATTGATCTTGCACATATAAATGTAAACACATACAGGCATATTTTGTGATTAAATATCCTACATATTTAATCAGTTCAACTTATCACTGTCTCGTTGCGCTATGACCAATGAGATCGAGATTCCTCTTGTATATGACGCATGGATCATATAGCTGAAGAGGACAATAAAGACACTTTGCCTGGACTGTCACTGGTTTGACTGGTACCGAGTGTGCCTGCAAATACGTATTGATCAACACCACTGTACCCACCCCCTCCACACTCAGTCTGATTGCACCACACTCCAGAGGTGTACAGGCCCCTCGCCATCAACCCTGTCACCTGTGGTGACACCTCAGCACACATCAGAACTCCTGACCCAACATTTAACACTGCGGACCACTTGGCCATGAACTGATAACCTTAAGACGGTCTTCTTTTCATAATCATCATAAAAGTGCATAATCAGACAGCCATAAAAGTCCATTAAAGAGGATGTTAAACATGATTAAATATACAGCAAAGACGGGGGCTTTATCCTGCTTTTAGTGTGCAATAAAAAATTTCCTTTGAATAATGAAATTACCGTTAAATAAATCATGGTATAAATAAATGATGACGTGTCAGTTGTGATGAATAAGCGTCCTCTGATTACTACATGTCCTTCGAGCTAGTAACAGATAAGAAGCCCCCCCCCCCATCTGAAGCAGTGACTCACTCTGTATTGATGAGGGAGTGTCACCCCACCCTTCCTCGGTGGAAAATACACACACCTTACTCTGTGATGGAAGAGCAGTACCACCAACACACACATCTATCAAAAGGGGGGCAACAAGGTCATTTTGATGAGGAAAAATAAAAAGAAACAGCTCTGTCAGGATTTACCATTGTGCTATTGGTCAGCACTGATTGAACAACCTTTAGATAGACAGATAGACAAACAGGCAGACTGACGGCTGTTATGATTTTTATGAGTGGATGCATAAGAATATTATGAATGAAGAGTATTATTAATGCATTCTTAGAAGAATTGTGAATAGAAGAATATTAGTATCATTGATGGGTGATTAAGAAGATTATGAATGGATGAATTTGAGTATTATTAATGGGTGATTAGGATGATTGTGAATGCCAGGCAACTTCAGTACCATCCCTGAGCATAATATCAGGTCCGGCTCAAGCAATAGCAATACAGCATGTTTGTATAGCTCTAGGTTTTACCCTATTCAAGTAGATACTGGTGTCATTGGATCAACATTATATGCTTTGCTCTATATCCATGAAACAGGCAGGAGAGTCAAATGGCAGAGATGTCACCACAGGGGGGTCTCGCTCATGGGACGGTAAGGCACAAATGGGAAATTCCTGCTAGAGCAGCCCTCAGAGCAGCAAGCAGAACATTTCATTTCACACCGGCTTACACCAGCCGTTCCAGCGGACCTGCGGAGATTCAAATGGCACAGGCGGACGCGGCAGATACACGAGCGTGCTCAGCGGCGGGCTGGCGCATGTGGGGCGACGGCAGTGACACACACACACACACACACACACACACACACACACACACACAGCCACAGACAACCAAACTGGTCCCCAAACAACGGCCAATGAAACCCCTCGATAGAGGCTAACATCGTGAAGAAAGTAGCAGGGAAAAGAATGATACAGAGGGGCGGCCATGCTGGCAGAGGACAAGCAGATGGCAAAGAACAAAACAGCAGCGCGTCGCGCATGAAGGCCATTAACCTGTAATTGCCTGCAGAAAGTGGTTTTATTAGCGCATTTTATTCATCTCCAGCCTCGCATCCACCCCCACACCAGAAGAGATCAGCGTCTCTGCAGACAATTTACCCCGCTTATTAAAACAATAAAAATAAATTCAGCCGCCAAGGTGATTCTGCAGAAGCCGCACATCTGTTCCATCAACAGAGCGCGTGATTGGATGCCAGAGCATTGATGTGGACCCATGAGACTGGTGCCCCCTGGAGGTCACCCTGGGTAGTACGTAACTGCCCTTTCCTTTGACCTACGCTTTTGACAATGCCTGCTCTTGAATCGGCCACTGCGGTGACCAAAGCATCATGTCTGCTATTCTAACACTTTGCATTCTGGTCAGGTGAGACCCCACGCCCACCCGGCTGCCTCGACAAACCCATCTCTCCTTAAACATGACAGCTCACGTGACCAGCACTTCTAAAGAAAAGAGCAGCACAATGGGAGATAATAAGCTCCTGCTTCAGCCCCCTCCCCAACCCCCAGACCCAGCCTGGACTCCAGCCTCATGTTGCATTAAATGAGGAAATGAGCGAATCAGAAAACTGCCAGCAAAACAGAAGGGTCAGACTCAACCGAGGCATCAAACTGGGACCTGCCTACCATCACTGGGCAAAGCTTAGTCAATAATTAAACAGCTCCGGTCGTTTCTGGAAATCATTAACTGAAGGGAGATGAACCACCACCCCCTCTGGCAGGGCGGGGGAGCTCATTAAAAAAGAACCCACAGTTCCTCCACCCTGAAACCCATCATGCTTAGCCAACACTAAGATAAAGTGAGCCCTGAACAAAGAAGAGGCCTTTGGTTTTTCACAAAAATGTACCATATTGGATGTCTTGGGATAGCCGAACTTAAGCACCTGAAAATATTATTCATTGTTTCTTGGAGTTAAAATTTGCCATAAGTATTCCGGTATGCCCAACTGCCTTCTGTCAGCGAACAGGCTATGGGTGTGTAAACAAATCTGAATATTACAATTTTTGCATATTGCATAAATGAGGAATCTGCCACTCATGTTTCATGTCTCCTTGGAGATTAAGAGTAGTTACATTAACAAGGAAATGCTCTCAGGCAGGCTTTGCTTGATAAAAACAATGAAAATGTTACTTATATGCATGCTGATTAACAGTTTACTACTTCTAGTGCTGCCCGCTGTGCCAGCTGGCATGGAGGGCACCACAAAGAAGCTACACTGTCTTGGGCACATTTCTGTGGCTCAGCATCAGGTTCTCCTTCCACAGAACGCCTCCAGGTATCCTTGGGCCTGTCTCCCTTCCATTTTCCCTCTGGGGTTCAGTGGAGAGCCGTTGATGTGTTGGAGTTCGGTTCTCTTCTGTTGGTGTGTCCGACCCATCCCCATCATCTTCTCATAATGATGTGTCGATAGCTTTTTTCTTGTAAAAGGATCAGAACATCCAGGAGAAACAGATCTAAAGTCTGTGATGGCAACTGCAGACTCAGATCAGGCGGCCGCACGCAGATATCAGGCCACATAACAGCCAAGGCGCAAAGCAATGGGACGGCGACGAGTGTGGCCGTTAATGGCAGCTAAGTAATTATATAAATCTTGCAAGGCGATAAACAGTCACTGCTGCTCAACTGTATGGCTACATTAAAATACATCAGCTCTCGTTTTGCATTTCAACACAATTTCACGGCAACCAGCTTGGAGGTTAATCCACAATATAATATTCATTTAGTAGATGGTTTTATCCAAAGCGACATACATTTTTGAGAAATCAGCCAGTCCCTGGAGCATTTGAGGGCTAAGGGCCTTGCTCAGGAGCCCAATGGGGACATCACTCTGCCAACCCTGGGATTTGAACCAGCAACCTTCACAGGTACAGCATCCTAACCATACAGCATTATGACCACCCTCACCCTGAACTCACTGATATCCATCAACTGAATAGCCGTGCTAAGTAGAAGAATGAGTGTGTGGTTTCTGATGAGAGTGTGTAGGTATCTATCTTTGAAAAGGGGTGTGTGTGTGTAAAGGCATATGAGATAGTCCATTGCACTTACTCACTGGTTACATACTCCTGAAGGTCGGAGCCTGGACATCCCCAGCCCCCCCGTAGATGGACTCAATGTCTTCAATAAATCAAAGGCACCACCCGTCCCAGCCCCCAAAACAGGAGTCTTGCCGGAAGCTCCCCCCCATCACCCACAGGGGAGTGACCCAACCACCTCCTATCAAAATGATTAATGAATCGATCGGGTTCTCATCTGCTGAGGCCGGAGAAATGGATGGGCCACACTGAGATAAGTCAGAAGATTATGCTGGTGTCATCTCCCAGGATCCCTCTGCCCCTGCCCTTCCCTTCCCTCCCGCACCCCTGGCCAAGCATAGTGTCTACCACATACACATGCACACACAACCACATACATCTCACACACATATAGCAGAAGAACTGGGAGATGATGTGTGGCTCAGACGGCTGGGATGCTGCGCCTGTCTTCAGAAGGTCGCTGGTTCAAATCCCAGCATTAGTAGAGTGATTTTACCACTGGGCCCCTGAGCAAAATCCTTACCCTGATTTCTCAAAAATGTTTGTCACTCTGGATAAAAGCATATGCTAAAAAATTTATGCACCCAGTTTAGTCCCTGTTGAGCCCATGTACGCATGCCGTGTGACAATGTGTATCGGGTATTAGCCCATTAACCAAGGGCACACCCAGCCTCAGTCACATCGTAATCTCTGGCCCGGTACCCCCCCCCAGCCGACCCTGCCTCCCCCAGCCCAGCTGTGGGTTCAGGCTGACCGGGCAGCTGAGTTACGGTGCCGTTTAACCAAAGGCTGCCAGCCAGCTCTACAAATTGCTCTAACTGCCACCGTCCAAACGTGTCGTTAGCAGTGGGTGCTGTTTTACCCCCAACATACCTTCCTGCCTCCCCTTAGCGGCACACCTGTACCTGTGGTTTACCTTTATACATTTTTATCTCCCCATTTCTCAGGAGGCAGGGTCAGAGAATACCTGGGTCATCTGGGGTGGCTCTCTAACAAGGTTCCTAAAAGGGACCCGTCACCATAGCAGCATGAGGGACCTGTCGCCATAGCAGCATGAGGGAGCCGGAGTCATGGCAGGCTGTAATCATCCTCCTTGCCATCAGCAGAGAGGATTTAAAGGTGAGCCGAGGGCCGCCCTCCGCCATCTGTCTCCTGTGTCTCAGAGAAGATGGAAGCGGCCTACTCAACCTGGAATGGCCACAAACCCCCATGACTCAGCTCTGGGGCATTTTACGTGGCGTCCCAGGTGTATGCCCAGTGGCAGTGTTTACCACAACTCAAACACACCCCCCTGCTGGCCACAAAGAACCACTACACTAAATATTAAATAAATGGGACGCTGAAGCTGTATGTTTTGCTAACCAGTTAGCTAGCTAAGACTTTCTCACTCTATTTTCCAGCTATTTATTTAGTTTTTTAAACAATTCGGGGGGGAAAGTGACTTGCTGAGAGGGGCCCCAGAAACAGCAGACAGTCCCGGCATATCCCCTCCTGGGCGAGAGGTCTGTCCCGCCATCGCACTTGCCTTGCTCCTCTCAAAGAGCTCAGCCTGAACGTTCCTGAGGTTGCCATCTGGGCCGCCGGCAGTCTGCTCCAGCTGCTCCCCCAGGTCCTCCACCTGCGCACACAGCTTTGTGTTCTCATGCTCCAATACCAGTTTCTCCGTCTCTTGGAGTTCCCGGCACCCCCACTCCGCTATGTTCTCCACCTGTAGCCTTTCTATCTGGGGGTGGGAACAATAAAACTTTCAAGAATTTCACTCTAGGATCAATAAACTTTATCTGGGGGGGGCACCGTTTGACTCCACAGGTTAGGCCCCTGTGCCTATAATCGGAAAGTTATTGGTTTGAATCCCATGCCCGGCAGAAAAGCCGTATATTAGACAGGCCCTCGCACAAGGCCCTTAACACCTCGAAAAGGGCACCAGATAAATGATAAATAGCCTGACCCTGCAGTCAGACCTCAAGCTTCACACTCACCTCCATATGTTTATGTGTCTCAAAGGAGAGCATGATGGGATATGTGAAAACTAACACATTCCAATATATATGTTCTCACATTTGTAAAAACGGGAAATAAAGCTTTGTTTCAACTAGCATTAGGCAGAACATGTCACATGATAAGATCTATCATCTAACCCCCCCCCCGATTCTTGCATTAAGCCTCACATCTCCATCCCACCTCCAGCAAACATATTTTGTGTTTTGCACAAGTGCCATTTTCCAAATGTGAAATGTCACCAGTGATTCTGTTCCATCCTAATTATCCTGACAGGAAGACTTTCATACACGGAGCATGCAACTGACTCCACAGAAATCCGCGTCTGGCTTGTGACAATGGGACACAAAACAGCTACAGAACACAGATTTGCCCTTAAGTCTGAAAGAAATTATTCAAGTTTATATTTATAAAACTTATTTATAAACTTAGCAGATGCTTTTGTCCAAGTTACACAAAAATTAGGAGAGCTTGGAGTCAGAGATCTGGGTCAGCCAGCTTTCAGCAGCCCAGGAGAAGCTGGGGAGAAGAAGGGCCTTGCTCAAGAGCCTAACATTCAGATGATTACTGTACCTACTACGGGACGGGATCTAAACCCACAACCTTCTGGACACTAACACAGATTCCTAACACACTAGCCCACCTCCTGCTCTGTAGCACTGTGATAGAATGCTAAAATGACAGAAGACAGGGCAAAGAAAGAGACAGAAGGGTACATCATGTTCAGGGGTCATTGATCAAGTACCTAATGCTAGGTGCTAATGGCTACCGCTAACCAACAGGCAAACAAATCGTAAGATGGGGAGAATGGCTCCATGTTCACTCGCCATGTCTAGGCAGCTCCTGGCTTACCAGCTCTTTAGACCGGAGCAGTCAGTGACATCACTACGCACATACAGAGAGCCAGGAGACCATCGGGGTCCTGAGCAACAGATCAAAGTGGAATGCTCAGTGCTCTCTTACTTGGGGGGATGGGTTTCTGCCACGGCTAAGAGAGAAACCAAATTCAACCCCACAGCCCTCCAGACATCCAGCCTAATAACCAGCTCAGAAAGAGGGATTTCACAAGGCCTTTGACAATCAGGAATGGCCAACCTTCCAAGAACGCAGAAATTGGCAGAATGCAGAAGTTCTATGACAATAAGCCCGATAAGGACAGACTGACATAATGTACGGCTCACCCTGCCCCTTAAAGGTTGGGGTAGGCTGTTAATTTACTCAAAAATACAATTTGTTACACTTCGGTAGTTTCAGTCATATAAGGTGAAACGTCAAAGTTACAGGGGGCACAGTGGCTAAGGAATGGTTCAATCCTTTGGGGAGGCTCTGTGGTATTTAATTAGAATCTCTGTCCTATTAGTGCCCCCTAATGAGACTGACCTTTCTGACCAGGTGGTATAGTGCAGGAAGTAGCCGGTTGTGGAGTCATGTGATGGCTGATTCACCTGCCTCGCGTGACATGCAGTTTGTGCGCCCCCCCCCACTGTGCCCCCGCCACACTCGTCTGGCAGTATCCAGCCTGTCCGACATGATGGCAGACTCGTGACGCCTCCCTGGCTGACTCATCTGCTCCTTCCGCTTTGCTCATTTTCTCTCTTTCGCTTGCTCTCTCTCTCCCCCTTCCTCCCTCTTTTCCTCTATAATTTTCACTGACCAACAATAGCTTAAGTGTAGAGACAGACGGACGAAGGGTTGAAGTGGTTAAAACAGATGTTTGCAGGTGAAACAAACCTCCATCATATTGAAAATCTCTGTCCAACATTACATTTTACTTACTCGGCATATACTTTTATTCAAAGTGATTTACATTTTCCTGAAAAAGCAGCAGTCAGCCAGTCCCTGCAGCAACTAGGGGTTAAGAGAGCCCAACAGTGACATCACTCTGCTGAATTTGGGATTTGAACCGGTGACCCTCCGACAGCAGGTGCAGCATCCTGAGTCGGACACATGCAGGATGCTTCCTGCTGGTGAAATGAGCCAGGGCTCGGGATCCTACACATGAGTGTGTAGCAGCCTATTACAGCAAACTGACCACAGTGCTCAATCAATGCCGCACCCTACAGCTTAAAAACCAACCTCTGAGACACAGAGGGGTAAAGGTCAGAGCCCCAGGGACAGTTTCAGAGAGTGTCACGGTCACTTAGCACATCAGATCACTAACAGCATAACAGCAGAGCCTCTTTCTAAGGTGCTCCTGGAACATGGCTCCTATACCCTGAAGCCCATCCGCTTGGGACAACAGATCTCTAAACTGGACATAATCCCGGGGGTGGGGTGGGGTTGGGGTCGAGGCTCACCTCTCCCCGCAAATCACACAGATTCTTACCCATATTGGTCCGTGCCATCAGTTCATCTTGGAGGTCCTCAGTCATGCAACCCAACTCATTGTCAGCTGTCAGCTGGGAAGACACGGAGACTGGAGGGTGTACTCATTTGAACACACTAACTAGTAGGGGGGAAACTTCAGGGTGGCGCTTACTGTGAGATTCAATCTGTCATATGACACAAAACACTGTCAAGATTGATCCAATTATGAAAATGAGTTCCTAATCAGCACACACACACACATTAAAATTTATTTAGTAGAAGACTTTATCAAAAGTAACGTACAACTGGGAAAACAGGGTACACCAGTCCCTGGAGCAACTGCAGTTAAGGGTCTTGCTCAGAGGCCCATCAGTGACATCACTCTGCCGACCCTGGGATTTGAACCAGCAGCCATCCGATCACAGTGTCCTAACCAGCTGAGCGGCACAGCCCCCGCTGTCAGCCACACACCCTCCTTCACCAGCAGTCACTCCTCTCTACTGTCTGGTGTCACTTCCCTCTGCCTGTCATGTAACGTCTCCAGTCAGACTGAGCGCACTCGCTCCCGCCGACAATGACACCATGGCTCCATCCTCTCAGTATAAACAGGACCATTTTCACAGGCTTTAAGCTCCATCATTACCCTTCACTCCTTACCTAATGGTGACAGTATGCTAACCTAAGTGCAATTGCTTCCCATTAGGCCGGGGTGTTAGCGAGCATTAGCACAGCATTAGAGTGATGCATTGGAGGCATTATTTCCACCTCCACCTCCTCTCATCCCTGACAGCGCTGATCTCTCTGTGCCGATGACAGTTTGTCAGGCTCCACCAGGGGAACAAGCCTCTGTAACAGGCTGCCTGGCACAACCTTCACAGGGGTCTACAGAAACGACAGCTTTATATATTTCTTTCTTTACATAGTCTTTTAGCTTCTGGTGCCCCCTGCTGGACACCATTCTGCATAACTTGTTTACACCCTGAGAAAACAGACATCAGTGTTACCCCACCAAAGGGTCTGAAGTAGGGTGATCAGCTAATCCAAGTCAGGGGGGACACTAAGAGCTACAACAGGGTTTGTAAACTACATTTCAACCATTTCAAATAAAAGGACCCAGATTTCATTTAAGCACTGAGTTCTTGCTGTGTGCTGATTGGTCAGTCTCCTATAATCATGCATGTGTCACTAAAGTTAATGTGAATCAGCTGGATGAGTCTTTCAATCAAGAAAACAAACCAGTAAAAGCACATGACGAAACAAACTATTTAGCTGAGCATGGGAGCCTTTCAGGTTTCAAGCAGCTTGTAAAGCCTGAAGTAGCTCATATTGTCCCCCCCCCGACATGGATTAGGTGGTCACCCTAGTCTGAAGGTGCCATTAGCAACCAGATGACTTGTTTTTATAGAACTAAGCTGCCTTTTTCTAATTAACCAATTAACTGATTGACTGATTGGTTTGTTAAAAAAAAATTGATTTCATCTCCCACAGTGACACTAGACCGGGGCTGTTCAAATCACAGTCCTGGAGGATCTGATCCCTGTTGATTTTTCAGCCCTCCTTTACCTGTGAGCCAGGTGTGACGCTTCTGTGGCCAATCAGCATCAGTAATTATTAAACCAACTACTTGGGAGAACTGAAAAGACCTGGATTTGGAACTGAGGTTCAAATTCGAAGGGCCCTGAGCTAGACTTTCTCAGCTAAAGCCCTATTTTATCACTCACCTATCTCTACTACAGTAATGACACCCATCTCATCTGTTTTTACCTTCTCCCATGATGCCCAGCTCACCTGGCCTTACCACGGATACCTCACTGGGCCTCGCCTGGCAACTGCAGGTTAAGGGCCTTGCTCAAGGGGCCAATGAAGTGGAACTGCTTCTGGCATTCATGGGATTTAAACCAACAACCTTCTGATTGCCGATGCAGATCCCTAGCTTCGGAACCACCACTCCTCCCACAAAACCACAAAATGTGGTCTGAAGTTCGTCATCGTTTTTAGGAGCTCCCCTTGGTTCTGTTTTTGATGTGACTTCTACCCAGCTTCAGCAAAACTCTACAGGCTGATTAGTATTTTTATGAGGACACTTTCCTCAAAGATGTTGCCAAAGTGCGCCAATATACACACCTTTGCCATCTTTCTTTTCTGGCCATCCCTCCTCTTCCTCTCCCACCTCACATACTTTCTCAATGATTGTTTGTTCTCAGTTCTGTTCTTTTGTTGTTTCTGGGGCCCAACTCAAAAAGTCCCCTGAGTAGAGTAAGATGATTGTAGCTAGCTAGCTGTTTAGCAGGACACGCTGCTTCAGCATCTCCTAAACAAGGGATGTGTTTATTTAATATTTAGTGCAGTGACTGTCCAACAGGGGGCCACCTCAAAATACGTCTTGTCATGATTGGCATCTGCCGGCCCCTCCCTCTGTGGTTTTCCTCCTCTGTTTGTCTCGCCTAAAACCCTTGTGTTTCTCTTATGCTCCCTAGCCACTGTAGCTCAGTGAGCTGAGCTGGTGGTATAAAGGCTGTAGTCCCAGGTCATGGGTTTGAGTCCAGCCTCATCCATGTCAGGTTTATTGTATGTGAGTTCTGTTTATTTCCTGCTTTATTTGGTTTGTATATTTATTCCCCTGCTTTTGTATACCTGTGTTCCCAGTGTTTACCTCCTGTCAAGTTCCTAGTTCTAGTATTTTGTTCATTGTTTTAGTTAACTCGTTAGCATTCATCACCTGTTGGTTTTTTCCTTGTCCTGTGTTCATTGGTTGTTTCCCTTGATTAGTTTACACCTGCTCCTCGTTGCCCCAGCTTCCTGTGTGTATTTAAGTGTTTGCTCTTGTTCAGTTCCCTAGGTGAGTCATTGTGTCAGTTTAGTGCTTATGCCTGAGTTGGTTTGTGATTCTGAGTGTTCCTGTCCTCATGTCATTGATTTGTGTTGGTGTTAGGTTTAAGTTTTAGTTATCCCTGTGTTATTCAGTTAGGTCAGTCCCCTTTGTTTAGTCTGATTTTGTTTGCTGGAGCTTCTCCCCATGATCCCTTGCTTAGGTGTTTTCTGTTAAGATCCCCTATTCCCCTTTTTTGGCTTCCATGTGTTCTCCGGTGTGTCCTGTGCCCCAATAAATTCTAGCTTTACCTCGTCTGTGGATCGTTCCCCCTTTGTTCTAACCGGCACTACACAGCGTTCCTGCTGTAATGTCTGTGCAACTGGCTACACCTGTGTAAATGCAGATTTTTCTATCTGAAGTTGCCTTTTCTAACTGACAAAATGGACTCTGAGTTAAAATCACAAACAGGGATCCATGAAACTGACCCTAGATCATTAAACTTAAATTTTTTTTGCTCCAGCAATCTTTATTGAGGCCTTATCCTACATTAAAGGCACCTGCTGAAAACCATGAAATGAACATCAGAGCCCCAGCAAAAGCATTCAGATGATCACCAGCACTTGTCCAATTCAGTCCTGCAGGTTTCACGCAAACAAATGCATTTTAAAATTTCTTTGTCCTTTTGGTTTCTTACAGAAACAAAGCAGGGTATTGTGTGGGTTACACCCTCATGCTCCTTCAGCATGACCTACTGCGATTTGTCCAGGCAGAGCTGGAGGGCATTGACCTTGCAGGTGTCCTCTACCAGGGGGTCACGGTTGTCCCAATGCTGGCTCTGTGTCCTGTCCCCAAAGAGAGGGAGATGTTCATTGGAACTATGAGGATGTATTTATGTAGTCTGTACCATGTTCATCCTTGTAACGAATTACAATTACACACAATATGGACAAAAATATTGGGATATCTGGCTATTACACCCACAGGAATTCTTATGGCATCCCATTTTAAATCCATAGGCATCAATATGGAGTTGGTTTTCCCCCCCTTTGCAGCTATAACAGCTGCCACTCTTCTGGGAAGGTTTTCCACAAGATCTTATGGTTGGTGGGAATTTTTCCTCTATTCATCCAGAAGAGTATTTGTGAGGTCAGGCACTGATGTTGGATGTAAAGGCCTGTCTTGCAATCTCTATCCTAGTTCATCCCAAAGGTGTTTGATGGGGTTAAGGTCAGGGCTCTGTGTGGGCCAGTCAAGTTGTTTCACACCAAACTCAGCCATGTCTTTATGACCCTTGCTTTGTGCACTGGGGTACAGTCATGCTGGAACAGAAAAGTGCCTGACTGAAATTGTTCCTACAAAGTTGGAAGCACAGAACTGTCCAAAAGGTCTTGGTCTGCAGGAGCATTAAAAATTTCCTTCACTGGTACCAAGGGGCCTAGCCCAACCCCTGAGAAACAACCCCATACCCTCCACCAAACTTTACAGTTGGCACAATGCAGTCAGGCAGGTAACATACTCCTGGTTCTTGCAAAACCCTGACTCGTCCATCAGACTTCCAGACAGAAGTGTAATTTGTTACTCTACAGAACACATTTCCACTGCTCCAGAGTCCACTGGCAGTATGCTTTAGTATATACATAATTTATTGCCATGGAAAAAATTAAGAGACCACTATTTTTAAACAAATCTGCATTTTTTTTAATCCTGGTTCTCTTGGCAGAAGGCTAGGCTGAGCAGCAGGCTGCTTCCAGGTTCAAAATGTCTAAGACAGCAGTGAAGCAGGAGATACTGAGAACGACCAGAAACTGGCCTGTTAGGAGGAAGTGACTTTCAAATGCCAGAGATGACTGTTAATCGACAGTTTCTCGTGAATCGTAGGATGACATCGTGACCTTCAAAAGGAATGGGAAACATTAAGTGGTGTGAAGGAAGCAGGACTGAAGTCCCAAAAAGCAGGGAAGAAGCCTTTCATTAATGAGACAGAGAACCAGGCTGCAGTTTGTAAAAAAAAAAATTATATATATATAAACAGACAATAGACACAAACTAGGTTTGGGACATATGAAAAGTTACCCCATTTCTAAGATATGTCAAAGTTTGTTACATATACAACTAAAAAATAGTGTATAGAATCAAGAGACAGTTACAGAATGCAACCACCAGAGGGTCTCAGATATAAACACAATCTCAGTGGAAACCAGCAGCACCAAACCACTAAAGTTCAGTCCCAGCAACATGTTCTCTGAGAACATAGATTTCTCTCAGGCACAACAATCACTGGCTGCAAGCTAACCGAGTTACAATGAAGTCATACATAAGTAGCATTGAATATAACAGTAGTGACATTTCCGTTGACACAGATTCTGCACATTAAGATGCAAAAAAGACCCCACAAATATCACAAAAAAAGCATGTTCGCTGGAGGTGGTCTTTGTGTCGAGTCTGAATAGAAGCCAGCGGCAAAGCCGCAATGAAACAGGATCAATCAGAAATCAATACTAAGATACAAATCGATACTTAAAATTAACATCAAATTAGATACTCATTTGTAACAGTATCGATACCAACAGCGTTGTCTTCGCCTCCTCCAGGTGACACTCAACTTCTCACAGCGCCTCTGCAGATAGGCAAGTACGCAGCCAGCACTGAGCTGGCTGAACACGGCAAGCGCTGCTGCTGAAGGGACTTCGCGACCAGTTACAGAAGAAGAATGCAAAAGTGCAGTTTGGAAGTGGTTTGCATACGAGGCAAACGAGCAGGGAAAGGCTAAGGATGCCGATAAGCCTAAATGAAAAAAATGATAGAAAGAGGTGGCAACAAAATCAAGTAGCACAATAAAGTTGGCGAAGCATGTTAAAGACTGACACCCCGGTCTTTATGAGGAATTTCCAGAAGGCAGTAAAGCTCAAGTTTCAACAACAAAGAAATATTAAACAGCTATCATAAATGCCAACCTGGCCGGCGCACATGTTGATGTTAGCTGTTTATTACCAAATCGGCAGACAGGCACATTAACCGTCCGTTAAGTTATCATTAAGGTAGCGGCTACGGCTAATAATAAAACAATAATGTTAACCTGGGAGCTAGGCAGCAAACGTTATCAGTCCAGCCCATCTGTACCATTAATAGGCAGTGTTAATATAACAGGATAGCACAGTTATTTGTGTCTGAGAAGTGTTATATTTCTCTTAAAGTCCCAGGCTGAAGCTCAGAAACCGACCAGCAACTAGACAGAAAGAGTGGCAGCCCACCCCACCAAATCTATATGATCAGCAACAAAAATATGGTCCCAGTTACTTGTCATTAATGTTTCTATTGTTTTCATTTTTAGTAATAAAATGTTATGTCTCTTAATTTTTTGTCATCCCCCCCACCATGCTATCGAAAACGGTATCAAGTATTTCCCTGGGTATCAGTATCGAGTTTTAAATTGTAGTATTGTAGCAAACATATGACTAGAATAGTCAGTGGTGTCTCCCTCACTGCCGCCATTGTGCTCCTGCCACGCCAGCCATGCCACCGTCACCTCCTTGGTGACCTCCTCCAGCCGCTGCCACAGGAGGCGTGCCTCACCACATGCATGGTTCTGCTCCTCCTGCACCTTGCTCCATTTCTTCTGCCAGTTGGTGGTACAGTCAGAGCACTAGCGTATGGTCTTCTCCATCTGGGTGGCCCCTGGCCCGCACCTCCTCCACCTCACGCTGCCTTAGCTCCTCCCGGCCCTCCCATTCCCCTCCACAAGCTACTCCCAAGGAGAGCAGCAGGGTCAAGCTGTAGCTGGTCGTATTCCCTATCAGGGGCCACGGGTGCCGCCGTCATCCCATCCAGGGACCTTATCCACTCTGGAGTCGAACCTGAGCCGATGTCAATGTCACAGGATGCCAGCTAGCCATGTGGTTTATTGCTGGTGATCCACTTCAAGGACAGGAAACGGGAAGTAACATCATAGTTGTGCCCATGGTTACTCTCTTGGTGTCCTGAGAAAGCAAAACACCAGCGCGAGCAGGCTGGAGCTCCATGGTCCACCTGACTGGCCTCTAGCACTTCCTGAGATTATGGTACTCAGGAATAGGGGCAATTCTAAGATTTTTTTAAGGTGCGGGGCATAAGAGGAGTCATAACTCACACAGAGTTGCTAACCTTATCATTAGCCAATAATACATTTTGAATCATGAGTGACAGGTGAGGTGACACTCCAGTGGCCAATCAGCATAATGGAGCCCCACCCTTGTATACTTCCCTACTCTGGAGACACACGAGGCATGTATACACAAGGCGCTCATGAGCCGATATACAACCCAAATAATGCGACAAGATGTTCATTAATACAGCTGAATTATTGCAATACATTTTTTTTTTATCAGCGGCATCTCTCTATTCCAAGGAACATGCATATGCTGTTGTCCTTGGTAATGCAGAACATTACCTGCCCCACCCCCAGTGGCTCATAAAACCAGTCACCTGACCCCTATTACCAAACCAAAAAACATATATACATACATACCACTGTCACAACTATGCGAAACAGTCCCCTATGTTCTGGAGCTTTTAATCACACGGTTAGTATACGTTATAAACGCTACAAACTTATTTTCCGGAAATAATGATTATGAAGCGGTACCCCAAGGAATGCAGCGATCGACATGACACTCACACTCGGGGTGGGCAGTAACAAAACCACATGCACTCCACAGTAAACATTACAAAGGAAAAACACTTATTACTTACAACATAAAATAAACGACTGCACATATTAAATGGCATAATTACACACACACACGGTCTTCGCCGCCCACGGCATGCCGGTAATCTGAATAATCAGCCGGCCCCGCGGCGTTTGCAGTTGGCCGTAAGCCAAACCACACTTGTAACTTCCCTCCTATAACCAAGTACTAACATAACTGCATTACGAATGAAGTACGCTTTGGCCTGCTACAACGCAAGGTAATTTCTTGTCATAACAGTGCAAATGCACATAAAATAGGTGCACAAATGCACATAGAATGTTACGCATTTGTGATTATTACAAGAAATTGCCTGGCGTATTGTGACGGATGCGTACTTGCGTACCAGTTATGTCAATCACAGTCTATCAAGTATACTTCTGTAAAGGATAATGTAAAAAACGCTGTGTTTTATATAAAAAGAGAAGTGGAGATCGCTATCTGCAGAGTCACCGCAGCCGCCTCGAGAGGAAGGCGAGCACTTTGGTGCAGCGAGGTTTAAAGCGACTCGTCTGAAAGATCATATGGTTACAGAGCACCTGTCTTTACTAAACATTCTAAGCATGGAAAGCAATTTCATACCTATAGGGAATCGTTATCGTGCTTTTGACATCGAGATACATTTTCATACACAATTTCCTTAACCCATATCAATAAGAATGTGAAAACAGGCATTTATATTTAAAGGTCCCTGACATCCTGTCCAGGATGCGTTGGATGTATGTAAGTATGTATGGATGGATGAATGGATGGATGAGTTCATAAGATTTAGTGCAGTCAGATAACATTGATTGCAGAGAGAGTCATCAACATGTGAAAACAAGGGACAATATGACAATTACAAAAAAGGAAAAATATGAAATAATCTTACTGCTAGAAATGTAAGAAAATGCTAAGATGTTCTGGACTTTTCACATAGCTGCACATTTGAATGATGCTTGGTTTATGTGGCTCTATGAATAGCAGAAGCTGCTCTCTTTGAAGTGCGCAATAAGCATGTAAACAAGTAGTAAGTACCATCCTACCCCCCCCCAACAAACCTTCCAGCAACAGTCAATCGGGTCATCAGTGTGCCACCTACACAGAGAGACAAGTGCACCATCTTTAAATAACACCTCTAGGGGGAGGGGAGGGCTGAGGGCCATGGCAGGAACCTCCACCAAATGCTCTCGGGAAAGCTGTGGTAAGGGAGGTAGGATGGAGACCGGGCCAGACTGGAAACCGAGCCACGACATAATGTGCATTATACAAAGAACTGATTTAGCAGAACCAAGCCACACCACTGAAAAAGGGAGGAGGTAAAACGAAGTACATCAACGACAACAAGGAACAAAAAAAAAATGCTTACCATCTCAATGACGTGATTTCCAAGGCTCTGGCCACATGAACCCTAGAATGATATGGCTTCATAAAGAGCCACTTCCCCAAGGGAACTTGAGTATGGGCCCCAGCCAGGTTTGGCCAGGCCAGAACTGCCAAGGCTCCATCATTAAGCGAGGAGTCTGCCCCGGCTCTGGTGGGCTAGATCCCACAGGTGGGTCTGCCTGCCTGCCTCCTCCAGCAGGGGGCAGGGCAAAGTGTTGGGGGCTCTTAAACAAAGGTATTACACCTTCTGGAAAAGCTCAGGTAAGAACAACATCTGCACAAAGACCTAAATCAGGGGTGTCAAACTCCAGTCCTGGAGGGCCAGAGCCCTGGACATTTTTGGGTTTCCCCTCATTTAACACACCCGATCCAGCTCCTTGCACCTCATCATTTGCGGTGGAACAGGGAAAGAACTAAGCTTTGCAGGGCTCCGCCCCCCAGGACTGGGGTTTGACACCTCTGACCTAGAAGATATGTTCTCACTATGTTATGCATGACGGCTGCCAAGACCAACAGACATGCATCATACCAGTGAAACCAGCTCATCATGCCGGCATATTCCACAAAGGCTAGGAGTCTCACGGCTCTGTATCCAGTGCCAGATGACACAGATGCTCGACACCACCAACCGAGAAAGAAGAAAATGTTCAAAAAAAGAGATTTTCGTTTCCGTAAATTATAAAGTCATGAAACACAAGCTTCATCCTTTTTGTAGATCTTTCTAGATCACCCTCTCAACCCCAAAACCTCAACACTGTGCTGGGGTAGAACAGATCAGCTTTGCTTCCGCAAGCAGCCCAGACTTCAAAGCTCGTCTCGCCATTTCTGTACTTCAAAGCTCCACTAGCTTGCCCCAGTTAGCGAGAGCATATCAGACTAGATGTCAAGCGCAGGCGTATGGGCACCAGAGGACATGCTGATCATAAGACTATGATATCTTTAATAAAGAAAATAAAAGCAAAAATGTCACTACTGGAACTTAAGCAGCAAAGTAACTGCTTAGAAACAAAGTATTTAACAGCTATGAGATAATACCAGAATGCAGGTAATTATACTTTAAGGGAGAAGCACTGCATCAGTGGGGACTGTAAGGGGCGTAACAGAGCAGAACCCAGACTATCCAAAGATAACAGAAACCTAATCGTAGTATAATCAAGCAGGATGAATGAAATTAGTTTTTTATGTGCCAGTTGTACATTTCTTTAATTCTGGTATATCCAGCGGGCGTGTTTACTACCACTCAAACGAAATGTTTATGTGGGGCCCCTGAGATTTTGGGGCCCCCTGTTGGCCACAATTAGTCAGTACTCAAAGGAGAATGAGGAGCCCCTACGTGACTTTTTGAAACAACAAACCTATCCCTGCACATATCCCATCATGCTCTGCTTTGAGACACATGCAGGTGAGAGTGAAGCTTAGGGCTTGAGTGCTGGGTCAGCAATTTACTTTAGGCCCTTGGAGCATTTCAGGAGGGGGATAAAGGCGATGGTCATGTGACTATTCGGCCGAACAGCCAGATTCGAACTGGTGGCCTTCCGATCACAGGCACAGAGGCCTAACTCACTCAACCACACTGACCCTCAATGGGCTTGCTGTTTAAACCTCTGAGCGCTCCTAAGCATGGTAATAACACTTAGTATAATGTTTTGGGATCATTTGTCTGGTAATAACACCTGATATATATTGTCCAGGTGGCTAGTGAAGCTAAATGTTATTACTGTACATCCTGATGTTATAAACACATGTGTATCATAGCACTGGAACACCGAGCTAGATGACATGGTCCATGAGGCCACTGGATGCGCGGGACACCATTTATAGATTAGAATATGCCTCCAAAACAGATCTCATTGCTTGGACACACTTCCCTACAATATTGTTGCTATGGACACCTATATCTGGAACGCTCTATAAAAATAGCTTTTCGGTCCCAAAAAAACAGTTCAAAGAAAAAATCGCTGGGTACCTGTGAAAATTCTATCCCATCTGGCAACATCTTAAAGAATAAAAACACAATAAACGAATCAGAACGCTTTGTGAAAATACTGCACACTGTTACAGCTCATAAACAGGAAAAGCTTCTCAATTGTGAAACACTCATTGACCAAAACAAGTATATTACAAAAGAATCTTTGTAAAGTCCTGAAGACCACTTCCTGTGCAGGATTTTGACTGGGATGGGGGGGGGGGGGCATTGGTGGGGGGGGTTCTGTCCAGGGTTGAGAAGCCAATAACAGAGTTGCACAGTTCACCCATCCCAGGGACAAAGCAAAAAGAGCTTTTATGAGACACAGGGTTGACTTTAGGAAGCACATTTACACCAAACAAAGAAATATATATATATATATATACCCTATACACTCAGCACCCCCAAACAGTGAATAATGTGGCTGCAACTGAATACATGTAGCATGCAGACAAGGCCAAGACATTCACTTACCTCTCAACTAGGGAATTAAAACAGCTAAGAAACCTGAAAGATGTTATGATTCTAATATCTCAGAAACAGCCACCTTAAGGCCCTTTCACACACTACCATATCTAGAGTTCATAGAGATCTGATGCGAAGAACAAAACAGCATCCGATCAGCACATTTCTGTGGCAACACCTTCTAATGAAAGGGGTTACAGTGGAACAGCCAAACTCATTAAAGTAACAGAAAGGGCCAAAAAAGCCCAAAATAACAGCTCAGTATGGTGGCAAGCAGAAGGGCTTTCCCAAGTGCAAGACTTGTCTACGCCACAAAAGCGTGTCCTGCCAAAACCTAGCTAATACAACGTTTTTCTGACTGAAGTCACTGTAAAACCCCATTACATGTCAAGCAGCATCTATATTTACATATCAGACTCTCTGCATACCAGTGGGGATGGTGATGACAGCAAAAGCTGTTGACTGTGGAGGTGTACCATGGAGGCATAGCGCCATTATGGCGGGCACTTACATACACCCTGATACCTTTGTGCTCCACTAGAGAAAACCTCACATACTACATATACAATAGTTTTAGAACCACCAGACTAACAGGTTGACCAGCACTGCCTGCTTCACAGGACAGAAAAATAACTCAACTGCCTTCCCAGAATGCACTTAATCTGTAGTACCTGCATGATGACAGCACAGACGAATTTCAATACCAAGAATGTAAAGACCATACTTGTAGTCTTGGCAAGACCAGTCTTGTGAACTTGCCTTCCAAGAATGAACTCGCAAGATCACGAGGACAAAGAATGCACCAACTGGGGACTGAGTCAGATGTGTACTTGCTGTATCACTATGCTGTATGCCCAGCTGATTACCCTGGCCCTAATTATTATGGTAGTATTTAATAAATGACACATAATTGAAATGTCCAGTCTAAATGAATGATTGTTCCTGGTATGATTGCTTGTCATTTTTTCACAAATAAAGTTTACACTTTAAAATATTCGTATTTATTTTGACTCTGTACAATCGCTATATGCGGGTGTTAAACATCCCAGCTCAGCAGTCTCACGAGCCAAAAAAGTGAAAAACAGCTGACAGGAAAGATGAAAACGTTCCTCTGATTAAAGCGGTCCAATTACGGTTCGCGCCTTCTTTCTCCTCTTGTGACGTCATGCGCATATCGTTTGCGGAAGGAGAAGTGTAAAAACAGCAGGTAAGGCGGTGACAGTCAGGAGGTATTTTATGCTTTTAATTACAAGTAGTAGCACAGCGATTTGCAATCTTTGTAACTAAATTTTTGAGAGGTGATAGTAGCATTTACTGGAAAATCCCTGTAGACAAAACGAACGCGATTGTGCGAGATAACGGATGTAATACGAAAACAGCGATGGATGATTTGGGAGTCGCTAGCTTGGGCTATTTCGTGCACCCGCTACAGCTTGTGATACACGAGTGGCTGCTGTCGCAACGAAACGTAAATGACGCCGTTGCCAGTGGGAGAAACATTTTAAGCATTCGCCATTTGAGTATACGTGCTTGGAAGATTTTCAAATTGAACTGCAAATGCCTCAAAAACGCTTAAAACAACATGTACAAACGAGGTGGAACAGTGTTGTGTTTCTAGTAGCCTAATTAAGATTTTTTTGCATACATTTTTTTCCATTTGTATTTACTAGTTTTAAAAATATTAACAATTTATAAAGTATAAATATATATTTATTATATTCATATATTAAAGTAAAAAGAGCTCTTGCATCAGAATCGGTATTGGCAGTTGCAATTGGAATCGGATTGGAACTGAAAAAATGTGGATCGGCCCATCCCTAATCAAGGCTCTTGAAAATCACCCAAAAGGAGGAGTAGGAGGAGGTAGAAGAGAAGCAGTAGGAGGAACACCTAGAGGCAAACTGAGGTCAGCCAAAAAAGGCATCAGCTGAGTGAGGTTACCTGACAACATGCCTAAGAGCCAAAGAAATTAGCATTTACTTTCTCAAAAAGTAATATCTAACACACATCTTATACTTGCAGCACACCATGAGACACCATAATGAAAAACTCTAGCGTCTTGCTCAAATGTGAAGAAGAAGAGGTCTTTTCCTTCATAACCCTTTCCTTCAGAGTTCAACACCCATGATGCCTACATGTGTTGATGACTTGATGGATCTTCTCCCAAAGCTGAAGCTTCTCACTGCATATGGATGGAAAGCCCTTCCAGGGTACCTTAGGCGAATCATCTGCTGCTAAAGACTGCCCAGCATCTCGAGATGTATCATCGAGAAGCAGGGAGGAACTCGTACAAAGTCACGGACAAGAACTCGTACAAAGTCACAGACAACAACCTGGGTGAGGTAGCCCTTGACTTTTGACCACCTGGAGCTCTGTGAATTACAGGACATTCCTCTCCTGGCTTGCTGTCGAGGGGCTGCATGGTTCTCAGGGCTTGACTCATTTAAGCCCTGTGAGGTCCTCTGCCTGCACAGCTATAGTGCAGCATTTAGGATTAACTCCAAAATAGGAACTCCAGGTACATCTGTACAATAACTCATATTCAAAGAAGAAGAAAAACCGTTAATATAAAGCGAACCCTGTCAATAAGATGACATAGTGGACATCCAAGCTATAGTAGATTAAGCACAATGATCTATTGCCTCTTGTTCCGCCAGTAGTAGCTGCCAAGGTTGGTAGGCTTATTATATCCCATGTTGCAGGAGGCGATTATTATAAGAAACTCTTCTTCGCAATATAGCTTTTTCGTTTTATCATAAAACATACGTCCAACGTAAAATCCAAAAATAAAACTCCACAATAGCCGGCAACGCTGCTACTACGTCAATGACAGTGCACACCAGCAGAAAAACTGTGTGTATTTCAAAAGGATGGACATAAAGGCAAAATCTAAATAGTCATTTTAACAGAAATGGTAAATATTGATCTAGCCTTTCGAACTGGCCTATTGAAAACTGGGACATAAATGCAAGGTAGGACACAGACACACTAACACAGTGTATAATGCACATAATGGGAAGGTATCAGACAGACATGCTAACACAAGGTATCAGACTCCTAACCTCTTAACCTAGTTTAGTCAAACCAGTTCAGAGGTAGAGTTCCAATAGTAGTAGCACTGAAAGCATGTTGATTTAGGGCAGAAGATGGTGGAAAAGACAACTGAGAATGCAGACGAATATAAGACATGAAAGCAAGATGAAGCAAGGGCACCCAACTAGGTCACCAGATTAGCTCCGGGAATCATAAGTACCCATCTGAAGCCAGACATCAAGCAAGAACCAGCCTACAACCTCGAACAGAAATGCTTACCTTCAGCTCTTGGCTGACCCATCCAGCAATAGGTAGCACTCATTTTGCGTCTCTGCTCCTCGGTCCGTCATACAGTGGCTGTACGCGCCTCTCATCTGCATGGGTTATCTGGGGCAGGTGCTGAGTGAGGAGGTGAGTAAAGAGTTTTTGAGCACAGTCCCTCCTCCTGACTTAGCTTAATGCTGAATGCCCCCCCCCCCCCAAAAATCCCAAACCCAATACATATACCAGCCCTACAACCACAGTGCAGCCATAAACTGTCCAATGTCCAATTTGTTCAGCCTGATCCTCATCCAGAGGGCCAAGTGACATCACCGTGCCCCACTTTTTTCTTCTCTTTTTTTCCTTTTTCACATACACTCATTGCCTTTCACCCACACATCTGTGCACCAACACGGTCACAACCTACCAATTTTTCAATGGTTCTCTTTCACTCTTGTTCACTGTTTTTCTGTCTTAGACACAGAGGAATGAGGAATATCTGAAAAAATCACAAAGAACTGACTGAAATTTAAACATGGCTACCACATGGCTACATAGCAAGTTTCTTAAACTGAGTAAGCGAGACCAGTCTCTACACGTCAAAACATTGGTAGTCTCAACTCAACTAGCTGTACAAGACACGAGTCCCAGCCACAACCTATCATGTCGCGCTTAGGGGATTAGTGGTTTAAGACACTGTGCTAGTGATCGGCAGGTTGCTGGTTTGAAACGCTGGGTCAGCAGAGTGATTTTATCATCGGGCCCTTAACCAATAGCTCCAGGGACTGGCTGATGCTGCTTTCATAAAAATGTATGTTGCTTTGGATAAAAACATCTGCTAATTAAATTAAATATGTCCACTTGTGTGTACCTCATGCAAATAGATATTTTGGTTAATTGTCTGATTTACATAATTATCTATTATTAATGACAAATTTAATGTGGGGGCAGCACGGTGGTTAGTGCTTCTCCCTCACACCTCTGGAGTCCTGGGTTCAAGTCTCTGCCCTGGCTCTATGTGTGTAAGGTTTGTGTGTTCTCCCTTAAATCTATGCCATAAGGGATCTGGGCTCCAGGAAATCCATCCATTTTCTATAACCGCTTATTCCATATGGGTCGTGGGCAGTCCGGAGCCTATCCCAGAGGCTGCAGGCGCAAGGCAGGGAACAACCCAGGACGGGGCGCCAACCCATCGCCGGGCACACTCACACACCAGTCACACACACAT
>JAAGVU020000008.1:20181171-20195023 GCA_011763525.2 Mormyrus iriodes
GAGTGTGCCCAGCGATGGGTTGGCACCCCATCCTGGGTTGTTCCCTGCCTTGCGCCCGCAGCCTCCGGGATGGGCTCTGGACCCCCCGCGACCCGAAATGGAATGAGCGGTTCTGGAAAATGGATGGATGGTGATGTCAACTGGAAAACAGTGACAGAGCAAACGGATGTGTTGTATGATTGCATGATTATTTGCAAATTAAAAAAAAAAGCTCCCCAACATTCCATAGTGCAGTTGCATTACATCATTACCCTATACATTTCAATCTCCGAGGCCTGTAGTTAGGCAGCCCGCCAGTCTTCCATAAGGGAAGGCGAGTCAGCATGTAAACATCTTCAGCAAGCTCAGTTATTCCAGCAAGTGTGGGTTTGAGATCTGTGCCCATGTCTGTAAGGGCTTGGGTTTGACTCCCCAGACTGGTAGAGTAATCGTATTACTGTCGGGCCCTTGAATGAGGCCCTTAACCCCGCCTGCTCCAGGCACACTATCTGACCCTGCCCTCTGACCCCAAGCATTCGTCATTTGTACATCGCTTCACAAAAGTGTCTGTATTAAATTAAAGTAAATCTAAATCACAGCCAAAATCTCCTGATTGAGGGTAAGTGAAACCAAAACTGACACCAATTTCTAAATGGAATATTAATCTAGGAGCACTGAGCTCCATCAGACAAAAAGTGAAAAGGCCAAGGTTTTGATTTGGGTTGGGACAAGGCAGAGGGGCACTCTGCATGGGACACCAGAAATGGCACACTTTTTGTTTCCTTTGTCTGTTCAATAGAAGCATTCTAGATAACAGCAACAGTGCCATTTGAGGTACCAGTAAATTTGACACAATGGGTGACAATTTTAATGATATAATTTCACCCAAAATCATTTACTGGAAGCAGTTTCCTGAGCTGGAAATGGAAGGTAGAAACAAGCCCATTTTTACAGAGGTTTTCCTGTGTACATAATACACATGACATTTGAAAAAATCCTTGATTTGGTTTAGGAACCATGTGTTAAAATATCAATGAAGTTTTGTTTTAAACTTTTAAAACTGCAGTCATGTCACCATCTGTGTATATGCAGTTTCGTTGTGACTGTGGACTCTTGCTGTGAGCTGTCTGGCCTTTCATCTTTCCACAGCCACTTTGCTTCGATAATTATGCAAAACAAAACCAAAAAAAAGTACACTTTTCAAAATGCAGCTTCAATTGTTACCAGCCAGTCGTTCCCACCAAAGGGCTCAAACAGGAGACATCAAGGCACATTGTGTAGAACACTTCTGCAACAACTAAGGTGTGATTTTGGTATGAGGAACTGTACAACTGATGACTAAGTTATAAGTCAGTTGTTTCAGGTTCCCATATGTGAGCCTGACTGATTTGTCTCCTAGGGCGGATATTGGTGAACTGATTTTTTTGAAATTTTACTTTTTCTATAACTTTAAAATATGATCATAATTATATTCTCCTTTTTATTAAACTCCCTCCACCACCACCCCTCTTCGGAGGACTGCTTTTTTTATATTCCATCCATCCATTTTCCAGAACCGCTTATTCCATTTCAGGTCGCCTGGAGCCTATCCCGGAGACTGCGGGCAGAAGGCAGGGAACAACCCAGGATGGGGCGCCAACCCATTGCTGGGCACACCAGTCACACACACATTCACACCTATGGGCAATTTGGTAACTCCAATTAACCTCAGCATGTTTTTGGACTGTGGGGGGAAACCAGAGTACCCGGAGGAAACCCCACGACGGCATGGGGAGAACATGCAAACCCCACACACATGGAACCCAGGCACGAACCCTGATCCCAGAGGTGTGAGGCAACAGTGCTAACCACTGCACCACCGTGCCGCCCTGCTTTTTTTATATTAATTAATTTATTTTTTTCTCAAGAGAAGGAGAGGGAGACAGGAAAATATGATCATAATTATTAAAACATAAAAGTATCACTGAAAGCTGAAGAACAGAGCTTAAGTCAATAGACCACAGAAGTGTAAAGACATAGTATATCAAACATACAAATGCCCCAGTTTGCCCTTTGTCCCAGTTAGCCAATATGTACCCTAGGGCATGCATTATGGGCAGTGCCAGGCGACCCATGAAGCGAAACAGGCAGCTGGTAAGGCCAGCATCTTCTGAATTTGCAGCACGGAACGTCTAGGCCAGGGGTCACCAACATGGTGCCCGTGGGCACCAGGATGCCCCCAAGGGCCACATGAGTCGCCCACGGACGTGTTCTAAAAATAGCGCAACTCACCAGTGAGCAGCATCTAAAATGTAATTGTATCCTGTTGATATGATAAAATCATAAACGTGATCAGTGTCTTCACATAGATGAGTATCATTAATCATTAATAATAATGTATAACTACAGGTAAACTTAGCAAATTTGTTATTTTGTATCAAACTGGTAGCCCTTCATATGGCTCAGTACCCATGAAGTAGCTGTCCGTTTCAAAAAGGTTGGTGACCCCTGGTCTAGGCGATGGGGGGGGTGAAGTTGGAAATATTGGCTAGACCTGACAGGGAACATGATAGTGTAAACAACGGCCATGACGTGGATGAGTCAGGGGGAGGCGGTAAGTCAACTGCTTTATGATCTCTAGTTTGGACAGTTCCAGATATTATGGGTAAAACACATTGTATTTTTCAGCTCATGGGAGTTTTACTCACACAAAAATAACCTGAGGGTAGTAAGGAAAATGATTGGTTCAGAGAGCTAACCAATCAGATTGTAAAGGAGGGGGGTTCAAGCGAGTAGAGGAGGTCGGACTAACCAATCAGATATCTTGGTTCTGCCTCCTCTAATTGTTTGGACCCACCCCCCTCTACAGTCTGATTGGTTATCTCTCTGAACCAATCATTTTTCATACTGCCCTCAGAACATTTTTGTGAACGTAAGACTCCCATGAGCTGTTTTTCACAATGCATCTGTAGCAGATAATGAAATGAGGATTTGGACTTAAGCAGTAAACCTCACAAACAGCTTGCCTGTGGTCTGATTCCAGAGGTAAGCTGGCCTTAAGGCTTTCAGTCAGTGACAACAGGAAGTGGCGTGGTTCCTCCTTTACCTTCAGAAGCCCCTCAGTTCAATATGGGGAGCTTGATAACATCTTCGATATGGCTTCTAAACAGGAAGCCAGGCCAGATGAACTTGCTTGCAGGAAAGGTTTTGCGTGAAGGAGGGCAAGACTTGTTCACAAACCCACAATGTAACATGCACTGTGGAATTTATGCACTGCAAAACATGCCTAATACTTTAAACCTCAAAAACGTTCAACCGATTTTCCCATTCTTATGATTTCTGATGATATTCAGACAGCTATAGACAAATAGACTTAGCAATTCTCAAGGCATTATTAGGGATAGGCTGATAGCAGCTACAAGATCATGAATAACTCTGTGATACAGGTTTTATCATGAAGGAACAGAGGCCCAGACATCATATCTGCATCACAAACATCCCTTTAGACCAGGGTCCCAAAGTACTGGCCCGCAGGATGGACCTAGCCCATGAGGTGGATTTATTTGGTCCGCAGTGTGTTTTTAATTCAGTATTTAATCTGGCCCACAAAGAACAAAAAATGATTCTGAAAATCAGCACCGCAGAAACCACCCCCCAAGTTTGCAAGACCAATCAACAGCCACTCCCCCATCCCAGTTGGCAAGCTTTGACGTCGGCTGTTCAGCTGATTATTCCTTTATCATTTTTAATTGTCATTCTCTCTCATTTCGCTTTCAGCTCATAAAAAGCTCAAGTGGCCCACTTCAGCCGAACACCTGCTAGCCCGTGGCCCCCAGGCTATTTCAGTTTGAGACACCTGCTTTAGAACTCGGAGATGCATTTTGTGTCGTACTGCAGCCTGAGAATGTAGTTAAACGGATTAATCATTGACTACAGTTGGAACAAAGATGAGGTCGTGTGTAGGTCAGGGCGTCTGTGAAGTGGAATGCAGACGTACATGCGTTCGGTGGTCCGTTTCAGGCATTCAGCGCTGAGCTCTCGCTAACAAGGAAGACGAGGCAAACCACCAATGATCAACAACTTCTCACAGCCAGTCACCCGCTACCATACCACAAGGCACTTACAAACATTCAGAGTGACTGACATGATCTAATACTTCAACATCTATATAGATGTTCCTTGAAAATTCCACGTTCCCTGAATGCTCTAAATGTTGCACTTTCTGCTGACTTGTCCTATGAGGATCTTGCTTTGTCTGCTAGATGCTGAGTAGTTCTTTCTCGAATACTGATCACACTTGTACTTGGGCACAGGGCCGTAGCCAGGGTTTGAAAAATAAAATAGTGAGGTCCAGGACCCAGGGGTTGGGTCTCGTCAATCACACATTACATACAGGAGGCCGATTTCTATTTGTAAGAAATGTATCTAATGTATTTTGTTTTAATCGCTTTGACACGTCTGCCCTGCTCCGTGTAGCTGGCTTTCTGGGAATAAGCAGTGTTAAATTTGAGTTTGTATCAACGAATTGATAGTTTAGGTTACAGATAGCAATGTAGAGCTATTATATGAATGTGCCTTACTGAAGGAATTTAGGTCTATGTCATAAAACATTACAGAGCAGTTAAGTATTATGGGTATGAAGCATGTAAATTAAGGTTATTTGTAACCATATATAAGTATAAAAATGAAAGAGAAATGTTTGATATTAACACGCCATTACAAGCCAACAAAATATACACTTGTTTTGATTCTTTTTAATTAATGACGTTATGTGAAAAGTTAGCCTAACTGACCCAATAGGCATAATATGAAAGAAACCCAACCTTTAACATGGCCAGAGTAGCCTAGCCTACGCTTAAATTTAACATGTTTCATGCGATTATCTTTACTCCAGACACTATAGTGCACCCTCCCTGACAATGCTGCATGATGACACGCACACACCGTGCATTCGAACCGCTTTCCAGTGACGTACGCGCGTGCGGTTCCCGAGTCATGCATCCTCCATCATGCTGACACTAAATGCTCTCTCTCTATCACACACGCACAGCAGACACTATTAATAACACATTCAAACTGAATTAAGAATGCATTTGGGCCGGAGACATTTTCACCTGCTATTTTTTTTAATCAGGTGAATATTTAGTTTCAAATTTTATTTTTAGCTCTTAAAAAATACCTCAGGTCCGGACGTCGGTGACCTAATAGCTGGTTATGGCCCTGCCTCGGCATTCATTGGAGGCTCAGCCTAGCTGCACTTGGGCCAGGTTGATTCATTCACAGCCGTATGTCTATAATGTGCTCTTTGCCTCACTTATACGGCACTGTGAACTGGAGTGGGGTCTTACATTCCATGGGGCATCTCTCACCCACTGGGAACTGGGGCAATCCACACTATGTGGATGTTTGTGTCAACACATACAGAGGCTTCAGCAAGCACATAGTATTCAGTTTTCAAATCACCTATTTAGCCATGCAGGAAACAGTTACATTTTATTTATTTAAGAAATGTTTTTATTCAAGGTGACTCACATATTTGACTGAGAATGTGGGGTCAGACCGTCCCTAGGGCAATTGGGGGTTAAGGGCCTTGCACAAGGGCTCAATAGTGAAATCACTCTGCCGACTTTGGGATTTGAACCAATGACCTTCTGATCACAGGCACAGAGCTGAACCCTACCCCACCCTCTGATGGATATAGCAGTTACCTGTAGTTTGGGCGTAGTCTATGGCAAATTGTCTTACTCTCCTAGGTTTTTTTTTTTACTACATAATGGCCATATAGAAACCATAATATGAACTGAACCACCAGACAGACAATTCAAACAAGACTTGTGCTACACATTGATTTTTGTTTTCTTCCAGTAAACCGCCTAATAGACAGAATAAATGACAAGCGTGAGCCTTCAAATGTTTCCAGTTTTAAGACTGATACAACAAACCAGCATAATTCCAAACCACATCATCTCTCTGAAGGTAGAAAGGAAATAAATTCCAGCAAAAACAAGGGAATACAGCAGCCCCGAAACCAGCCAGCCCCACACCTGCAGCATCAAAGCTTATAGCTGAGAACCAGCTGTTTTATATTAACTCAGGTGCTGGACAGGGGAGACTTGCTGTACAGTGATCCCTCGTCTATCGCGAAAGGTTAAAATCCGCAAAGTAAAAACCATATGTCTATATGGTTATTTTTGTATATTTTAAGCCCTTATAAACCCTTTATATTCTCTTACATATTAGGTAAGATTCGTTTTGTATGTAATTATGTATGTAAACACTGTTTATATACTACGCACAAATATACGTATTGTATATCATTGAATTTTATTTAATACGTAAAACGTAATTGTAAACACATTGTAATAGTACATATTTTAACAAAAATAATTTTATATTTACTATAATATACAGTAATGCACTCGTTTTATTTACCCAGTTATATTACATATAATATGATTATTCCTTTAATATTAGTATCATATTTCTAAAATACGAATACTGCAGTCATGCGCCATTTGCATTCTGGTAATGTTTACATTCTCAGCTGATTTCGGTCGATGAAATCAACAGGGCAAACCAACTGAGGAAGCATGTACCAGAAATAAATAGACCCATCATCCGCAGAAATGCGCAAACCAGCGAAAAATCCGCGATATATATTTAGATATGCTTGCATATAAAATCCGTGTTACAGTGAAGCCACGAATGTCGTAGCCAGATATAGTGAGGGATCATTGTATTTGAGGAAATCAGAAGAACTGAAAGTTGTTGAATTGGAATATATTCCTCTGTGGGGGAGAGACAGGTGGCCATCCGTCTCAGAATGGGAGGCCAGGTGACTGTGCTAATTTTGCTCATCTGCTCTCATTCTGAATATCTATAACTTCATTTTTTTCCCACCAGACTGACCCTAAGTTCCAGTTTCCCCTGTCCATGTCCAGCTTGACCCCACTGAAGCACCCCTTTTAATTAAGGGTGTAGTTTTGATTAATAACACTGTTGTCTGCTGTATTTTTAAGTCATTTACATCTCAATACCATCCTCCTCCTCTTACTCCCATCAAGACATTTTGTTTTACATTTTTACTTATTTATCAGATGCTTCTATCCAAAGTGAAATGCACTTTAGAGAGCTCAGGGCCAGACAGTTCCTGGGGGTTAAGGGTCTTGCTCAAAAGCCTAACAGTGACATCACTCTGTCCACTGTAGGATTTGAACTGACAACCTTCTGATCACAGCTACATTGTCCTAAACTACTGAGCCACCCCAAAAAAAAAACAACACACACCGTTTCACATTCATGTTTATGTATATGCATTTAGTGGACATTAAATCTTCATTGTACCAAGCATGGACATGATGGTACAGGTGTAAGTAACATGTTAGTAACAGATGTGGCACCAAACAGTATAATGTAGTTTTATATTAAAATGACTAATAACAACCGGAGTTAAGTGCGAAGCTTCAGACCGAGTTTCTTTGACATCTGGGTGGTTGAAGAAGTTATTAAATGCACACTGCCTATTTAAGCAAATGTGGAGCGCAATTCTAATTGCTATAACAGTTTCCAACATATGGTGGTGCCTATTCTATGATGCTCTTTTTGAAACAGGCAGTGATCAGCCCACACTCAGACATGCGTGCTCCTGCAGTGCTGGTCATCCATGCGCACCGTCTGCAATCCCGACATGCTGGAGAGACCCAATAGCAGGACCAGACATGTACTAGAGAGACTCAGAACTACGAAAGGAGGAGATACAAGAAGTGACCTCATAATGAAACCTCTATAAGCCTCAGGTTCCATAGACAGAATTCGGTTCTGCATATTCCCGTTGTCACTTATAAATTACAATACACCCATGAGAGAAAAATGACTGGACAACAGCAGCAAATCCTCTCTGGCAAGTCAGCCACAAAACGAAGCTGCCTACTTTGCCCAAGGCATAAGCCACATTTTAGACAAGTGAGGTGATGCTTCAGGGTATAGTGATGCAGATGGGTGGAAAACCACAGCCCAGCATTACTGACCGAAACATGAGCATAAACATGCACTTACGCATCCTTATAACCACTGATGGGAATCTCTGTGTTACAAGTCAATGTCCTTATAACCATTAATGGGAACCTCTGTGTTACAAATCAATGTCCTTATAACCATTGATGGGAACCTCTGTGTTAAAAGTCAATGTCCTTATTACCACTAATGGGAACCTCAGTGTTACAAGTAAATGTCCTTAGAACCACTGATGGGAACCTCTGTGTTACAAGTCAATGTCCTTAGAACCATTAATGGGAACCTCTGTGTTACAAATCAATGTCCTTATAACCATTGATGGGAACCTCTGTGTTAAAAGTCCATGTCCTTATAACCACTGATGAGAGTCTCTGTGCTACAAGTCAGTTTCCTTATTACCACTCATGGGAACCTCTGTGTTGCAAGTCAGTGTCCTTATAACCACTGATGGTAACCTCTGTGTCACAAGTCAATGTCATTATAACCTGCTTACTTGTTGAACATTTTTACATTTTTGATGTTCTGTGTGAATGGTATGTGTGTAATGTGCTACAACAACTTTGTCTGTCTGTCTTGCTGTCTGTCTATTTGACTGACTGTCAGTGGCTGACTGGCTGTCTATTTCACAGTCTGTCAATGGCTGGCTAGCTGTCTGTCTGTTTGAGTGTCAATAGCTGACTGGCTGGCAGGCAGGCATAGATAGGCTCAACTAACTTTTCTGAACTGAATAAACATATATAATAGAGGACACAGATAAGCAGAGACACGTGCTGAACACAGGATTTAAAGTTACATTTCATTCAATTGTTTAGAAATGTCTCGCAGTTAAAGTCTGATTGCGAGAAAGGGCAAAAATCACCATGGTGCTGGATGTGAGGATGAATGAATGTATAGTGTACATCTGCAAGCACACTGCCCAGTGAGCGTGAGAATTTCGCGATCTGCCCAAGAGCCAGTTTGCCCTAGCTGCTCACATCCTTACATGGCACGTTTTGAAAGACGTGCTGTGTGGAAATGATGGCCCCTGTATAAAATTTTTTAAAACTGATCTAGTTATAGTTCCATCTAGTAGTAATAGATCTAGTATTTGATTTGTGTGACCCAGATCCATAAAGAAATCAGGGATTTAAAAAAAAAATTTTAAACGAGAGTTATAATCAGACTTCAAGATTTCAATTCCTGTAGAGGACAAGCTGAACTTTGCATGCTGGGCAGACAAGAGCATGCTTTATTTTAACAGCTCCCTGGAAGTTCAGCTGGCAGACTGAAAGCTGCACAGTCTGCTACAATTCATAAGTCACATCCACGATGTCACCTCTCCATGGAACTGAACCAGGACTCCAGCTCCGATGATGCCCTCCCCGTGCACCACCTGGGCATGTGGGAAGGCAGAGAGCATGAGGGGGTCAGAACATGCATTGACACATTAATGGACAAGCATAGTAGATAAAAATGTCATGTACAGCAGCACCAGCAGCCATAGTTACGGTGTGTTATAAGTTACGTTGTGGGCAAGCTAAACTGAAATAATAGGTCTTCAGTCAAGATTTACAGATTAACAGTCGAGGTGATCATCTTCATGCAAGACCCACAAGAGATTCCAGCTGTGCAAACTGGAGCATTCAGGAGTAACTGGCTAGCAGAACATGATGCTCGGCATAGTGTCCAACAAATCCAGGTTTTCCATCTGTAGCCTACACCCATAGCTTTTGTTTTTGAACCCCAAACCCCTCACAATTCAATTAACGTACAAAAGAGCCTTGCTTTGCAAACACAAAGGGATGTCTTGTATGGGGGATATTAGAGAGTTGTTTGCAGGATGGTACGGCGAAAGTGGAAAATCTTAGATCAACAGTAACTAAATGTAAGCTGACGTCCTGCTGCTCAGTTGATTTATTCCCTGAGCCCTGACAATCCTTAGGAAAAAGCCGCAGCGCTTCAAACAAGCTATTTAAACAGTCATCATCGCTTCCCTAAGGGGATAGGTCTGTTTAACTTAACCTGAATTAAAACGGTAGCCACTGCACTTCCCATTTCAGAACAAACAAATGAACGGATGAATTGAAAGTACAACATGGTGTTAGTCAACGTGGCTGCTGATTATGAAAACTCCATCAGCCCAATCAGATAGATATGCACACGCTCCATTAGTTTATCTGTATACCACATAAATGCACATTCCTCGTGTTTTGTTTTTATGATTGACTTTCATTTACGTTTATTTAGCAGGTAGTTTTATCCAAAGTGATGCACAATTGAGAGAGCAGAGTCAGTGAGTCCCCGGAGCAATCGGGGTAAAAGGCCTTGCTCAAGGGCCTCAATGGTGACACCAATCTGGAAGTGTCAAGGTGGTGTGACCATCATTCAAGTAGCCGTTTTGTTCATATTGCGCAAGAAATCCATGTGACAGGAAATATCATCACAGAGACGGACCCCTCGTGACCCTAACTGCTGCATGCCAAGATTAGTAACTTATCAGATAATTTTACATTTTCTGCGCATGATCAGGTCAAATGGTATGACCAAAGATTGACAATTTATCATAATTATGAAAATGAGCATTTACTTTAAAACCTGTTCGAAACATTCACACCAAAGCCATGTGCTTACAAAAGTGTTCATGACAACACCTGTCAAATCTGATTTCAAATTTAAATGTCAGATGGTGTAACCAGTTACACTATGTGACTCCTTATTATATGCACTGAAACAAAATGTTCAGTGTCAATTTCTTCAACAAGCCTTTGACTGTAGAAGCAAATGTGGTCAGGTGGTGTAACGGGTTTGTGTCAATTGGCGTAACAAGTATTTATCATAAAAATAGGATAACGTAGAAAAATTTATGTGGAATAAAATATAATCCTCTAATAAGTGTAATGTGTTTTTTTTTTTTTAAGCAATTTTTACACAATATGTCAAAGACTATTCAGAAAACACGTGTTTTCAACATATGTACTACTCAATATTGCAAAAACGCAATTTAATCTTAATAAAACTTGTTTTTTATATTTTAAAATAAAGTCATTATTTGTAACCAACAGGAATACGAAATGTACATTTTAACAAACCTGATGTCTGTTTTTAAAAGATTTTGAATTGCTCATCTTGCCAAACTTTATTTGTCACTGACCCATAAACAAATTCTGCCACCATGAGAAGGAGATGGGTGGGTGTCTTTCTAATTGAAGTTTTTGTATTATTACTGCATTTGCTTAGAAGATATCTATTTACGATTATCTGCATAAATGCGATATCCGTGAATGCACATTGGACATTTACCGAAGAAAAATCTAGAGCCTGACCCTTTCATGGGACAGGAACTAAAAACTTTTTTGTAACAGACCCAAGCCCAAAGTTATTCTTCTTCATGCCATCCAGTCCTCATTATTCCTTAAAGTTATGATAAATTGTCAAATGACATTAAGACAGTACGGTAATACCGGCGTTTGTATTCAAGAATTAAAGTAAGCCTGAATATAAACGAGGAAATGAGGGTAAAAACTTAATCCCCCTGACCATATCGATCACTAGTTTACTACTGGTTCTTGCCAAATTTACCAGCACCTGTAAAGAGTGTTAAGGATGATGGATTTGTGTGGTGCTTCTCTATACCCAGCTACCTTATTCAAACAGAAATAGCGGATTTGAAGTCATTCTATCGCACCTGCGATGCAGATCTGAGCTTGCTTCCGAAGTCTTCGAAAACAAATTCCTAAATTCCCACGAGGAAACATGTCGTCGTGCACATCTCTTTACAAGATGCCGCCTGTCACTTAATTAACCTGTTAGTAAAACAGCTCGCTAGTTAACAAAATAGACACGACGCCTACAACAGCCAGTAAAGTCCCGCACCGCCTTTCAGTATGTTGTGTCCATTTACTTGTCGTTTCGTAATGTTTCGTCATTTAACTGGAATACTTATTACTACTTACTAACAACACTGCGCATGAAATATCATGGATATGGACTAACCTTGTAAGTTATTTAACACCTGTCACACCGAGTTTGTAGGAATTTCCATTGAGGAAAGTGGAAAAGGGGTGAGGACTGACAGCCCTGTGGACGCGGGCGTCATAAGATGAACATGCGTGATTGGATGAAAGGTGAATTAGGTAACCAATTGGCTAAAGTTTCGAAGGTGAAATCGGAAATGAAATAATACAAAATGAAAGTTAAGTTTTATTCGTCACATACACAATGCATTGTACCACTGTGCTGTGAAATGCCTTTCCACCTTTCCTGGATTGCGTTTGACAAGATATGTAATACAAAGAGAAAAGCAGAACAGTTCATTAATATGTATAAATAAGAAAGGTATAATAAAATTAAAATACAATAAATTAATATGACTAAAGTAAACAGAGCAGCATACCAACAACAGAAAAAGGCATGCAATGGCAGTTGGTAAAAGTGCATAAAGAGACTGGTTAGCAAAGGAAACCCTTGTTCAGAATACAAACGGCCTGAGGGATGAAGCTTTTTCTCAGCCTCTTGGTTTTGGCTTTCAGGCTGGGGTAGCGCCTCCCTGACTGCCGCAGCAGGAGGCGGCCATTGTTGAGGTGGGTAGGGTCTTTATTTTCAACGCTTTGTCCCTGCACTGCTTTCCTTGGGCAGCCTGCAGATTTAGAAACACAGCACTCAGCAGCAGGCTGTTCTGTCCCACATGTCCTGTGCTGTTCGGCATGGTGCAGCTCCCAAGCCAGGTGGTGATATTCCCAGTCAGGATGCTCTGCATGGTGCAGGTGTAGAATGCCTTGAGGATCTTAGGAGCCAGCCAGGACTTCATGAGCATTCTGAGGTAGTGGAGGTACTGACGTGCCATTTTACTAAGGCTGTTGGTTTGTGTTGTCCACATCAGGTCCTTGGTGATATGGACACCTAGGCATTTGAAGCTAGGTGGCCTCCATACAGGTGCCCTGGGGAGTGTGATGTAGTGCTTCACCCATTTCCTCCAGAAGTCCACAATCAGCTCTTTTGTCTTGATGTTCAAGAGGAGATTTTTGTCTTGACTCCAGCTTGCTAGGTTCTCATTCTGGTAGGCCATTTCATCATTATTGAAGATTCAACCCACCACGACTTATCAGCGACATGACAACATTGTTAGTGTCATGTGGCTATACAGTCATGTAAATAAGGAGACAGAATCTCCCCAGGGTTTTGTGCTGTACTATGTTGAGGGTCAGGTTAGATCATGTGTGTCCACCCACTCAGACAATCTAGGGTCTGCCAGCCAAGAAGTACAGGAACGAGTTGCACAGGGTGCTGTTCAGCCCCAAGTCCTTCAGCTGGCTGATGCATTTGGTAGGGATTATGGTGTTAAAAGCAGAGCCATAATCGAACAGGAACTGCATGTAGTTCCTCTTCCCATAGATCAAGTGGCTGAGTGCACTGTGCAGGATGAGGGCAGTTGCATCTTCAGATAAGCAAATCCACTGTGTAAGTGGATTCACTGTTGGGCAGGGTGGAGCAGATGTGATCTTTGACCAGTCTCTCCAGTAACGAGTCAAAATGAAAGCCAGTAGGTTAGGAGAGAATAAGAGGACTGGAACTACACAAGGAAAAGCAGAGGCAACAAACCACCTACAAATCACAAAACTACTGGCAGGTAACAACCTCCAGAGGCCCCGGTACCAAAAACTCCCTCAGTTCCTGGGCTCTACCCAGACAAACTGTTGGGACAGTGAGGAGCCAAATTGAGAACCAGAAAAAACTAAAAAAGCCACAATGAATTACTGAAACCAACGAGATGGACAAGGGGGCTGAACTGACTTGGGGGGGGGGGGGGAAAAAAAAAAAAAAAAAAAACCCCCCCCCCCGAAAAAGGGGCCCATCACCCCCCCTCCCTTTGAGAAAACCGCCCCTGCCCCAGCCAAATTTTCAG
>JAAGVU020000008.1:20207374-20230397 GCA_011763525.2 Mormyrus iriodes
ACACACATGTACACATACATACAATACAGCAATAAACCTACAACAGTTATAGCTTAAAATGCTGGGGGGGCTGGGGGCTCGTTTTAGTGTACGAAGAACCACCGAAGCTGCAGCAAAGCACTGAGATGCCGTTCCCTCAGAACAGGGAACTAAATACGAGAAGAGCAAAGTATAGACAAAGGTTTAGCCAGGGAGCAGCCGAGCGCCCCGTTTTCCAGCTAACGCGATCTTCTCCCTGCTGCATACCACTTGTTCTTATGAATCTGAGGTGAAAATCTTTATCCTTACCATGCAGACCTTCTGGATGTTGTCTAGTGAATGGTGCAGATTGTTGCAGCTTCAGAGAATCAATCCCACCCCCCACCGGCTCACCCCCCTCCCGCTGCCGTCGTTCTCTATGTTAACATGAATTGAGTGGGGGGGGCGGGGTGATCCTTCACAGGCTTAAAATGAAACGGGAGTCTGTAAGGCAACACCGGCACCCGGAGCGCTAGGGGCAGGTGTGCACTTGTCGTTGCATATCCCGGCATAGCACAGTGGCAGCTATTGTTAATCAAGGACGTTTAAAAAATGTACAGAAAGCTGGTAGGTCTGTAGAGCCCAACCCCCAAATCACTTACAGAGACTGTCAAACGAGAATTACATCGGTATTAATACACCGCCTGTGAAAGGTCCTAACAAGAATATTACACAAAAGAGTTAAACAATTATCACCTAGTTACAGAAGTCGTGCTGATAACTCACCATAATCGCTTGTGGGTAGCTGGAACCTATCATTCAGCAGAATTAAAACTTCCTCTCCTCTCCAGCAAAATGCCATTATCATCTCCCTCACTGCAGATATTTATTTGAATTCATGTCTTTCATTTATAATCTACAATTCTTGATTTAAAAATGTGCACATGGGATGCGTGTATAGAAAAGTCTCAAAGTAACCTGAACATTTAAAACATAGTTGTTATATTCAGTGCCACGTGTTTTTAAAACACGGTTTTGTTAAACCATGGTATACGGACGTGTCAGGCATTGTTTATTTTCTGTTATATACCTTTGCATCCCCAGCTGCTTCTTGCACACGCGCACGCACACACGCATTCACACTCCACCAACCAGATAAATGCACCTTGCACATGCTGGCAGACAGTTTTCGCGGGCAGAGTGCGACGGGCACATTAAAGCTGGCACCAAGCTGACGGCGGCGAACCCCTAGTAGACGCGACTGGGATTCTGTGCTCAGCGTGGAGGTTTTGAAAACAGCCTTGTTTCGAAATCCGGACTCTGTAGTGACGTCCTCTGGGGTTCCTGTGGGATGTTTGGGTGTAGCGTTTGTTATATTTCGGTAAATCCATATACCTCTGTGTAATATTGGTTTTATTTCAATCGAGTCTGCCTAAATTTAAGTCCTTAAATCTGTTTGTTTCCGGGCAACTGCACAAAGAGGCACTTGCTTTCAAGAACATCGCACTAAGCAAGGAAGACTCCGCATTGAGGTAAAGATCCATAAGCTTTTTTTCTCTTTGTCATAATAAATGTGAAATATCGAAGATCGGAAACAAAACTCTTAGGTAGGCTAATGACAACAAATACAACTTGAGGAACATCGATTCATGGTGATTACATATCAGCATGTCGATTTGTACTTTGTACTTCTCAGTTCTGCCATGTTGTGCTTTTCAGTTGTTTGAAATACTGTATGTCTATAATGAATAGCTAAGTCATTGTTGTATTACTGTATTATTATTGTATTACTATATATAAACTGAAATTGCATAACACTTTTGGGACCTTAATGAATTGCAGTAATATCCACACACACACTTATTATTACAAATTTATCACGAAATATTTATATTTATTGTTCAGTTCTACATTCCTTTGTCCATTCCATGAATCACTTGCTACCCAATATATTAGAGTATTCGTGTTTGAATAGTTTTTTTTTTGTCGTAATATGTATTATATTTTCTCGCATCCCATGGAAAACCGAACATCCGCCCGAAGGCTATTAGTGAGTTTATGAATTTTTCTCTCGATCATGACTGATAAAATATTTGACCGTGTCTATTTTCATTTAAAGTTGGGAATACAAAAATTCCATAATGGGAAACCTCCGACTCATTCCTGTCAAAAAAACCCCACAAAACATCCGTGATATCCCTCGTGAAAAATCCTTAAAAAGTTCAAGATCCGCCGCCTTGTCAGACCGAGGAATCTCTTGACCTTGAGGCGTTTGCAAACAGTGAGACTTTCAAGACTTAAAAAACACTGAAACTATTGTTCTCTGCTTAGCACTTTCATTTTGCGTTTTTAAAGGGGAAACTGATTCTATGTAATTATAATAATTAGTATAAAAAGTATGCTCTGGCGGCTGTCTACACTATAACTTAGCTCCCTAAATCCTATGCAAAACAAAAATATCAACGTCCGCTTATGGCGTATCTTAATGGCATATAGATTTACTATTTAAACCCTTTCATCATATTTGCACTCATTGCCGACCAATGAGCCTTTTAAGTACAGCTCCTTTTGAACACTATACGCTACAACACGCCGTAATGATCCGTAATAATTGTCAAGTAATTGGTAAGTACGCATGCCGGAAGGCGACGAGGAAAGTCGCAGAGTGCACCACTTTGTGTCGAAAAATATACGCATATTTTACGTAGTCATTTATATACTTTTTCTAGTGCCTGTAAGTGAAGCACATGTGAAAAGCATTAATATTTCATAACTGCAGAGTAAAACTAACTAACTCTAATGTCGCTGTTTCAGAAGCGCTGTCTCTCTCTGCGCGTGCAGGTGTCTGGGGTTGCGTACCGTTTTTACGAGTTAACTATCTGGGTGTGCAGCCTTTGAGTTTGGTTTTTCTAAATCCCAGATGCTAATCGGTCCCTGCACCTGTTGACCCCCACACACAGAGCTTTTCTAACGATAAACTGTCTAAAACGAGCTTCAGCATTTTGCTAGAAATGACCAAAATCTATGGTTGTTTTTTTTTTCTTTTCTTTTTTTTCCCCCTCTGGGATCCTGGAAGTGTCGGTGCGTGTGATGTGCGTTTATTTACAGTTTAACATACTGTATGATCTATAGGAACTAGCCCTTTGGTTCATCTCTGGAGCCCTCTTTAAGTGCAGTATCGTCTGAAAGGTTACAAGTTCACTTGGGTACGTTACTGGGCGTCCGCCAAACAAGCACTGCTGTGGCAGCTTTCTCACGTTGCAGCATCACCTCTTGGGTGACGATACACAGCGCAACATTTTGAGCAGTGTTGCTCGGGCACTTTCCCACAGATAGCCTATTGAGAAAACAAAATTCTTTTTGAAAAACTGTAATCGGCAGTGGGCGACTTTTCGCTTTCTTTTGTCTTATCATTACTCAAAACCTGCCCTGTCTATCATCACCTTTATCCCTTTCGCTGTTTGTATTCTACGAACTCGCCTTTGTTATTAATGTCAGAAGCTTTTATAGCAAAAAAGATAGTGTGCAAAGACAGGAGATTAGATGTAACTGGCCTCAGGGAAATTGCCAAAAAATTATTATGTTCTCTTACACTATGTGCTATATAGAAGGATGAAACCTGTCACTTGCATCATTTTTATGAGGTTTCCTCTTTCTTTTAATAGGAACTGGTTAATGCTCCCAGAAGTGTTCGGAACAGTGTCCGCTAGTCGGGTTTTACGCTTGGCAGATCTACGGGCTGCCAGCTGAATCATTCCGCCTCCCTTTTGGGAAGCGTCCGTCTGCATGGGTGACGCGCCTCGACCGCATCGCGAAGAGTATCCCACGGCCGGCCTGGAGAAGTGAAAGGGGCCATTCTTCGTAATCTCGGCGAGGCTCGAGCTGAACAATGACCTGGGTGGGGGGAGTGCGTAGGGGTGTGGCGCTGGCCTCCTCAAATAGATCTTGCTTGCTGTGCAGCCACTGGCCCAAAGCTTTAACTGCCTATGTAGTCAACTGCCTGGTCTTTGCTACATTGTGTAAACACAGAAGGACAACCGCGGGTGGGGCCGTTAAGGTCACGTGCTCTAGACACGCCGGGTAATGCCCTGAAATGCATTCGATAAGATCCAGGCGTGAAGGAGGCTAATGACCGGGGCCCAGGTGGTTGAAAAGAAGCAAGACAACAAGCCAAAGCGCCTGTAGCCTGGAGGGGCCTGATCTCGCTTGGTAAGGCTGCACATATTAAATTACAGACGTGTTAACAGGGTTCAAGGCGCAACAGTAAATCACACAGAGAAGCGTCGCATTTTATATAACATATAAGTAAAATAAAGTGTTTTTTTTTCCCCACAGCATTTGTTTGTTGTTTAAGAAACCTATTCAGCCAATATCGTCATGTATAGACTGTGATCATTTGGTTAAAAATAACCGAAACTGGGTTAAAAATGGTTTAGACCACCGGAGTGATCTGAGCATGGTTAACCTCTTGTGAGTAGTGGGTATGTCCTGCTTCAGTACCTCCCGCCAGTCAGCGCTGCCACGGCGGCGTGATAGAGACGCGTGTCAGTTGTCTGGAATGTGTAGAGCAGATATTAACCAATCAGCGTGTGGCAGTCGGTGGTTCATTCCGTATATTATAATGATAACAATAAAAATGCTTTATAGGCTGGAGGGTCAGGGTGGGTTGGTACATACTTTAAGGGTAAACAAACGTGCTGGTTAAACTACCTACACCAAGCCAGCGGTTAGAAGCTATGGTTATACGCACAGGAAACGCGTATGAGGACTTGTCAGCCTTTTACCGTAAGTTACATCTATACAGGCTTCAGTTTCTGTGAAACGTATCCTAATTATACCCACGTTTATTGCACACATTTGTGTAAAGCGTGGTGGCATATTTCATGATTGAATAATCAGTGCAGCTTAACCCCGAAACTGTATATGTATAAAATATATGATACACAATCTTTGGACCCACCTAATAAGATGCCAAAAAACCTGATGTATCCCTTTTAGATACCTCTGTTATGCCGCCAATTGGGCTATCAGTGAAATGCAAACATTTGCTTGTATTTACTGCACAGTTCAAAATGGTTGTTAGCAAAGTAAAATGATCACAACTGAAGCAATTTGAGGTATGAGTTGAAAAAAATATTTTTATTTCCTGTGGCTTTGTATTCTCATCTGAAATTGCTATTATAAGCAGCAAACAAAACTTACAAAGTTTCAAAGTGATATTTGAAGAAAAAAAGACGTCAAAAACTATTAGGACAAAGTGGCGCAGCTCCTAGATGGCAATTCAAGCAGCCTTGGCTTAGAGGACGATAAAGAATACAGGTCTGTCTAACTGCCTGATGCATCAGAGGGAAAGTCGCACTGCAGTGGTGAGGGAAAGGGACTCTGCTTGAGGACGGAGTTGACAATTTATTAGCTTAGCAGATGCTTTTATTCAAAGCATTTTTTTTTTGAGAATGCAAGATCTTTCAGTCCCTGAAGTAGTTAGGGGTTAAGGGCCTTGCTCGGGGGCCTAACTTTGACATCACTGCCGACCTTGGGATTTGAACCAACAGCCTCCCAGGCACAGCAATAATAATAATAATAATAATATTAATATTAATAATAATAATAAAATCCTTTTTGCCATTTGTACAAGTACAGGTACACTGGAATTCTTCTCTTCACCTATGCCTTTTTGCTCTCCACAGCTTGGGGGTTACAGCGCAGGGTCAGCCAATGTGCAATGCCCCTGGAGCTGGTGGTTAAGGGCCTTGCTTAAGGGGCCACAGACATGTGACTATTCTACTGAGGCCGGGGTTCAAATCAGCAATCTTCCCATCAAGTCAGGCAGTGATGTTGGACGTGAAGGCCTGGCTCGCAATCTCCGCTCTAGTTCATCCCAAAGGTGTTTGATGGGGTTGAGGTCAGGGCTCCGTGTGGGCCAGTCAAGTTCTTCCACACCAAACTCACCCAACCATGTCTTTATGGACCTTGCTTTGTGCACTGGGGCACAGTCATGCTGGATCAGAAAAGGGCCTTCCCCAAACTGTTCCTACAAAGTTGGAAGCACAGAACTGTCCAAAATGTCTTGGTATGCTTAAGCATTAACTCTTGTGTATTTTACTTCTTCCGTTCTAAATTCTAGAATCTATAGAATTTAACCTCATTTTGAAAATGGACTGGGGTAACTTCGACCGCAAAAATAACACGGGGGTTAAGATGTCCCTTCACTGGAACTGAAGGGCGTAGCCCAACCCCTGATGGACAACCCCATACCATTATCCTTCTTCCACCAGACTTTACATTTGGCACAATGCAGTCAGGCAGGTAACATTCTCCTGGCTGCCGCCAAACCCAGACTCATCCATCAGATTGCCAGACAGAGAAGTGTGATTCGTCAGTCCACAGAACACCTTTCCATTGCTTCAGAGTCCATTGACAGCGTGCTTTACATCATTCCATCTAACGCTTGGCATTGCGCTTGTTGATGTGAGGCTTGCATGCAGCTGCTCAGCCATGGAAGCCCATTTCATGAAGCTCCTGGTACACAGTTTTTGTGCTGGGGTTAATTGAGTCAACAGAGCGTTGGTGACTTTTACGCACTATGCGCCTCAGCACTCAGCAACCCCACTCTGTTACTTTATGTGGTCTGCCGTTTTGTGGCTGAGATTCTGTTGTACCTAAACACTTCCAATTTGCAATAATTCCACTTATAGTTGACTGTGGAATATCTAGCAGGGAAGAAATTTCACAAACTGACTTGGCATCCTACGACAGTACCACGCTTGAATCCACTGAGCTCTACAGAATGACCCATTCTTTCAGTGATGTTTGTAAACCTGACTGCATGCCAACTGCTTGATTTTATACACCTGTGGCAATGGGTGTAGATGAAACACATGAATTCAGTGATTAAGAGGTGTGTCCTAGTACTTTTGTCCGTATAGTGTAGAATGAAACATTTGACTTGTGCTTCAGCATGTCAGAGGTGGGCACTTCACTGCATTATTGTATTGCAGTAAACTTCACATAGGTTACATCAACGGTATATATTTTTAACCAGTAAATGTTGAAAAAGTGTTTGTAAAAATAAAATTTTTGACTGTACTGCCATATGCTGGTGTTAAACAGTACTATGTGGAAATAGGAGTGAATAGACTTAAAAATGAGTTAATAAATCAGTGCAATAGTTCTTAGGACGTGTTGATCTTCTCTAGATGCTGTCTGCTCCGTGCAAATGCTGTATGAGTTCAGTCTCGATGATGGTATATGTACGTCTGGTGCTCTCATTAAGGCCTGGAGTATTGGTTTGGGTCACCAGAGGCAACTGGATCCAAAGACCTGTCCCGTGGCACTGAGAGTTCAGGTTTCAGACTTTAGTGGCAGCCTCACGCTCTAGTACAGATCAGGGCCAGCAAAATGGCGGAGGCTTGCTCCTGGCAGAAGCGTGGCCTCCTCTCAGTTGACTTTCTGCTCGAATGCCTCAGAACATGCAAAGATAAAGTGTTGCTTATTTGGCCAACGTGAGAAACCCGTCAATAAGTGCTGCACCACGCATGATTCTCACATCGGTGCCGTGTGGCTCAGCATATTAGGCCACAGCCACTCAGGGTGCAGTGCCTGTCGTCAGAAGGATACCAAATGAATTCCTAGACTCTACTGAGCAGATTAAACAAATAAAGTGTAATGTATGTCATGTTGTTGCATATGAAAGACCGTCACTTCTATTCTTACCACTAAACCAAATCTGTATATATGGTTGTGCAGACAAACAAGTAAATTTGCTACCATATTGCATGATTCACAGACTAAGTTTAGTTCAGATGTATTGGTCCAAGGTCGATAGAAGAGTTGCTGTCTTTGGCTTGCTTTGTGTCCTTTACAAACTCCATTACAAGGAACCTGATTCAGTTTGGAGGATAATAATGCTTATTGTCATGTGTTCAAAACAATCATTCATGATTCACTAAAATTCAACACTGGTTAACAACAGTTAATGCAGTGAACTAAATTCAGTTGATGCAGTGAATTAAGCATTAAATGTTTTTTTCGGGAAGAGTTACTGGAATCAATAGTCATACTGTATCATATGTGTTACATAAAATATATATATATATATATATATATATATATATATATATATATATATATATATATATCAAAAAATTTAGTTGAAGTCCCAATAAAATTTGTAATTTAAATTTAAAAATCACTATTTTTAGCAGTTTCGTTATCTGCTGTTTGCTGTGTGTGGATAAAACAGCAAAAGGTGGTATGCAGCATCGCACATCGCTTCAGAGCTAGAAAAGGCGTTTCTTTAAGAGCTGTGATAGCTGTGGCTTGTGCTGATGTGTTAAAATATTCTGCTTTACAGTGCTGGACTCCTTGTTTGTGACAAAGTTCAGAAGTTTGTCAAGACACCAGAAATGGACAGCAGGTTATGGCTGTGGCTGAACCTGATGGTTCTTCTAATCTTACTTGGGGAAGGTAAGATATTTATCAATACATCATCATCTAACCATCCTCCCAGTGTTTATGCTGGTCAGGATTACAGGGGGGTTTGGAGCCTACCCCAGGTTGCATGGGGATCAAAGCAGGGGGCGCGTTGGCTGGGGTGCCAGGCCTTTGCAAGGTACACACAGCACAGGCAATCTAAAGACAACAATCAGACTAACCAGAGTACAGTGGAGACCCTACATGACCTACGGAGAATGTGCAAACTCCACACACACACACTGAGCAGAGGTTCAAATCGCCCAAACCTGGAGGTGTGAGGGAACAGTGCCACACAATGAGCCACCTACTCATGGGAGTGTTACTTACAAAAAAATTATCGGATCTATAGGAGGCAGGACCAACCAATCAGATGTCTTGGTCCCACCCATTCTAGTTGCTTGGACCCACATCCTCTGTAATCTAATTGGTTATCTTTTTTTTTTTTTTTTTTTTCCTTCTGCCCTCAGAACATTTTTGAATAAGTAAAACTCCCATGAACGAGCCACCCAAACATTACATCATATGGTGAAAATAATAGAATAAAATTATGCAGAACATTACAAATATTTAATCATCCATCCATCCTTCCAGGGACAGATTAAAGCATAGGCTATCCTAGGTTATAGCCCAGGGCCCAAGCATCAGGCCCCTGCCCCGCTTCAGAAAAATGGAATGGCTAATTAAATCAGCAACACCTAGGGCCCCCTAATAAGTTAATCCGCCCCTGCATCCAATAATAGAATAATATCGATGTGCAGTGCAGGGCACACAGAGCACCCCTGAATGATTATAGCTGTTGTTGGCGTGAAGTGACCACACATTGTACTCTGTCCGTGCAGGAACCAATGGATACAACCTGAATTTCACGATGTGCGGGACGTGGCATCATGGCAGCAATGCGCGGAATCTGTCATTGGACGTGAGGAGAGGCTGTGAGAATGTCACTGTGTCAGCCAATGAGAGCACACTGTCTGTGCAGGGTTGGTTCATGGGTGTTTGTGAAAATTCTAGCACCGTGGTCCTTACTGGGAGCTCCAAAGAGAGTTCGTTCTGCCTGCACTGGGATCCGCTCCTGGATTTGCTGTGGCTGGACCTCGATGGCCAGAAGCACTCCCTTTGTGGGCTAGCCACGCTCCGGGAAGAGTGCTGCGGCTTCTCTCCTGAAATCAACAGGAATGCGTTTGGGCGTTATGGAATTGCTAACGGATCTATTAAAGGCGATGTCATACAAGAACGTCTGCAAAAGTCTTACGTGTTCAAAGGCTCCAGAGAAAATTGTGGTAAGCAAATCCTGAGAATTCAATAAGAGTGTGCCAATCATATCTTTTTACCAAATAGATGTTCTAGAGTGTTTTGGATGATAGGAAGTCCTGATAATTTGTTTCTCTGTTGCAGTGAAAAACTTTTGCGACGATGCGAACCTTAATGTGCTCAAGTAAGTTATTCCTTGTCCTCCATAACTCCTGTCATCTTCCCTCTACAGATGGAATTATAAATGGCCATACATTTTTATTTAATTTGTGGGCTGTTCATTTTCGCAGTAACAGGAAGTGCCTTTGCGGTCACATGCCGCAGGAAATGATCTGGAATGAAATGCAGAGGTTTAGCAGAGAACAGGAAGCTGGGTGGGGCAGGCCATTTTGCTCAGATGTGTGCAGATATCTTAGATGGGTCAATTTGTTTTGTTTATGATCTGTACAGGAGAATAAGCGCCATAATCATTTGATATGAAGTAGAAACTATGCTTGAGTTGCAAGCCATAACCTTATCATGGAAGGGAGGTTGTGAGCGATGCCATGATGTCATTTAATTTCGATCACTGATGGTTTTATATGAGGCCTCAAGGATAGTTTATAATTTACACTACATGAATAGCATGTATTTATGTTTAAACTCCTGAAATATTTTTTCTCAAATGGTGTTAGGATAAGTACCTTTCTCCAGGGCATGACAAACGCCCCTGTAATTTGACCCACTAGCCCAAACGCTAAGAATGCAGTTTGTCTTCACTCAGCCGCCACCTACCTCAACCTCTGGGAAAAACATGCGCTCAGTGGAGGGCGGCTGTCCTTCTGTCCCTGTGCAGGATTGAGCATGTTGTGATGAAGTCAGGCAAGACGGGGAAGGTGGACCAGCAGTGCATCCAGGGCTCCGTGATGGAAGTTCAGCAAGGCTTCCAGGGCATGAACATAAGCTTGAGTGTAAGATGTAGTCCAGTGTCAACATTACATCATCATTCAGGGCTTTTACAGGCTGCTGCCATGTTCAGGCCAGGCAATAAAACATTTACATCACTGAATTACCTTCTCTTTATCCTCTTTATGTTTTATCTTGACTTTTTTTTTTTTTTTTTTTTTTTAAGACCCCAAAAACAACCCCTTCCATATATCTCCCGCCCTCACTGTTGCCCCAGGGGAAGAAGAAGGCCAAGGTGGTCTACACCTACTACAGTAACGCCACCCATTTCCAGGTGAGAACATTGGCACATTCCCAGGTGGCACTGTGACCTGCAGCCTGGCTCCTGCTTCTCCCTCTCTGTGGTCCCGGGGTCAGTCTGTTTCCTGGCTGGTACGCTGGTCTCTGATCTAACACCATCTTATTTGGGGACAGCACGTGGCTCACTGGGCTAAGTCTCTGTGCCTGTGATTGGAAGGTCCCTGGTTCAAGCCTGGCCCCAGCAGAACAGTCACATCTGTGGGGCCCATTAACAAGGCCCTTAACCCCCAGCTCCCTGGGTGCCACTACTTCAGTTGTACTTTAGCAGTTAAATGCTGGTTCAAATCCTTTCACAGTGGTTTGACTGCTAGGCCCTTGAGCAGTGGATTTCAATCCTGTTCCTGGTGCCCCCACTCCCAGAAAGTTTTCATCTCAACCCTACTGTCATCAGGGTTATATGGTCCTTCAAAGGCTAATAATGAATGTGGCAGGTTGACAGCAGTGTGGGTTGGAATGAAAACATTCTGGCGGGGGGGCAAGGAACAGGATTGAGAACCACTGCCCTTGAGCAAGGTGCTTAACCCCCATAGCCTGTTTTCTCAATGGCATGTTGCTTTGGATAAAGGTGTCTGCAAGGTAAATGTAAGAAGAAAGTATGAAATGGTGTTAACTATTCACATATTGAGTAGAGCTCATCCCGGTCTTCTTGTGTGACTCCAGAAAGTGACTGCTAACCAGAAAGGGGCTGATCTTGTGAATGAGGTCGTGGGAATCTCTGTGGAGAATGAGGTCATTCACAACCTTCCTGAGCCAATCAGAATCAGCTTCTGGCATCATAACTCATCTGTAAGTGTCTGTGTTCGTCCTGTTTTTTATTATTATTTTTTAATGTGTGGGGAAAAAGGCCATTTTAGCAATATGCAGGCGTGATATGAGCACAGTGAGCACTTGCTGTAGTGCTGCTTTAAACCCGCTTCCTCAATCATGACTTCGTTATGCTGGTTTTTGAATATTGCCCATGGTTACAGTTTTTGTATAAATTGAGACCTAAGTTACTGCCTATTGAGCCAGTTTTAGTGAAACAAAAGCTGGTTTAATATTTAAGCGCACAGTATGTAATATATAATTATAATAATCAATAATAATCATTACTAAATGGTAAATATGGGTGTAGTGTCCAAGAACAGATGGACAGGAGCTCTTCAAAACAAGGTGCTGAGAGCACTGACCAATACCTACAGGCTTGCATAGCTTGCCGTTTGCAGTTTTGTTCATTTTTCTAATACAGCCTATTGAATATACCCCGTATTTTTACTGCAAAATAGTAATAATGTTAATCAAAAATTTTGAGTCGGCACATGTGCCATGGGGAAAAAAATAGTGTAATGAGCCATTCATTAAGAAAATGAGGAAGTCAGTGTTTTGTTTTAGTTTCAGGTCCATACCAATAGTTATCAGTAGTGGTTCGGGACAGCTTTAGACGGGAAGACTTAGCTACAAGCAAACTGTGGTGGCGACAGAGCGCCATCTCGTGGTGGAGTACTCAAAACACTGTGGTTTTCTTTTGCATAGGAAACCAGATCCAAAAAGTGTGTTTTCTGGGATCCGAGGAAAGGTAACATGTTTTAACATTGTTATATTGCATTCAGAAGTTGACTAGAGTGTACACAGACACTGGGAGAGGGGACTTTGACTGCAGTTAGGAGATGTTGTGTTTGCAGACTCTACAATTCACTGGAGGAACGAAGGATGTGAAACACACAGGAAGTCGTCTAAGGAGACTGAGTGTAGCTGTGATCATCTCACATACTTCGCCCTGTTGCTGGTCTGGTTATTTCCATGTCTACACATCCATTATTAGTTCATGCACATACTGGTACACTATATGGACAAAAGTATTGGAACACCTGGCCATTACACCTACAGGATCTTTTATGACATCTCATTCTAAATCCATAGGTATCAGTATGAATGGAACTGGTCCCCCCCTTTGCAGCTATAATGGCTGCCACTCTTCTGGGAAGGTTTTCCACAAGATTTTGGAGTGTGTCTGTGGGAATTTTTGCCCATTCAACAAGAAGTGCATTTGTGAGGTCAGGCACTGATATTGGACATGAAGGCCTGGCTCGCAAACTCCGTTCTAGTTCATCCCAATGGTGTTCAATGGGGTTGAGGTCAGGGCTCTGTGCGGGCCAGTCAAATTCTTCCACCTAACCATGTCTTTTTGTTTTGTGCACTGGGGCACAGTCTTGCTGGAACAGGAAAGGGCCTTCCCCAAACTGTTCCCACAAAGTTTGAAGCATAGAATTATCCAAAATGTCTTGGTATGCTGAAGCATTAAGAGTTCCCTTTACTGGAACTGAAGGGCGTAGCCCAACCACTGAAAAACAACCCCATACCATTATCCTTCCTCCACCAAACTTTACAGTTTGCACAATGCTGTCAGGCTTGGTAATGTTCTCCTGGCATCCACCACTCAAACTCGGCCATCAGACGGCCAGACAGAGAAGAGTGATTTGTCACTCCCCAGAACACATTTCCATTGCTCCCAAGTCCAGTGGTGGCATGCCCTTCACCACTCCATCCTAGACTAGGCATTGAGCTTGGTGATGTAAGGCTTGCATGCAGCTGCTCAGCCATGGAAGCCCATTCCATGAAGCTCCTGGTGCACATTTTTTGTCCTGGGTTTAATGCCAGAGGAAGTCGGGATCTCTGCTGTTATTGAGTCAGCAGTGCATTGCACTATGCACCTCAGCACTCAGCAACCCTGCTCTGTTACTTTATGTGGTCTGACACGTGGTGGCTGAGTTTCAGTTTCTAAACGCTTCCACTTTGCAATAATACGACTTACAGCTGACTGTGGAATATTTAGCAGGGAAGAAATTTTATGAACTGACTTATTGCAAAGGTGGCATCCTATGATAGTACCATGCTCAAATTCACTGATCTCTTCAGAATGACCCATTCTTTCACAACTGTTTGTGAACCTGACTGCAATGAAACACCTGAATTCAATGATTAAGAGGTATGTCCCAATACTTTTATCCAAATAGTGTATGAGAATCTCTAGATTTCAAGTTTTCAAATTCCACATGGAGCAATGTAATGATGTAATACCTGCTTATTCCAAGTACAGCCTCTTCCCGGGTTACGATGTGGTAACGTTTCAACAAACCGTAATATTGCAAGGCAAAAACCATAAGATCGTAAGGCGAAAATATCGTTAGGTGAAAATGCATTTTAATGCAGTACCCCTAACCTGACAAACATCATAGCCTAGCCTATAGCCTACATTAAACATGCTTAAAGTACTTACATTAGCCTACAGTTGGGTAAAATTATTAACACAAGGTCTAATATATAAAAAAAGTGTTGAATATCTCATGTAATTTATTAAATAGTAAATTATTTTATTTAATTAATTAATTTATTAAATAATAAGATTAAATAATATCTTGAAAATGAAAAGAAATGTACCTGTCGTAAAGTCGAAATATGGTAGCATGGACCATTGTAATCCAGGGAGTGTCTGAATTGTTACTAGTTCAGAAAATTGTGCCTTTGAATATTAACAGAATTTTGCATATACAAGAAACATTATGCAATGCTACAGATCAAGGTTCAGTAAAGAATTCTGGCTAGAGAGCTAGAGAATTTTGGCTACTTTACTTCATCAGTAGAGAGACAGAAGTACATCCTGGTCAGGACAGGCCCAATTGGTGCTAGACTTGTTTTGTCAGGTGATGGTAAAATAGTCACTCTTTCTTCCCTTAGCTGAGGCCCTGCTGTAGCCTTGACTTTTGCTCCGTCATGCTTTGTCATCTTCGGCTTCTTAGGAAATCGAGCAGCGTGATGTGAGCGACCTTGCGGCCCTGACATGGATCACCGCTCTGTGTTGTGCCATCTCCAGCATCAGCTGCTTCCTCCTCCTCATCCTGCTCAGCATGCAGAGGTAGCAAAGTCCTTTTCCTGCTCAACGAGTCCCTCCCATAATCATTGGCACTTAATAGCTGCTAACACCCATACTTACCAACTTCTGCTACTTTACACAGTTAGATGTTAGCTGATCTAGTTAAAGTCCATATGAAAGTGTTTAGGTCAGTGTTTCTCAGTCCAACACACCTGAACAAACAATCAAGAACACCGAATATCTGGTATGGACTGTGGACTGTCTGGGGGACCCTGAGGACTGGGTTGAGAAGCACTGTATTAGGCCAATCGCCTCAGTGCACAGGTGGGATTCGAACCCACAACCTTAAAGGTGAAAGGCAACAGTGCTTCTCACTGACCCACTGTTGCTTGTGAACCTTTACATTACATTTCTGTTTAATTTTGTTTGTTTTTTATTTTTCTTTAATCTGCAAAAGGAAAAAGAGCCAGGAACAGTCGACCTACATCCACCGTAACCTCGTCATAGCCGTGCTGCTGCTGAACCTGCTTTTCCTCTTCACGGGCGTGGTGGCCAACCTGGATGCGGAAAAGCTCTGCCAAGCGTATGGAGCAGCCCTGCACTACGCCCTGCTCTGCACATTCACCTGGATGGCCATAGAGGTCTTCAACACCTTCTGGCTCATCTACATGGTGCTGAAGCCCCAACCCAAACAGCTCCTGCTGAACCTGCTGGGCTTTGGTGTGTAGATCCCATGCAGAAGATGTCAGACTATCCATAGAAGAGCTCATTTGAGCATCTAACTTAATCGAAGTGCTTCTCTCATGGGTACAAGGAAACAAAAAGCTAGGTCTAGAATGTATGTCGTGCATAGTCATTGTTTAAGAGAACTTGTTCCCCTATCACCAGGTCTCCCAGTCATCCCGGTCGTTAGCCTGCTTCTGAAGAAGATTTATGGCCTGAGACGACTAAGCGATGGCACAAACCATTTTTACAAAATGTGAGTATAGAATGACTTGGCAGATGTTTCCGTTTGGAAAGTGTTTCTACCACAAAAAGCCAATGTCACTTTATATAAACTAGAGCTGTCGCGATTACTCGATTAAACTCAATTACTGGATTATTAAAAAGCATCGAATTAAAATTCTTCTTCTCGATTACTCAGTAATACGAGAAACAGTGCATAGCAGATGAAGGTGAAAATAAAGACCGAAAACCATCAGTTGTGTGGAAACACTTCACTTCACTGTGAATGAGAGTACAGCTGTCTGTCAGTATTGCAAAGTAGAACTTAAATATCACCACAACTTGACTGCAGGGCTGCCAACTGTCACGCATCTGGCGTGACACTCACGCTTTCAGACTGTCACGCTCATGCAAGAAATCTTATACAATCTATATTATTCCATTAGAAACCTAAAATTAGCTACATCAAAAGCGTTGGGGTAATTTGCAAAACCCTACAGACTATTTACAAGGTAATAAAACTGTCATGTACATGTTAATGCGTGTGCAGACTTGTCTTGAATTGAAAATGTCACTCCGGCCAGCTGACCAAAGTTGGCAACCCTGCAACTGCAATGCAAATGCATCTTAAGGAACACATTCAGGTTTGATGGATTCACCCACAGGGTTGTCAGCTTTGGTCCGTGGTGCTGAGCTGACAGACTGCTGTGTCTCAGGTTCGCTGCAGGTGCCCGTTTAGTGTCTGTCATACAGAGTGGCTGGTTTGCCTCACTTGAAAGGATAAGAATGGCCTCCAGGATATGTTTCCTGGTGGAATTTTTGAAGAATCAGAAATTTTACAAGTCCTGTAATGATAATTTTTATTATTTATAAATCTGCTGATTTTTAATGCTGATGTAATAATTACTGACTATTTCTCAGAGCACTGGTATCCTGCACTCTGTGTTAAATTGTACTGGGATGGTTACTGAAACTGACTGAATATGACAGACAGCCACACCTAGAATATTTTTCACCAGCCACCACATTATGTAAAATGTTGAAAAAGAGCCATCGTTAGAACTGCAACACTTACTAAACTTTTTCTATTACTGACCATAAATGTTTTAGCGCAGCGTATTGATGGTGTGAACCCCGCAAACTTGAGGCCCTTGCAATGTAACAATTGCGTGCATGTGAAATGCCATGTCAATATTAACATCGCACACTGTGCCGGCCTGTCAGGGCGGTGCTGCGGAGTTTGCATGTTCACCCTGTGTGGGCGTGGCTTTTTGGCAGATTCTCCAGTTACTGAAACATGTATCTTAACCCTTGTGTATTTTACTTCTTCCGTTCTAGATTCTATAGAATTTATCCTCATTTTGAAAATGGACTGGGGTCACTTCAACCCCCAAAATAACACAGGGGTTAAATGATGCCTTAACTGACCGTAGGTGTGACCCTACAATAGTTGGTTGGTTCCTGCTTTGCACCAAATGTAAAATATAATATATTAATATAAAAGTATATATTATATTATATTATATTACATTATATTACATTATATGTAAATGATTACTCGAATTGTCAGATTAATCGGTAGAGTACTCAATTATTGATACAGAGGAATTTTTGTGTTTCATAGACCCCCATCTTGCTCTCATTAGAGAGACAGTTTTGGGGTCAGAGCTCAGGATTGCCGGTCGAAGCTGTCTTTGTCTTGGTCGGTGCAGGTAGGAGTGGCATATCCTGGAAACACACAGAGGGCAAACTACAGACAGTCGGGAAATAGGGAGAAGAATGAGGCCAAAGACAGCAGGTCACTATGGCAACAGACTCCGAGGACACCTCACATGGGTTTCAGGGAAAAGGGAAATGTTTATATAGGTAATAAATAGGCCTTTATTGGCAGCAGGTGATGTCGGTATTCAGAAATGGAACTAGCTGCTGTGGAATGTCCGGAACAGAGGTGGAAACTAGAGTCGGTCAACCTGACACCTGTAAACCTACACAGGTCAAGTAATGGGTTTGGAATGCACAGCCTAATTATTTTTTGACAGAATTATCACTGTTTTATTACAATAGTTTCCTTGGCTGTCAAAATGCTTGCTACACTTCTGAAAAGCAAAAAGAATGTAATAAAAAAATAATAAACAAAAAAAAAATAATGAAACACTCCCATGACCCTGCCCTGAATAAATGGTTGGAAGATGGATGCAGGGGTGGATTAATTTAGCAGGTGGCCTTAGGTGTTGCTGATTTAATTAACCTTTCCATTTTTCTGAGGTGGGGCAGGGGCCTGATGTTTGCTGAGGCCCTGGGCTATAGTGTAGGATAGCCTATGCTTTAATCTGTCCCTGAATAGATGGATGGATGGATGATGAAATATTTGTAATGTTCTGCATAATTTGCAGGTGCTGGATTAAGGCAGAAGAGGGTCTCCTCGCCCACTACATCATCAACGTGGGCTTCTTCACGATTGTCTTCACCTGCGGGCTGCTTATGCTCGGCCTGGTGGTCATACGCATTCGGGGGAGGCCAGAGTGGCAGAAGAATAAGGTCACTTTCCTCAGCATCTGGGGTCTCAGCCTCCTCTTCGGTTCTTCCTGGGGCCTGGGCTTCCTGGGATTCGGAGCCTTTCTCAGGGTTATTCAGTTCCTCTTCTGCATCAACGCCCTGCAGGGTGCGTCCTTAAAACTCGTCCATCTTTAAGCTGGCTTTAGAAATCACTTTAGACACAACACCATTATGGAGTCTCCCCAGAAGGGAGGAAATGTAGCTGTTATCATGTAGAGCAGAAGCCCTTGCATGGGCAGGTTTTGTTGATTCTGGGGCCCTGCTAAAAATATTTCAAATATTTGAAAAACAAATAGCTAGCAAGTAGAATCGGAGTATTGTAGCTAGCTAGCTGGTTAGCAGAACATGCTGCTTCAGCGTTTCCGAAAAAGGAATGCATTTTTTTATATTTTGTGTAGTCAATGTTTGTGGCCAAGAGGGGGCCCCCAAATATCAGGGGCCCCACACAAATGCAAGGTTTGGCGTCATAAACACTGCCCCTGAATCCCCAGGTCGTCCCTTAAGAATGGTTTAGTGTTCATTCAGTACCGGCCTGCTTCTGAAACTGAGTAGCACAGAGATGTAGACACCCATAGCATATACAACAAAATAAAATAAAACTTTTTTTTTTAGTTGCAAAGTGAAAGTAGAGATGCTATTTCATAAAACATGTGGATCAGCACAGCATGTAAAAGGCAAGATTTGTACCCTCAAACTCACTAAATATTCATTCTTCAGTCATCTAGTTAATGACTGTAGTCAATGCCAGTTAACTACTGCTTGGACGTTAAGATGTTTAATCGCGTTTGATTGAGCTCACAGTATGACTGCACAGGCTGTCGTGTGATTCGTTCTCTCCTGTCCTGCAGGGTTCTTCCTCTTGCTGCGGTTCTGGATCCTGGAGCGTATCCGAAAGAAGGACTCGCTCTCCTATAGATTCAGCACCAGTTCCACAGGACAGCCAATGATGGATGCACAGAGCAGGAGATGAGAATCTGCACGGCAGCCTCAGCAAAGAGGAACTAGCCTTCACCAATTCTGCATCTCAGCAGATAATCTTGGCTAGAAGGTTATCTGGGGGCTTTTACTGCTGGGATAGATGAGTGTGCGCCTTGTCGTTTGTACTAGTAGGTCTGCACGTTTGTGGAATAGTGGGTTGATAAGTTGGACTCTATATCCAGTGTTATCCAGTGAAATGTGCTGCCTACTGTAAACCAGTCAAGTTACATGGCACTTTAGCCCCTCGCCCGAGGCATTATGACGTTCAGGAACGTCTGGACAACATGATATACATATATATTTCAAAAATGGCATAAAGGGAGAACTAAATGTTTATTTTTGTAATGATTTTTGTCTGTACCTATTTCTCAAGCAGAAAAAAACACTTTTTGGATCTACTTTGTGTAGTCAGTGGTTTAATAAGCTGAAAAACTATTACCACGTACCATTGACCATTCCAGTATGTGTATATTTCCATGTAGATTTAGATCTGTTTTTCATTATATAGTGAGTAATATAGTATAGTAATATATACTGTCCCGTTTTCCCCTTCTGCAGTCTAACTGTAAAGATTGAGCTATAGAAGTGACACTGTTCCCTTGAGATCAATTTTGTTTGACCATGTTATAGTGTAAAATATGTATCATATATTTTTGCCTTTATCCGTAAAAGCAGTATCTCTGTATCTTGTCATGCTTTGTCTTAGTTATTTTTACCTGTCAGTTTCGGCGAACTTCTTATAGCTACATTAAAATGTATTTTTATATTTGGCAGTAATATTTCTTTCATGACCTGATCTCACATGATCGCTTGATAAATTATTTTCTCAAATAAATGCTGATTAAAGATTATTAACGTCAGCTCGAGTAACGCTGGTTTATTATTAGCCGTAGTGGAGTTCACAGAAACAGTCATTTCAAAAGCAGGGTCACATGAACACATATTGCGCTTTCTGGGAGGAAAATTGCACAAGAAGTTTTCTGTTCTGTCATCAAGGGAGTGGGGATATCCCTTGTTTCTTCACAGTCAGCGCTGGGCCAGCAACTGCATAACTGATAGGACGGGCAAATATAGGCCAATGAGTCATAATATTAAAACCACTGACAGGTGAAGTAAATAACTGATTATCTCGTTACAATGATACCTGTCAAGGGTGCCATTATATATAAGGCAGTCAGTTCTTGAGCCAGTTCTTGAAGTTTATGTCAGAAGCAGGAAAAATGGGCAAGTGTAAGGATCTGAGCAGCTTTGACAAGGGTCAGATTGTGATGGCAAGACAACTGGGTCGGAGCATCTCCAAAACGGCAGGTCCTGTGGGATGTTCCCGGTATGCAGTGGTCAGTACAAACCAAAAGTGGTTCAAGGAAGGCCAATCGTGGGGTCATGGGTGGCCAAGGCTCATTGATGCGTTTGGGGAGAGATGGCTAACCTGTCTGCTCCAATCTCACCGGAGAGTTACTGTAGCACAAATTTGCTAAAAATGTTAATGCTGGCTATGATGGAAAGGTGTCAAAACATTTAGTGCATTGCGGCTTACTGTGCATGGGGCTGCGTAGCCTCAGACTGGTCAGAGTGCCCATGCTGACCCCTGTCTACCACCGAAAGCGCCTACAATAGGCATGTGAATGTCTGAATTGGACTACAGAGCAATGGAAGAAGGTGGCCTGGTCTGATGAGTCACGTTTTCAGTTACATCATGTGGAAGGCTGGATGTATGTATAATTTACCTGGGAAAGGCAAGCCGGAGGAGGCCATGTGATGCTTTGGGTGATATTCTGCCGGGAAACCTTGGTTCCTGGCATTCATGTGAATGTTACTTTGACATGTACCACCTACCTAAACATTGTCACAGACTAAGTGCACTCCTTCACAATGGTATTCCCTGATAGCAGTGGCCTCTTTCAGCAGGTTAATGCTCCCTGCCACACTGCAACAATTGTTCAGGAATGGTTTGAGGAACTTGAAAAAACAGTTCAAGGTGTTTACTTTGCCTCAAACTTCCCCAGATCTCAAGCTGATTGAGCAACTCTGGGACATGCTGGACAAACTGGTCTAATCCATGGAGGTCCCACTTCAGAGCCTACAGGATCTGCTGCTATCATCTTGGTGCCAAATACCACGTATAGTCTGTGCCTGACTGGGTCAGAGCTTTTTTGGTGACATGAGGGGGACCTTCACAATACTAGACAGGTGGTTTTAATGTTATGGTTGATCATTGTACTTAGAAAACCCAGTCTAACCTGAAAAGGTTCCATTCAGGGTGCACCTAGCTGTGTAAGGATAAGCTCCAGGGCACGGAGCTAAAGATTAAAGATTATTAATTGATGGATTAATGGATGGATGGACATATAAATAAAAAGCTGATTTTAAAATAAAGGTTTGAATACACCTCTCTGCCATTAGCAGTGTAAAGCTTCTGCCCAAGCTATGTGGGAGTGCTGTGTGGCTTAGCAGATTTGGGTACTATGCCTGTGATCGGAAGGTCACAAGTTCAGATCCCATGGTCAGCAGAGGCGGGCCCCTGAGCAAGGCTCTTAACCGCTACTTGCTCCACTGTCTGCTTTCTCAAAACTTTACGCTGCCTTGGGGAAAAAAAGTGCTTAAATAAAATTGCTTCAGTGAATTAGGATATATAGAGTTCAGTAAACACAAGACTAAATATAAGAATGCCGAGGAAAGATATGTTTAAATGAAAATGATTCTGTTTTTGGTGTGAGTTTCCCAGTGGAAAAAAGCAAGACACCTTGGGGTTATTCCACAAAGCAGGATTTCTTTATTAGCCAGATAACTTAAGCCAAAGGTAAGGATTGTCCAGTAAAAATATCACTTATTTTTCTGCATATTGGACAGCTTTCACGTTTGGCTTATCTTATCCAGCTAACTGGGAAATTGTTTTGTGGAATACCCCACTAACACTGGAAGAACCCATGTCTTGACAAAGTCAGTACTGTGCATTCCTTGAGTCGGCTTACTTGAGTCGTTTGGCTTTTGTCCCTCAAATTACAACTTCAGCTGTCTGAACTTTACCTCTGATCTGAGAAAGCAGTATCACTCACTACATTTAGCAACACAGCTTAAAGGGGAAGTTTGTGAGCTGAGACTGTCCATGGACGTTTTATGTTCGTGTCTTGCTACAAATCATTAACAAAGTATTCTACCCTTTTCCTTATCCGAATCGACCTTCCACACGCTACAGCTCCCGTGTAAATCAACATTACATCTCCAAAGAATTTTTGTTACCCTTGCGTGTTCAGCAGAAGTGGGGGTTTGTTTTTTACTTTTACAGCAAAAAATGGAAGAACACCGGCGTTTATATACTGATGATGTAGGAGGAATTTGGAACACCTCCATTACAACATCGAATAATAACATTGAAGTCAACTACAGCAGACAACACACACTCTGACAAACACACACACACACACGCACGCACATTGTATTCATGCCTTTGTGGGGACCATCCATTCATTTCTATGGGAAAAATCCTAATCCCAGCTATGCCAACCATAACACCTACCCAGCCCTAACCTTAACCATAAGTAACCAAACAAAATACAAAACTTTTGACATTTTTAGTTTTTTGATTGCAGTTACAAAATTTTATATAATTGAGTTCCCCCTTGTGGGAACCGAAAACGTGGCCCCACGTTGGAAAAAGTAAAAGGTTGTTTTTTTTTAATCACATTCTGGGGACATTTGGTCACCACAATGTAATACATACATGACCCAACCCCCCCCCCCACCGCCCCCCCCCCCCCCCCCCCC
>JAAGVU020000008.1:20231343-20251745 GCA_011763525.2 Mormyrus iriodes
ATAGATAGGTAACCAATGGACAGATAGATAGGTAACCACTGGACAGATAGATAGGTAACCAATGGACAGATAGATAGATAACCAATGGACAGATAGATAGGTAACCACTGGACAGATAGATAGGTAACCAATGGACAGATAGATAGGTAACCACTGGACAGATAGATAGGTAACCAATGGACAGATAGACAGGTAACCAATGGACAGATAGATAGGTAACCACTGGATAGATAGATAGGTAACCAATGGACAGATAGATAGGTAACCACTGGACAGATAGATAGGTAACCAATGGACAGATAGACAGGTAACCAATGGACAGATAGATAGGTAACCACCCACCAGCACAGCACAGCTGCCTGAACAGGCTGCTCCATGATGTATAGAACAGGACCAGGAAGAACTGGAAGAACAATGACTCAGGGCGAATGACTACACGGAAACATTATAAACATATAAACAAGGTTTACGGGAAATGCATCTTGAAAACATTGAAAAATGTTTCCTGGTTCGTTTGTGTTTAATATTAGACCAAATATTTTCTATAGGGTGTATATCTGGACTCTGACTATAGGTAATTTTGGGTTTGACTCGTTTTTTTGCCCAAGAGTGAATATTTCTGCCAATAGTAGAAAGCGGAAAAGAAATACAATACAATATTCAACACATATAAAGTACCAAAGCACAGTTAAAAATCTCTAAATATATCTCAGAATAGCCACTATTTGCCTCGATGGGATATGTACAGGTTTCAGCAGGGATGTGCTTAGTCGTGACTCTTGTTCAGTGACTCTTTGTCGTGACTCTTATGTTCAGTCTGTTTCGTATGAGTCCTAGGCGACTGCGGTCCGGAGATCGGGCAGGTCAAGTCATTAGTTAGTTCTATTTAATTTATATTCTTTGTATTAAAACTCCTGCATAACTTTGAGATGTGTTTTATATTATCTTTCTGAAGAACGGACGGCTTAACCTTGCTGGAATAGTATGAATTTGGAGTATGCTGTGATGACGTTGCTGGTTGATTGTCATGAATTTGATAAAGATCACCAAGTCTGTCACCAATAGAACAGCTGCAGACCATAGCTCCGCCTCCTTGACTTATGACTGGCATCCAAAGTCATGTTCTCACCCTCGCTGTGCACAATCCAAATATAGACCCAAATATTTTGAATTTCGACTCATTAGTCCATAATACTGACATCTATTAACAGACTAATTTGAACATTTTGCGTCATTGATAATTATGGTTACAGTCAAGTAAAGAACTCAACTTAGGACATATACTATAAAGCATTTGTGTAACTTCACTTTTGCTATAGTTGTTTGGAATTGATCCAACGGAGCCAACAATAGTTTGGTACTTGATCCAAAAATAGAAGACCAGATGTCATCTTGTTTTTTTTGTCTACGCTGGGTAAGTCACCACAAAGGAAATGCCTGCCTGCAGTTATTTTCATTCCTGTTGCCTGTTCTGCACCATTAAATCTGAATGTAGACATACCCTTGCCATCACCATGGAAACTTTGGTCACCAGGATACCAAGATTTGGTCCATGGATACCAATCAGAGCTCGGGTGTTTGTGAAGGGAATGTTGCAGGTTGGAAAACAATATTTTTGTACCACTAACCCCAACCCCACAGGTGCTGGATGAAGTATCTGCAGGAGGTGTCCCTTGCCAGACGTGTCCCGTCAGAGCGGGTTCTGATTCCACTGGGTGTATATGGGATGTGCCGTCACGTAGGCCTGGTTTCGGAGTGGATGCAGGAAGGCTCCCTCCACACCCTGTTGCATGACGTAAGCGACCCACAGATGTTGCATTGTGGAATGATTCATAAGATATTTTTCCCTGAAGTTTATTGTCCCTGTCCCTTTTGTCACTGATATTATATTAGCCTTAATGATATGACTGTGATAAGTTTAGCCCAAGTGTGTACAACAACAACAACAATAATAATAATAATAATAGTTATAATCCTTATTTATATAGCACCTTTCATACATAAAATGCAGCCCAAAGTGCTTTACACTGAGAATAAAAAAGACGAACAACTAAACAGTTAAGAGAGTAAATAAATGTAAGAAGATGGTATAAAAGAACAAAGTATACAAATTAGAATAAATAATAATATAATTATATAAGAAAGCAAAAACAAAACATAAAATTAGAATAAGAGATTCGTGCATAAAAGAGAATTCTATAAAAAGAATATAGGGACACAAATGAAGGATACTAGACAGTAAAAGCCAGGGTAAATACGTTTTTAAAAGCTTTTTAGAACAGGAAAGTGACTCAGATTCTAAATGGCTAAAAGCTGCCTCCCATTGTATTTCTTATAAACTCTTGGTATGTGGAGAATCGGAGAATTTGAAAGACCTAAGAGCCCTAGGGGGAGTATAGCTAGATAAAAGATCGGTAATGTAAGAAGGCGCCAAGCCATTAAGTGCTTTATAAGTGAGTAAAAGAATTTTAAAATCTATTGTAAAAGACAGAGGTAGCCAGTGAAGTTCATACAAGGATGCTGTAGCATGATCTGATTACTTTACTTTCAGAAGTGTTCTAGCTGCTGCGTTTTGAATCATCTGTAACTTGTCAATGGTGTTCTTTGGCAGGCCGGCAAAAAGAGGGTTAGTATAACCAAGACGAGAAGTAATAAAAGCATGCATCAACTTCTCAGTATCTTACAATGATAAAAAAGCTTAGCGACGTTCCTCAAGTGGAAAAAGGCTGTCTTGGTCACATATTGGATATGGCTTCTGAAATTCAAATCGCAATCCACAATTACACCAAGATTTTGAACATGTGATTTAGTCTGGGTCACTAAGTTACCAAGCCTTGATTTCACCTTCTCTCTCAAGCCTGTACAGGTTCCTGTCCAGGGTGTATTAACATTCATATCCGTTCACTTTTAAACATTATAACAACGGTAGAGATTAGGTTTCAGTTGAAAAAATTAGGAAATTGGTACCCATTTGTCAGCTCTTGTCTTTTTAAGTAACTTTCATTTCCAGTTCCTCTAGGATTGAAACTGTACATTTAAGACCACAGAATCCACCGTCATTGCCCCCGCTTCTTATCCGTCACACTGAATGGACCTTTTCTTTCCAATGGCTTCCTCCGGCAGACGCAGCAGTATCCTGATTTACCGCCACCCCTGATGCTCAGGATCCTGCTGGACGTGGCGGAGGGACTCTCCCACCTGCACTCCCATTCGCTGCTACACCTCACCCTAAGGCCAAGCAATGTGTTGCTGGACCAGCAGTACCGTGCCAAGGTGCTCGCCCGCGCAACCTGGACACAGATAATTCACTGAATTTCGAATTAGTTTTTGTATTTGTTTGTTTACAATTGCACAACCCCCCAAACATCTGCTATAATTCAATAGTTAAAATTATTTCAAATTATGGCTACATTATGTAAAACACCTCATTTTTATTAATTGCTAATTATCCGTCCTGTACAATCTTTGGCGTTACCAACCTTTTAATGTCCACAGACCAGATTACGTCATTAAAAAATTGCATGGATGATCAGTAACATTTGCTGGTATTACATGCTGCTATTGTTGGTCACGAATGTCTCAGATAACACTACCTACAACATACCAGCCTGTTATCCAATAATTAATTAATATCACCCATTACCCATTACGTACCATTTACTTCTAGATTGGACCATAACACCCAACAATTTAATTTGCCAAGTAGCGATGGGTTCCATCTCAAACACAGTGGAATTCTGGTGTATGGGAGTTAGGAACCCCTACCATAGAGTACATTTATACAGCATAGTAGGAGTATATTTATATTTTAAAGATCTGATTTTGTGACCTGGCCCCTGCCAGGATATGATTGGTCCCCCAAGCGACCAATATGATTGTCTGCCATCTCTGCTGGATGTTCTTCAGGTGTGTGACTGGGGCCAGTGGAAGGATCAGAGCTCGGGGCCCAGAAACAGACCCTGCTTCAGAGACCTGGTCTACCTGTCACCTGAGGTCTTCAGGAAGGACCCTCCTTCTAAAGAGGCAGACGTGTACAGGTGAGGGTACCCATAATGCTGCCCAGTCCTGACAGCCTTTCACTGTTTCAACTATCAACTGTTTGATACTCAAACTTATACAGGTCATGAGTATTTTATTACATATATATTAACAATTTAAACTAAATGCTGTACCTATTTTCAGATGTAGGTTAAGGTTCAGGTTCAACTCCTTTGCACTTGTATGGATTAGACACACCCTTGGAACTTACATAATACTCGTATAATTAGAATCTAGCAAAGACTGAATCACTGAGTCACAGGATGCAGGAAATGAAAAATAGTGTTTTCCAGGAGTAGAATGTTGCTGATGGAAAAAAATAAAAAGGAGTTTATGGTTAACTGTGATATAACTGTGAAATAACTGTGATATAACTGTGATATAACTGTGATATAACTGTGAAATACTGAAGGTAAATATAAAATCTAGACCCATCAGAGATATCAACAAATAAACATTTTCTTGATGGTAGTTTCATATAGTAAGTGAGTATTCAGTTAGTATTGTGGTTTGTCTAGGGCAGGACAGATTAATAATCAGACTTTACTACCTTCCACCAGTTTTGGCATCATGATGCTAGAGACTTTGAACCGAAGACTTCCTTGTGAAGGTATGACTGTGAAATACTAATGAATCTGTGGTTTTTGTAAAAAATTACACCAAGTTCCCTCGACTGTGTGTACACGTCTGTGAGCTGGTCTAAGCTTAATATAAGTATACAGAAAAAAGAACTGGGATCGATTTATTTTTTTAACTGATAGCAGTTTTAAAATAGAACCTTTTGTTAGAAATCACAGCGTCATGCAGTTGCATCACTCAGGGGAAGAATTCAGATTTATTGTCTTATAGTCATAGTACAATGTGATTATTACTCACACTGTCAGTTACCAGTACATTAAATTTAAGGAGACAGGAACAACAAGTAAGGCAGACAGTACTAGATGCTGTTAAGGGGGCCTATTATGCTTTTCTGGTTTTTCTCTTTCCTTTGCTGTGTGATATAGCTTTATATACATCTAAGCAGTCTGCAAAGTTTTAAGGCCCTAAATACATGGCAAAGTGAGTAACTCTCACCGCAGAAACTGCTCTTCTCTTATCTGCCTGAAACATATTTCTGGAAGTCCAACCCTGACGTGGTGAGGTCACTTCGTAGCACAATCCTTATTGGCCGTCTACCTGCAAGAAACTGTCTGCAAACTGCAAGACGAGGGTGCAACGTGTAGGGCATGGTGACCAATCAACATGGTGACTCTATTTTGGAGGCCTTGGGCAGTTTCTAATTTTTAAAACCGTCGTATAGTCCATACATTATACCACGGTATATGGTATTTTGAAAAGCAGCACCATTCCAATATTTTGAAATCTTGGCGGAATGGGGAGGTCCCACAATAAAGCCTAACCCTACCCTAAACACTCTTGCAGCCTTTCCTAAAAATCTTTATTAAAAGCCCAGCTTTGTGTGACCTTGTATGATTGGAAATACAGTAAATAACATGAAAGATTGCACAAACAAACAGGAACTGGTCATTTATACAGGGGTGTGCCATGCAACTGGGGGCGCTGAATAGGTCAGTGGTTTGTGCCTGTGATCGGAAGGTTGTTGGTTTGACTCTGGGAGATGCTATACCCTTGAGCAAGGCCCTTAAGCCCCAGCTCCGGGGGCACTGTGACCCCAAGCTGGCTCTCACCTATATATGTGTATGAGTGTCTCATGGAGAACAAGATGGGGTAAGCAAAAAGAGAATTTCCCTATGGGGATTAATAAAGTATCACTATTGTTTTTAAAAATAATTCCCATTAATTAGTGCACCCCCTTGTGTATGTGTGTTTTTGTCTGTGCACTACTGTCACTCAGTACCGCTCAAATGTGACCCACCAGGTCATCCATCCAGTTCCCCTATACAGTATGTCTTCATTAAAACCCTTTTTGTGTCTTCTCTTGTACTGCCTGTCAGTCTCCTGAACTGATGTTTAATAGTGAAGAGCAGGGGTCTCAAATTCAAATCACCTGGGGGCCACTGCGCAAGGAGCTCTTCCTCCAAGGGGACCACTGGAGCTATTTATTATCTAAAAGAAAACCAAGTGTATGCAGATCCCTTAAATGAAAAAAAGTGCAAAATGAAAGATCGACCCACGGCCTGGATTTAGTAATGAATTAAAAACAAGTAACCGATCGTATAAACCATCACGTGAGCTGGTAGTCAGAGATCGTTGCTGTTACTCAGGGTTAACAGCTCCCGTGAGGGGATTTCCAAGTCCTTCATTCCTATTCATTCCCCACCCCCGGCAGGCCTGCACATTCATGTTACCCGTTTGGCACAAAGCGCCGTGACGCCCACGGACCAGGCGCTCAGCCATCTGATACAGCGCTGCTGCAGCGCGGAACCGCACAGCCGCCCGTCAGCTGCAGGTGAGGATCCGCAGCAGCTCCCTCTAGCGGCCTCTCCATCACATGCACATTACGCTCCCAACTTTATACCCTACACGGGAGTTCCATTGCTAGATAGTTCCTAAAATATGCAGCGGAGGCTGGGATCATGAGCACAGGCAGTCCCCGGGTTAAGAATGTCCGACTTACAGACAAGTCGTACTTATGAAAGGACTGCCATAAAGCATATTATTTTAAAAATTCGTTTTAAATATAAAGGTTCGTAATAATGAACGCACGCACTACTTTGTGATGCCTCTGGCTAACATTGCGCGGTTCGTCGGCTAGAAGTGTGCAGTTACTTTTGTTATTACTGTATAATTATTATTATTCTTCAGACTTACCTATAAATTTGACTTAAAGGCAGAACTCGTTCATAGCCTTGGGCCTGCCTGTATCCGTCATGTGGTTTGAGCAGGGTTGCCAGCTTTGGTCAGCTGGCCGACGTGAGCTTTTCAATGCGAGACAAGTCTGCACACACATGCACATGCATTTACATGCATGTAACAATTTTATTACCTTGTAAATATTCTGTAGGGTTTGCAGACTACGGCAAATATGGATTTGCCGCAATATTTCTTGCGTGAGCGTCACGCCACATGCGTGAGAGCTGGTGATCCTGCTTGAGGCATGTCGAGATCGTTTCTGACTGTCCATCTCTCTCACTTTCGGGACTTCCCCTTATAAAGGGCCGTTGGCAATAAGAATTGCCTTTGTCTCAGTTTTTCAGGAAGCAGATCTAGGAAATGTGGCATCAGCCTTTCTTTTTAAATCACCATCAATTTCTTTTCCTATAAGCCAATTAAGAAATCAGTGCTTTGGTGACATAACGATTACACACCGCGGCGTCTGTGTTTCATCTGCGGTTCTTGTCTTTGGTACTCAGACTGCGCGCAGGAACTGAGAATGGCACTGGCGGCTTTTGAGTCTGAAGCGCTGGCCAGGGCGGTGCTCCAGTTAAAGGAATGCAAGGTATCTGACCGATTCCTCTGGGACGGTTCACTTTCAGTTCCCAGCTTCAGGTTTAATGTCTGATCAGGATCTCCCCGGAAAACCTAGTTAAACCTTTGCTTTTCAAAAGGAAAGTTCAGAAAGTGTCATCTTACACAGGAGCATTACTGCCGCAGAATTGCATTCCGTGAGAAGCTCACGGCATATATTTCTGCTTTTTTTGGTGTCCAGAAGAGGGCAGTGCTCAGCTGTAAAGAGCAGCAAACCTTTGAAATGAAGGTGGAGATCAGCAATTTGGAGGTAAGATGAAGTATTATTTCTTAGTACTGATAAAAAAACTGATGTATTTGTGAGTTTTTTGTGGACTTATGAACTTATTGGTGTTGCACTGTGCTTGTAAAGTTAGTTTTACTACTAGATTTGAATATCTTTGCTTCATTGCCAGATGTACGGTGGCTGTAGGCACCCAAAAAGCGCTTGTACCAAGACGGTGCCGATAAATACCATCCAAGGACTCACTCCAGCCACACAGATTCCCAATAACCTTGACACATCCCGGCAGAGCTCCTCCCCCTCCTCCTCCTCCTCTTCACCCGGAAAGGCCAATGTTTCTGGTAAGAACTTATGTCTGCGATGGTAGAAAATGGCAGGCTTCAAGGCTTGGCATTTTTCACTTTCTGCTAAATGACAAATCTGAGGCTAATATGCCCAAGTGACATCATGGACTGGCCCCAACGAGCAGCACATGCTTCTCTAGGGGACATGAATGGCGTCCTGTCCTCCCCAAAGCGGCTTCGGAGCCACACCGCACCGGAGCTCATCCCACAGAGCAGGGTAGATAAGATGGGTCTGAGACGGAGCTCCTCTCCCTTTCCTTCTCCTGCCTGCTCTCCAAACTCTGACCCCACCACAGGGGTCAGACATCACTTTGAGGGTAAGACTGGCCATCGCTGTCCAAAGCTCCCTCTTGATGTTGCCTCATAGGTCTTGCTTGTGCTGCACTTGGTCATCTGTGTCAGGCCAGTTCATTACAGGAAGCAGGAGAACAGTGGATTTAATAAATTTCCCAAACCCCAGTCACATAACTCTCCTGACTGGGATTCCCACCCCCTCCTTAAAATTAAAACTGAACTTTAAAAATATTAGAAAAGCAACAAGGTCAAAAAGAAAACCAAACAGACTGTGTGACAGTGAGACTTAAATATTACAGAATTTTGCAATGCAATTGTTAGAATGTGGGAATCGGTCGTACATGCTGCCGTTAATGACGTTTGTACCGTTTTCCTAACAGCTGGCGTGTCAGGAAATCACTGCTGCCAGATCCTGCAGGAGAGACGTGAGGACATCGTGAAGAGAATGACGGAGGGCCGCCTGAATCACCTGCTGGACATGCTGCGTGCGCGTCGCGCCCTTGGCCGCGAGGAGTACGAGCTGATCACGGCAGCGCTGACGCTGACGGGCCGCGCGCGCTCTTTGCTGGACACCTGCCTCTGCCTTGGGGAACATGTGGCCGTTTTGGTGGCCTCCACCCTGGGGCTGGTCTCCACTGCAAACACCCCCAGTCCCTCCCACGTCACACACTGAAAGGGCGCAGTGAGCGCCTGAATTCCCACCTATGCTGATGTCCAGCTTGACTTAGTTGGGGTTCACGTCCCTATTGTGGCAATACTACATATATTGCTACTTATTTATAGACCATCACTGCACTTATTTATTAGACCATATGTACACATACAGTAGTTTTCATAAAACTGCAAGTGAGAATCATTTGTTGTCTAAATTTAATTTCACCACAGAAATGTGTATAGTTATTGCTTAGTGTGATTATGTTACTGTTAAAGGTTCAGATCATTAGATTAGATCCTTTTTTCTGGTTTTCATGTAGTCTTATGACATGGTTTCGTGGCCATTTGGGTCCTTTGAGAGTACTTTGCAGTTTTCCTTACAATGGTATATGTTCCAGAAGCCAAGAATATAGACAATGTACTTATTGTGTTTATCGTTAATTTTGTTGAATATATTGTTCAGTAATTTCTTACTCGGTATCTTGTATCAAGAACAATGTGACGATGTCCTTTGTATTCCACCTTGTTTGAATAAAAGTTTACCATGGCTGATGTATTATTTACATTCTTTATGTGCTTAGTTTCACTGGCATCATTTATACATGTCTTAGTCACAGAGACGTTTTAAGATAAGATATATTAAGCAACCAAGTAATCTAATATCAATAATACAGAGAATACAACATAGGCTGCTTGATAATTAAAAAAAATAAAAGCTGCTTATGCATACCATATGCTATTGTAGTTTTGCACATACTAAAACAGTTTGAACTGAATATAAACTGCTGTGAGCTGAATAACATTCCAGAGCCATTTAAACAGTAAGTAGTACAAACTACTGGTCAGACACCTCAACGACAATAAGGTTTGAGCTGCCATACAATGCTGCCATCTACTGGGCAGTGGGAGGTGCTGTTTGCCAAGAATCTTCACTGACAAGAGGTGAAAATTATCTAAATATAAAGCAAACGTACCAGCCTGTTTCCCTCACGAACCACAGAATATATGGACATTTAGTTAATTATAGCTATAACTTAATTATATCAAGTTTTGGGCCTCTCTTAGAAGACATCTGTATTGTCAGAAAATTTCATTGCCCGTGACTGATCTTGATTATTTAATCAGAACTACCTCAGGGTGACTCTGTTGTGAAAGGCGCTACATAAAAATAAATTAATAGAAATGAGTTACCATTTTCATTTTACGGTTATTCACTACCAAAGTAAACTGGTAAGGATATACATTGTAGTGACCCTTAGCAGGGTATTATGTGTGATTATGGTGTCTTATATGTGAAATTTCCAATTTTTCACTGTTTATGTTTAATATCCTACTTTTGTCACATTTGAGACTTGTTTTGGCTCCAAACTTATAAAATCTAATTGAATAAAGACCCCTTTGTTATATGCCACCTGTTGTGTCTTCATGTAGCAACCTCTAGACAACATTACAACTGAATAAATGGAGAGCTCCACACAGGTTTATCAGAATATCGTTGCTTGGTTCTGGTCATATTTTCCAGTTAGTATCATAATGACATGAATTAAACTTAAAAAAAAGGCCAGAGTGAATTAATTTTCTTCCATTTAGGTCATATATTTTAGAAGCTTCTTGATTCTTTGGGGACTTAATCATGAATTACCTACAGCTGCTTATCCAGCATCTGGTGGTGCGGGGCATTTAACTTTTCAGATTCAACCTTTTTTAGTGACTTCAAAAACCACAGCAGTGGTAGCATAGACACAAAAAAAAAATCAGGCTTACATTAGCCACCATGCAGAACGTCATTAGTCTCAGATTCATTATCTACACACAATCACAGGAAGTGATGAAAAAGAAACCAAGCGTTTGACACTTGGCTAGGACTTTGGGAAGAAGTTTGGCCACCACAGCAAAGATAAAACTGGCAGTGACACAATGTGAAAATGAAACCGTTCAGAAATTGCTGTTTTAAGAGACCAGCAGCACAACAATAAATCTAAGGGAGAGCAGGACACTATTGTCACCAAAATTGAAAATTTTATTTCCATTACTTTCCCTCTTCTTCACCCTCCTGCTTACACATGAGTGTGTGGACAAACACCCACATGATGCGAGAACCCATGATGCACCCATTCCACTAGGAAGGTCCTTGTTCCTATAGTTTTTGAAAAACCAGTACAAGTGGCGAGTGAGTACACAACTGTATGTAGTATACTCCTCCCGTGCATCACAAACCCCAGGCCTAGTTTTAAGCTAATACTGTTGGCACAATCAGAGCAACTTCTAGCACTTCCGAGGAAAATTATATTGCAGGGACAGAACGTGTACAGCAAGTCATCCGATGCTACGGTTTGCAGGGGAAGCGAAGAGTCATCTTTACCTAGGATACTAAGTTAATTATAAAATATATCAAGAAATTTTTATTTTTAAAACGAGTCCAACAGTCTTGACATTAAATTTTAATAGAAAGAAAAGCCTATCAACATATTTACAGAGTTCCAACAAAGCACAAGACACTCTCAATTACTCAACGGACATTCCAGCTATACACAGCAAACAACCACACAAACGCGTAGGAAGAGTCTTTCGAAGGCCTGACGTTTCAGTCTGAATCCGAATATTCTTCTTCCCCATAATCCTCAAACTCCTGGAGAACCTCTCGTCGGTATCTCTGCCAGGACCGCCGGCCGAAGCCCTCATCATAGTCACACCCTACCACAGAACGCACAATGTTAGTGATGCAAAATCATTGTTTAAATCCACAGGATCAAAGCTGGCTTTGATGCGCTACTTATACCCTGTGTTATTTTTGGGGTTGACGTTACCCCAGTCCATTTTCAAAATGAAGATAAGATAAATTCTAAAGAATCTAGAATTTAGAACAGAAGAAGTAAAATACACAAGGGTGAATTGTCACAACCACACTTCTTGCAATTTCATATGGAGCTTGAGTTAGACTTCTCTAGAAACATGTGGTGTGCAGAGTAAACAGGTTGTTTGGATCAGTATAATACACAACAGCCAAAAGAAGTCAGCCAAGCTAGTCAAGTGCAGCTGACTCATACATTCCATACAAATGATAGTCCTGCTAAAGGTATTAACCCATATAGTGCTCCTCCAAGTCACTGTTGTCCTCACTGCCCTCCTCATCTGGATAATCGTTCCTCCAGTTCCCTTCTTCATTCTCATCATCCTCATCCTCGTAAATTTCTTCTTCCCTGGGGTCTTCCTCTGGCACCTAAAAACCAGATCAATGCATCCATTTGATACTTCAGTGCAACACCTCACCCTCTCCCAGGTGGAACCAACATGGAGAAAATTGCAGTTAGATTCCCAGACATCACAAGTATAGTCACAGAAAAGGGGGAAAAAAAAACAAAAAACAAAATATGGACGACTCCTTAATACACCGGCTACAAGTGACAAAAATTTGATGTACATGCCACATATCTGGGATCAGAGAGGAGGTGCCTCACCAGCTCGAACTCCTCCAGGTATGGTTTCACAGACAGGATATCTTGGATCCACCCAGGGGACGCATCCTCCTGGTAGTAGAGATCGTAGACGTAGTCATCATCCTTCTCACGGTGCCCAGCACCCACATTACCCCCCGACACGCTCAGCTTCTCCCGGATCATCTTTATGGAGTTGCACAGTATGTCTTCTGGGTCAGAGGTTACAGTCTGAAAATGGAGCATAAAAGCAGAGTATAAGATGCTGATCTAGTAACTGACATCATTACTGTTCTCTTAGATCTGTACAGAAATTACATTAGCGGGATCACCTGCTAGGCCGAAATCCACTAGATGTGCTTTAAGGGAAGCTTTCAAAACCTTTGAATGGATTGTTTTTAAAGGTCATTAAACATGACCATAGAATGCAGTAGAATATGGGCATATGGCAGGACAAGGTTCAAAAAGGCTGCCCTCATCACAAAAAAAAAAAAAAAAAAAAAAAAAGAAGAGAAACAAGCGATTACTGACACACCGATCCAATTTTCGGATCAGTATCGGCGCCAATCCAGACCTATTTGACAGATGGGGTATCGGCCATACATGACCGATCCATTGTCCGATACCCATTTATTTTTTAGTAGTCTCTAAAAAGACATTTAACATGAAATGGGACCCATTTGCACAATCAATCACCCCTGTTCTTTTGGGAACAACTAACTCATGAGATGTCCAGTCTCGAGCACTGGGAGGAGACAGACACCTCAGGAACATGCATCTCCTCCCCCTCATCTTGGTCAGGGTCTTAGTGCGACATGAAGCATCTCTCAGGCTGAATTGGGCACAAGGCTGGGCTACACCCTCGACGGGATGCCAGTCCATCACAGGGCACATACATCAGTTCAGGTATTCCTATCATTGTGGGGACTCTCCCTTTCTATGGGCATAACCCTGATCCTAACTATGACAACCTTAATCCCTACCCAGGGCTAACCTTAACCATAAGTATCCAAACAAAATACTAGACTTTCGGCACTTTTAGTTTTTTCATTGCATTCACAGATTTTTATAAAATTGAGGTTTATATTGTTGGGACCTCAAAAATGCCCCCACAACCGAAAAAGTAACAGGTTTTACCACATTGTGGGGTAAATAAAAAAGCTCAGTCACTCAGAATGTGCAATTATGGAAAAATGTCATCAAAAGAAAAAGAAATAAAACCTCTTCCCTACCTGGACACTGGGCTTTTCACCCTCCTCATGCACAATGTCAAACACTTGTATCTCTCTCAGGAGCCAGTGGGTGGAGCCATCTCCCGGGTGCTCTGCCGCGCCCTGCTGACCAGCATCTTCTTCCCTCCTCTCATCATCCTCCCTTTCAGATAGGGCTTCAAGGGGAGCCAGACCAGCCCTGTGGCTGGACAGGATGCGGTAGCGTTCCTCCCGCCGGGTGCTCCACTTAACACTGCGGAGGTCCCCGGCTATCCTGTGGGTGCTGCCGGCAGAGGGGCGCAGGGCGTGCGCCACACGGGGACGGGACAGGGCCGCTCGGACGTGCGTCTGGACCGGAGCATCCTATGCAAGAAAGAAGGAAGGACTGATATCAACGTCCCACCCTGGACAGGCTAACCAGGAGCAAAACAGACTAAAACTAAAACAAAGGACATTCAATAATGAAATAAAAATCAATGCAAGCCATAAATATAATAATGTAATATTATAATGCAATAACATGCAATTAAATCAGAATTGAAAAGCAGGCAATAAAGAAATGATACAGTTGCTCTATACATGACAAACGATGTATGTTTAAACTAAACCCATAATGGCCCAAGACAGCAAAGACTGGGGTCCAAGCCGTTTATACCTAGACCTGAACCACTGATGCGATTCAGAGTAATTAGTATTTGAACCGACTTCATTTTTGCACAATTTATATTTCTAGTTCGCATTTGTACCATTGCTCCTGGTCATGTTTCCCCGCATAATCACTCTCTTTGTACCTGCACATGCTATGGACTACTTCAATATATAAATTGGTTCTGTGTGAAATGCATGAATTTCTTGTATTACTACATACTTCATTTGCACCTAGTTAGATACAAAAAGCATTTCATGAGAAGCTGCTCGATGCACAAACCTTAAGGGGCAGTTCTCTATCTGACAAGTCAGAAGGGAGATTCCGGTGTCCACCATGCTAAATGCCTATTTGTCTTAGGTTGTGCAGGGATATTAATTAAACAAATTATTAAATGCTGGATTGTCATTTAATTGTATGCCTGTTTTTATGGCAAGAAGAAAGTAAAAACAAGATGCAGTAACATTCTGCCCTAACAAATGTCTTCATTATTCATGCAGCTTACTTCTTCTATTTTTAGGTCAGATTTACGAAATAGGCCACCCCTGCATGTCCTTAGACACAAAGAAAGTCTTACTCGTTGTTTAGAAGAAAAAAGACTCCACACCCCTGCAGAGTCTTACAGGGAATCATCTAAAATCCCATCACAGATTAAGGTCAGCATTTCCACCACCTACTATTATTTTGTTAGTTTTTTTTTTTTTATCATCCTGGACTATGTACAGGCTGTCCTATATTGTGATGGTGTTAAAAGAAATATTCTATAAGAGGTAATCTCGTCTCCTAATCACACAATTTCAGTTGAATTTGTATTAACTGCAAATAATGTATTCTAGGTAAATCAATTGCTTGTAACCATTTAAAAATGAAAGTAAAAGCTTTAAGCAGTTGAATTTGTATTAATACCAAATCAGCCAGACATGTTGGGTGAATCTCAATAACAAGAATGCAAAGATTGTACTTTTGGTCTGGACAAAACCTGTCTTGCTAGTTTGCCTTCCTAGACCAAACTTGTGGTGAAATGAATCATGGGATTGGTCTCGTTCAGCCAGGATGCAACCGATGTATCCTTGATATCTGGAGCGGAGAAAGACCAACATCCAGGGATTTTTACTGTCCTTGTGTACTTGTGTTCTTAGTACGGGAACTGGTCTTTGGCAATGGAAGTTAACATAAAATGGGTACATAAGTACAGTTAAGTACGCATATTGAGATTCACCCAAGGATGATCTGACTGTGACAACTGGAATTCTACGCACCACCCGGGGCCATACCCCTTGAGGTTGCCCTGGAGATTCCGCACCCCTTGAGCTCTACAAGCAGCACTGCTTGCATTTTATTGGCTCTGTACTCAGCACAATGACAATCAGGGGCAGACTAACTTCTCTGGGGGTCCTAAGCTGACATGGGTAGGGGGCCCCCCTAAGCGAGTCATTTGCAGAGGGGTAGCAACAGGACAGGCAACTGCCTGGGGTCCCAAGCTGGCAGGTGGCCCCCGAGGGAGGCTGATTACATAGTACATTCCCACGATAAATGTTTTATTTGTGTATTCTGTTTTTCACAGAAGTGAATATAATTATGTGTGTTTATAAAATTATTTGTTGATATTATCATTTTAGACTTCATGCTAAAATAGTGGTAATAAATTTTACCATGTTGGGGGAGGGTGAGTTGGATGGCCTCGCGGAGTTTTCTTGCCAGAGTCGCTAGAATCGGCTCTGGCCATTTGAACTATTTTTCTGGAGCCTACACATGCGCACGCGCATGACAAAACACATTTTGGAGACCAGAGAGATTCGTATTGATTCCTCCTGGTGAAAGATCTTGTAGTGTGTCACCCCTTGTCGCTGATCAATCGTGTAGCGCGTAACCGATTACAAGACCAGTCATGCAGTGTGAACGGTACAGTGAACTGACGCCTTAAAAGGTCACGTAGTGTGGTGGCGGCTTTGTGGTAAGTCCACCCCTGATGACAATAAAATGGAATCTAATCTAATCACATCTTACGCGGGTCGTTCTATATACAGCCTCACTCAGAAACTAAAACCACACAAGCATTTCCTGGAAATGACTGGAGGTTAAAGTTCAGGCAGATAATCAGACGATCAAGTTTGTTTCAGTAGTAATTTAACCAGAAAGAGCGTCACGTCTGATTTCGATTTTGTTTTAAAAAATATATTGGACCCTAAATTAGCTAAATAATGCATTTAAATATATGTGTATAAAATCTCCCCTCTACAGCGTTGAAAAGCATCGTCTGACTGACACACACACCTGATTTTGTAGTTTATTCTGTCCAGTCTGAAAATAACATTTCGCATTAATAACGCAACACAACTGGCTTTACATGTAAAAAGTTACTTAAAATTATGAATCAGACTAGTAGGGCTGGAAATACTGTAGATCCGGCGGCCCTTTTAGGAAGGGTTTCCTACAAAGCCAATCACTCATACACACAGACCACTGCAGTAGCCATTATAAAGCGGCGAGAGCATATTTCCGTAAAGGAATCGTTTTGCTGCTTAAAATTTGAAGAAACAGTTAAGCTTTACACACAGGGCAGAATCATCCAGCGCTAGGAGACCGGATAATTACCGATACTTTAAAACTATTTACACCGGGATTATAACCTAAATGATATGTCACCGTGTATCCCAAGAAATACAGCCCATTAAAGAATGTCACTTACTTACAAATAAGCCAGCGGCTAGCCAGTGTAACGCATCGAAACACTCGTATTTCGCAAAAGGCTAGACGCGCGCACACAGTCCGCCTGTTCACTCACGCAACGCCGAGGCTTCGAAGCGGCCTGTACCTGCGAGGACACGGTGGCCACCAGCTTGAAGACCGAGTTCTCTATTTCCCCCTCTGCAGGTTCTGGAATAGATTCTGGGGCTGACTGTGCTGCGGACTCCGGCCGGATCCGCTTACAAGCCAGCAACAACGCGTCCGCTGCATCCGTCCCACGTTTTCTTTTAACACGGAGAATAGTCGAACTCGGATTCATGGTCACTCCGCTCCTGTTTACCGCCTGTGACTCACACTGCAGCCACTAGGAGGCGACGTTCAGTTAGTCACCCGATATTAACCATTAGACTGGTTAACCCGTTGCGCAATTAATGAGGCGGCATCATTTTAACAGTAACAGGTGCTATAATGTGTGTTAATTAATTTTCTGTTTTAACCTATAAAGCAATAATGATGGTGTTCACTCTTTCCTTTAGCGTTCTGAACCTTGCTTTGTTATCTGAATCAACAATAAAAGGCATAAAAGTTTTTAATAGGCATACAGACCTAATTTAGTTTTGTTGCTTTGGAGGTGAACGTTTATTTAAAAGTTACAATTACACTTTAGAGCGATGAGTCGTCGAATTTCGAAGGTGTGGCCCTTGCAGAAATTTAACTTTTGTGGGAAATTAAATATTAGTCTTATACATTGCATAATTGGAAAGAGAAATTATCTATTAAAATATTCTTCTGTATTTCTTTGTCCTGTCTTGTAGGTGTTTTTGACATTTTTTCTAGCGCCTTTGTTTATAGAGAGCGCGTTTGGTAAGTTTTTAATCCTGGTAGTTAACGGGAATGTTATTTGGTGCCCTGGTTATTTAAAATGTCTTCTTTTCAGGGTTATGCAACGTTACCCATTGCACAGACTCGAAAAAGTGTGTGTTTACTCCTGACAAACGCAGTTGCAAGTGCGCGGTCGGGCATTACGGGGACCTTTGTGACGAAGGTATAGTACCGTGAGCCAGTAAGTGTTGCACTGAAACTCACTTTTCAGAATAAATTAGAAATGCCATGCAGTATTGTAACACAAGGTTTCCCCCTTCAAGTTGCAACAATTAACGTCATGTGCGGAAAAGACTACATCACAATCATGGTGGTTGAGGACTTTTTCAAGTATTACGATATTAAATTGGAGGACCTCCACCTTGGAAATAAGTCCTGCCGTGCCCAACGAGAGACTGTCGCTGGCGTTTCCTATTATATGGCACGAACCACAAAGGAGCGATACCTCTACTGCGGTGGAAAAGCGTTGGAGGTGAGGGTGCCGCGACGATGGATCCGATGCTTAGGAGCGTTTTCCAAAGTTCTATTTTTTGCAATTACCCGTCAGTACCGGTCCTAGCCGTCGTGGCGCCCTAGGCGAGCATCGCCGCTGGCGTCCCCCGTCCATGCCAAAGTGAAGCTGGCTGGGAAGTCTGGGACCCCTCAGAAGGTGATGCCTTAGACCGTTGCCTATAGGATTGATCAGCCGTGACCCTATCTACAGTATATTTAAATTTCAGATTTTTAAGTTTGTCTTTGGTAGGGTTGCGAACAGCTGGCTGGCGTGAGGTTTTCAATTTGAGTCAAGTCTGCGCATGCATTAACATGTATTTAACGGTTTTATTAATGTGTAGTATGCAGGGTTTGCACACTACAACGACGCTTTTAATGTAGCTAATTTTAGGCTTATAATGGAATAATATAGATTTGCCGTAATATTTCCTGCGTGAGTGTCACACTAGATGCGTGTCGGTCGGTAACCCTGCTTTGCTATTTTAGTCACGTCTTAATGGTAGATCCTGGCGAGGGCAGCATCCTCTGTTAGGGCGCCGATGGGTGGATCTAGTGGTTAATATACAGAAAGCTTATCAGTTTCATCTTTATTTGTTGACATCCGGTTTGACTGTGTTCAGGGGTTCTTTGATATGCCTTAATCCTTTGTCTGCTTTTTTCCAGAAAAATGTCACCCATATCACATACTCCCAAACACTGCAGTCTGATCCAGTGGTGAAAGGCAATATAATCCGTGACCCCCTCATTAAAATAGACTATAAGTGTGTGTACCCCTACATCCGCACTGTTAGTCTCCCTTTTCCTGTTGTTCCCATTTCCAGGTAAGTTTTCTGAGGCATGGTGTGCTTGCCGCCCCTCACTCGTTTTAAGCAGAAAAGGAGTTTTTGTAGTATTACACTTGTTACTTGCGTATGCAGACTGTTCTGCTTGGCTAGCTGGATATTTGTTGTTATGCCCTTAGCAGCAGTGTTCACCACTCAAGCAACACATTTGCATGGGGCCCTTGAGGTTTGGGGTCCCCCTGTTGGCCATAAAGTCACCACACTTACTTATTTAGGAGATGTTGAGGCAGCCCTGGCTCCATGTGTGTGGAATTTGCATGTTGTCCCTGTGTTGTTGTGGGGTTCCATCAGGTAATCCAGTTGCCCTTCATAGTCCAAAAAACATGCTTAGGTGAATTGGACATTGTCTGTAGGTGTAAATGGTGTGTGTGCCCTGTGATTAGTGGGTATAGAAAATATATGGAATGATAGATGAAGCAGCATGTTCTGCTAACCAACAGAATGGCAACAAAATGCCTATGGTCATATGTAAAATCCTTTGTCCCCCCCCATTTGTTGCCCAGTGAGACTGTGATGCAAGTGAATGAGATGGAAGCCACAATTGCGATGAGCCTGTACAAGGATGGGACCTACGTGGAGGCCTTTGACGCGTTCCCACAGCTGCAACTGAAGCAGAAGGCCTACGTGGAGGCCCGTGTGGTTGAACCTGAAGACCACTTCCGTTTGCGGGTGAATGAGTGCTGGTCCACGCAGTCAGCTATGCCAAACGATACAAATGGTCTTTCGCACACACTGCTGCTTAATGGGTAAGCCTGCAGCTAGGTATCTCCTGCTAGTCTGCCGTGTACATTGTAAAAAATTTACACAATTGGTACCTGTTGCACTGTTTGTCTGCACTTCATGTACCCTCTGGGATCAATAAATCCATCATAATGCACATGTAGCAAGTACTTTAGCTATTTGAGTGCATAAGTGTTCACTTGTTCATTTGTAGTAATGGCGTCGACAGACTTGGTCGCTAACGGGACTGTAGCCTATAAAGTGTTCTCTTTTTTTTGGGAACAACTTCAGTCTCTTGATTTTGGTCTTGTTTTTTTTTTTGTTTTATGGCTATTTAATAATCAGAGACATAATTAATAATTCTGATGTCTTTGAAGTCTGGCCAGGTAGATGCCTTAAACTAGAGCAACTCAAATGCAATGTGGAAAATTTAGGATTATGACATCCAGGATGGGACAAATCAGCAAGGTTCCTCTCTTACAGAATTTTTAAATTTATTTTTAAT
>JAAGVU020000008.1:20253064-20266746 GCA_011763525.2 Mormyrus iriodes
TTGTTGGATTGTTTGTTTTTTTATTTTTTTTTTGTTTTTTTTTTTTTTTTTTTTTTTTTTTTTTAAATAATCCTCAGTTTTGTGATACAAATAGACTCGCTCTCTGATTTACTGAGGCAGGTGCAAACCAGGTAGATTTTAAATGGTGTCCCTAGTACAGACGTGGGGGAGGGGGGGTGAACATCATTGTCTATCAGCCCAACCCTGCAACCTGGTCTCTTAGAAACGAAATTTTAATTTGCTCCAATTGTGATGTTGCCCCTCTTGAGGTTGCTTTAAATGTATAATAAATTTTAATGGTTGTCAAGTTAGCCTGTTAGTCCTTTCTAGATCAACCTAGATGTTGAACTGTGCCCTAGCATCTTAGTGGATGGCATGGTGAACTGCAGCCACATCGTGTTTGTAGCTGTTGCCATGGGAGCTCTTAGAGGGGACGTGGTGGTGCTCCTCTGTCTACCCATCAGGTGTGTGAAAGATGAAACTGTGAAGTTCCATGGATGGACAGCTGAGCATGATGGCGTCAATGGCAATGGCTCCGTGGTTCGCTATAGTTTCGACGTGTTTCGCTTTGCGACGCTGCCACACGAGTTCTACCTCCACTGCACCGTACATCTCTGCTCTGTGGAAGACGAGTCCTGCCTCCCGGTGAGTGATAACGGTGCCGTCATGCTCAGTGATGTGCCTGCTTCTGCCACCAACCATCGCTTACACTGCCCTCTTTGCAGGACTGTAAACCAGTAACTAAACGGGAAGTAGCTACAGGGGATCCCAAACAGGGATTACTATCGTATGGACCAATCAGGCTCAAAGCACCAGATAGACACTCAAGTAAGGCTCATGGCAAAGTATTCACCTTGTCATCAGTTCTGATTTCCTACAGGTCTTCCAAGTGTCTTATTTGACAAGCAGACTAACTGAACCTGGGACAAGCAAATAATTTTCCTGTAGACCATGAACTGAGTCCCTGCACGGTAGTTTCATTACAAAATCCTTTTATTCAAAGTTCTCCTTTTAAATAGGTTTCTGCTTAACCAGGTTTATTCAAATCTTCATGCAAATCAGAGCAGGATCGTTTGACTATCCCTTTTTGTGTGCTATTATACTTGGGATTGGTTGGAAGGCCAGGGTGTCTGACCAGTTACTTTTCTTTTGTAGATGTGTTGCTGATCCTGGGACTTTCCATTGGTGGAATCTGGGTTCTGGGTATTTTTATTCTCATCCTCATGGCTGTTGTTCGTGCAGGCAACAGACTGTCTCACTTATCAAATCTTTAAATGTAGTGCCCCCTCAAATAAACCATTTTTACAATGATCCTACATAAAGCTGTGAACAGTATAACTACATTTTTCTCCTTGGGATGAACTTGGGGACAGAACAGCCTTATTTACAGTTGACCTAAGCTGGTCTCAGTCTTGCGGGTGGACCGGTTTGTTCCTGTGGTGCTGGTATATGATTTGTAGGCAAGAGCGAGAAACCACAGAAAGAGGAAGACTCCTGTAAAAGGTTTAAATGATAAAGATCAAACTCTGTCCTGTTTTGCGTACCTGACAAAGCAAAGACCATTCCCCTACAATATGAAAACTCTGGGGCCAGGTATAGCATATGAGTTTAAGGCCAGAATCTTTTAGTAACCAACAGATTTTGGGTTCAGGGATGATATGAAACAGACTTCATCTCTGGCCACGATACTCAGCCTGGAAACGGCAGTAAAAGCAATACATGTTCAACACACATCTAGCTAGCCTCCATTCTCAGCTCAGTCCTTGGGGACACCTAGATTTTATTTACTTTTTCCTCTCCCAGCAAACCTGAACCAAACTATCAAGAACACTGAATACCTGGTACTAGTGTGTTAGGTTGTTGGAAGAGAGTAAAAATGAATACTGCCTGGGGGTCCCTGAGGACTGGGCTGAGCGAAGCTGCTCCAGGAGTGTATTGGACTCTACTGATGAGTAATAAAAAAAAGACACTCACCCTGAAAGGCATTTGCTATGGTGAAAAAGTAGAGGCCAACCAAAGACAGGGGCCCATAGGTCAAGAAGGCCAGGCCCCAGGGTACCCCCAGGACGCAGCTGAGGCACAGCAGCATCAGGCAGCTCCTGCCTACGTGCCGCTTCTGCGCTGGGGTGCCTCTCTGGTCTTTGCGGCGTAGTTTTATCATAACGACGCCCAGCATGGCAGTGCCGCTGAGGAAGACCAAACTGAGGTAGGCGATGACTGTGACATGCCTCACCATCGTGTCTGTAACCCAGCATCTGGATAGGGAATGGGAAGGAGACCAATGAAAGCAATAGTCGTGACTGCAAGGGCTACTTATGTGGCAACTACAGTTACACAATACTCAAGAAAACAACTGACTTCCATGTGTGATTTGTGGATTGGTCAGTTCCAAAGGCTCTCTTCTGAAGACTCCTGGGCCATTGAAACCAGATATATGTGGCTAAGGAACGGTGCTTGAAAAACCTAGAACATGGGTGTCAAACCCCAGTCCTGGGCGGGGGACAGTCCCTATGTGGCTTAGATCAGGGGTGTCAAACTCCAGTCCTAGAGGGCCGGAGCCCTGTGAAGCTTAGTTCTTTTCCTGTTCCACAATAAATGATTCAGCTCAAGAGCTTTGTGGTAATTAGCACAACGAGGTACAAGGAACTGAATCTGGTGCATTAAATGAGGGGAAACCCAAAAATGTGCAGGGCTCCAGCCCTCCAGAAATGGTTTGACAGCCCTGGCCTAGAAGTTACTAAAATGTTTGATCCCTGATTCATTTTGTTACCCCTTGTCAATTTGCTCTTTGGGTGTTTCCAAAATTAATCAACATCTAGATGCTTGGAAAAAGGTAAAAGTTTACTCACCTAAGGCATGGCTTAAGAAACAAAGTCCACTCACATCTTTGTGTATGTCCTGATGTGGGTATTATCCTCTGACTGGAAGCTGTGAAGGCCGTAAGGCTTGCTAAAGGCACAGATAGCCACTGCAATGGTTGGCACTCCTAGAGGACAAAGATAGTGGAATAAACACAGAGTATGGAGAAGCTAATGTTTGGTTTTTGTCCTGATCTGGTGCTGGAGGACCCACAGACAGTCCACGCAAAGATGTGGACTGTCTGACAGGGAGCCTGGAGGGAGCAAAAACATAGACTGGCTGTGGGTCCCCAAGGACTGGATTAGGAAACACTGGTCTATATGGCTCATCCTACCACTAAAAACTCTCCCTACCGGGACATGGAACAGAAAGGTTACTCAGTCTTAGGTCATACACGTTGCTAAACAAAACTGCCTAGGTACAGACCAAAACCATTCTAACCAAAATATGACCTCTTCAGCAGAACAATGGGAATGATGTTAAACTGCCACTCACACCATGCATTTGAATGGTCCTCCCCAAGCTTGACCATAAACCGTTGCTTTGCTGAATAATGGTGCGTTATTTAGAAGATGCAGAAGTAGCATGTTCTCCTAACCTGCTAAGCTGATATGTTCTAACTCTACTCTGTAGCTATTCATATAGTCTTTGAAACAAATGAGGGGAAGAGGGGTAGAGCAGGGGCCTCAAAGTGAAATGTTGTAATACGTGGGCGTGCATATGGAAAATAGCAGCAAGCTAGCAAACATAATGATGCAACAGATCATGGCTGTAACATTAACTGATAAGTGCACGTACCCCAGCCCACCAAGCAGAGCTTCAGCAGGTATCTCCTGATGTAGATGTTGAACACGCGGACCAGCAGTAGGTAAAGGTGGAAGCCTTCGAGGCCCATCCATGTAAATGTAGCAAGAAGGGCCCAGTGGAGCAGCAGGCCAAGAGCCAAGCAGGCTCCACCCTCACCGGGGCCTGTTTTGGCACGTTCTGCCTGCCATGCACTCAGCAGGAAGCAGCTGTGCAGCAGGAGCAGGGCCCCCATCAGATGGAGGTGCAGCCCCATTGAGTGCTCCTCCCTCCCTGCTTTTTGAGGCAATCTCCTGATGGGGCCCCACCCCCCCCCACAAAAAATTCAGTATTTTCAAGTGACATGGCAGTGACCCGGATAAGCAGTTACAATGTTGATGGACTATTTTTAAATGACCTAATCCAACAATTCAGCAGCACTTATTTATCAAGCAACACTTTTATTCCAGATGAGAACATTCAGAAGTGACTTAAATTATGACATGGGGGGATATTTTGATGATAACAGCCCTAGAACGTTTTGGAAATAAAGGCTCACCTTATACATATATACATGATGATAGCGATGGAGGTGCAAAGTATGGAAAGTCCACAGCCAAAGTAAGTGATGTAGGTGAGTGAGCTTGCATGGGCATCACTGATATGTCCAGTGTTCTGATCAAGATAAAATGCATGGGAAACAGGAAAGATTACAGCCTTTTGATTGCAGATAACACATGACATCATGATGTCAGCAACTGGAAGTTCAAGAGTTTAAGAAGCCATCCAAAGTCAGTAGGCGAGGATCAGCCCTCGAAACAGAAAATCATATCTTAACCAATTAAGGAATTTAAAACAGGGCAAACAGTTAAGGAAAACTTCATGTAGAATCTGTTAGACATCACTAAAGGGACATTTTATTGGCCAAATAACATGAGTTAGATGTAGTATGACCTTTGTGTTTTGTATGCAACTCGTTGGAAAATTTAAAAATTAGAGAATGGTTCATGTTAAAATACTTAGTAATTCTGTGAATCAAATCGGGGGCATTTTGCAGTATCTACTCACAACTAGCACTGCAAAGAAACTAAGATGGTTACAGCTGCAGATAAATTCCTTTTCCGTTCGGTTAGTCGAACATCCTTTTGTGCTCCAGTGTCCTACGGAAAATATGGTAACATCAACTAGACGTCGTGTTTCAGCAGCTTGCGTGTCAGGTTGATCTCGATTAGAAGATGCTAATGCGCTGACAGGTAGAGGGTGGAGAGATATAAGCACCAAAGTGGAATCAGTACCTGCTTTATGTTTTCCATCTGCTTCTTCCCAGAACTTACAGGATCCAGGCAAATCCTGAAAGAAATACAAAGTAACAAAGACAGTAACAGGCCAGGAGATTTACCAAGGAAAAATCAATGATGTGAACATTGAAAAAACCTCCGGGTGTAGACTGCGAACTAATATACAGATTTCATCGTGGATATCACATGCAAAGTCAATTGACATGACATTAGACCAGCAATGAGACACCATGAGAAAAGTGAGTCACAGACACACTAGGGCATTCACCCCATCATGGGGGGCGCATTCACGGGCCATGCCCCTCAAGCGCCACCCACTAAGAACACTGTCTTATATTTTATTTCAATTTTATTTTTTAATAAAATGGTTCATCCCAAAGCAAGCCAGTCTGCCGATCTCTCAGAGCGCTGGGCAGTATATCGATTTTTTATGGTAAATCAATAGATTTTCAAAAGAAGATACAGGATAATATATTACCCTTTATATCCATATACTTTTATTGTGCATTAAAATTATGGCTCTTAAAGATTTTTAATAGAAACCAACACTGTTCTTTCCTAGTTGTACACAATGCAAGAGCTCTGTAAAATATCATAATTTGTCATATTAGTTTTATTTTGTTTAAGAGTAATAACTTAAAATCAGGGTCTTTCCAGTTATTAAACACACTTTAAATGGTTGTCAGGCTTCTGATTTTAGAGCCATTTGCCAAAGACTTTTTAGATTAAGATTTTATTTATTTTTTTGCCCATGAACAAGCATCTTGTGTTTTAAGAGCAATGTCAGTGCTGCTTCACTGAACCCACACAAAGCAGGCATAGGCCTAGGAATAATCATGGAGCCAACCACGCAGTGCTGGAACCCTATTGTATTTGCTAGTTTACTTTTGTCTTTATTTTGAGACTTCTGTTTTGCAGTAATGAAAGTGTCCATACTGAATAGTTATAGCTGCATATTTGTAAACAGGGAAGGAAACCTTGTAATTGCATTTTGCTTTGGACACACTTTTTTTACTAATAGTGTTCGTGACATCTCACATATGGTTTTGACTTAAATTAAACACTGAACCCACACCATACATACAAATAAATATAAATAAATATGTATATATAAAACAAAACCAGGACAGCTCAGAGTGCAGGGGCATACCTTATGGTCATGCCTGAAGGTGAGAATCACAGGCTCAGAGAGGTTGAAAAGTGGGGTCTCGCCCACCTTTACACTGATTACATGGTTTCCCAGGAACTCACTGCCGTTAACTTCCTAAACCCAGAGAGAATTCAGAGAGTGTTTTGTTTCTTCTGCATGTAACCAAACAAGCTATAAGCTTATATCCATACATACACACATACATACATGCCTGCATACATATATCTGTCTGCCTATCTTGTTCAGAGTCGCAGGCCTGGAGCCTATCAGATAGCAGGAGTAAGGGCCCTGGGCTGGGCTAGCCATGCCAGTCCATTGCACAGCATCCATTAGTGCAATTTAGTCCTATTCAAATCTCAGCTGGAAAAATGGGTAATAGTTTACTTAAGCCCACGTTTTTAGTTATTTATAAACATGTTCATAACAAATAATAATGCATTCATACAGCATTATTAACATGGCTATAAATATTTATCAAAAGGCATAACACATTGTAGCCATGTTTATTATGCATTATGAATGCTTTATGAAACTCATATATAATGCACTATAGATACCTTTATAATGCATTATAATGGTCAGTATAAGCATTAAGGATGCTTTGTACTGCGTTATAAAGGTATCTATAGTGCATTATCCCCTGTGTTATTTCTGAGGTTGAAGTTACCCCAGTCCATTTTCAGAATGAGGATAAATTCTATAGAATCTAGAATTTAGAACGGAAGAAGTAAAATATACAAGGGTTATAGATGAGAGCTTCATAAGGCAGTCATAATGCATAATAAACATGGCTATAATGTGTTATGCCATGTTTATAATGCTTTGTAGATGGATAATAATGCATTATGAATGTGTGTATAAATTACTACAAACGTGACCTTAAGTAAAGTGTTACAGAAAAATGCTGTTAAGTACAATTGAACAGGTTGCATCGGTTACTTTGTGTAAATCCTCCTCCTATTGAGATATACTACCTCCCACACTGATGTTAGATAGGAAATGCATGCTGACCTCAAAGAGGGTGCTATTAAAGAGCATCACGGTTACGCGCTGTCTGGCACTCCGGCTGCGCCTCAGAACTCTGCTAGGCACATGAATTCTGTGTCCTCCTACAGTGACTCTCGTTACCTGGAAAACAAAGTAAGACACAGAGAATTTTCAAAATGGCCTAACGTGACGCACAGCTTCGCACGGTTTACAAAGACAGGCGGGAAGTCTGCAGAAAATAAAACATGTATATAAGATGAAAACTCAAATGCTGGACTTTCCAGATGTATTCTGAAGCAGTGCTTAGGTTATCGTAGAATGCATCTCCGTAATGCCTGCATGCTACCTGGGTATGTATATTCAGGCTCCGTTGATTTAATAAAGGTATCTTGATAGTTTACACACTTGTGTGTGTTACAGTAATTAGAAATTAAACAATTTACCGAATAAACTGGCATGTGGTTTTTTCCATTTATGAATGGGACAAAGAATTTATGAATGAGTATAATGCGATCTGGAAAAGCATTATTTAATTTGAGTCATTCTTGCCTCTTCAGCTGAGTCAAAGTCCTGGATGTAAGCGTCCAGAATCCCCTGAGTTTTCGGGAACTTCCTGCTTTTCTCGATGAAACAGGTTGCTATGTAATCTTCATAGCATCTGTAAATGGTCATTGGGGTTAACTTGCGCTTGGAGTGAGGGGCCCCACCAACAAAACTGCTGCCATGGTCATAGGCAATTTTCCCAGGGTGCAATACTGGTCATATGAAAATACTATTTAAACACGCTAAGTTCAATACAATGAAATTTTATTGTGAAATTATATTTGAAAATGTAACTTGTGTTAGTCCTAAAAACACTTAACAATAATTTATTGTAAATGTATTTACTTTTATTTTTATTTTACAAATTTACAAGTGTAGTTCTGTTTGCTGTAGCCTGTAATGAACGACTGGTTGTGCTCTCTCACCTTTCATCCAGTGGAAGAAAACACTAGAGCAGGGGTGGCCAATTTTATCCACAAAGGGATGGTGTGTGTGCAGGTTTTCACTGCAACTGCCTAATTAGATTGCTAATTAGTGGACTGATTGGCTGGAGAGTCGTCACACCTGGGTTTGAACAGCTGACCTAAAAGTTACCCCAAAAACCTGCACACACACCGGCCCACCCCTGCACTACAGTCACCTATGCTAATCGTTACTGGCATGGCTGTTGCCGTGGCAACAACGTTGCGGTCACTGATACTAACACGTTGGCTTGGGGGTTATGGGGCAGCTGGTGGTGATCGGTTTACAGAAGACCAACCAGAACCAGTTGTTAGTAACAGAAAATAATGGTGGGGATATGAATAGGCCAAACATGCTATAAGGTGTAGATTTAAGTTCCAGTGAGATTCTGCTTCTTGGAGCAAAGTACTTTACTGGGGGTACATCTCCCAAAAGGTCCTTTTAGCAGTTTACATAGCTGGAACCATTCAGTTATTAGCAATAATGATTTTGGGAAATATACCCCAGAACTGCCCCTACATCTGTCCTACAACATAAATATATCAACTGAAAACTATGTGATGTGCACTAGGTAAAGAGTCTGTGGTAAAATAAAACAGCTAAGAAATCCTGTCCATTTAAGTGATTGAAAAAGAATGCCACTAGTTCTCTAACCATTTAACTCTAAAACAAAAGGCAGAATTATCGTCTTTTTCATTTGGTTTACCTCATCCATGGACGTGTTTTATCGTCTTGACAGTAAGACATGACTTCTTTACATTGCTCTGAAAATATAAAATAAAAAGTACACATGGAATCTTAATGCTGCATCTTCCTTCATGGCTCTTACAGACATTGTACATTTGCACACAAGGTCACTTTGTCCTCATTTGTCTGCTGAATCTATTAATTGCTAATATCTCATTTATTTTCTGGCTGGTCTCTTCAAAGGCCACAAACGGTTAAGGTAACCTACTGACCAGACCGTGTGACCAACTACTGCCCCTAATTCTCATGACTGCTCTCAGGAGGTTCACCGTCAAGGGTCACAGTTTCAATTCCCCTTCAAGCTAATGCTTCTCTCTCAGTACCTAAATCCAGGATTGCTCAATGAGCCAAACATTCAGACTTCTCATGGTTTTTTAGTTGCAAATATATGATGAGTTTGAAGGTCTACAATTATTTGTGGGCATGATTCAAAAAGTACTTTTGTTAGCAGGGAACTGTATTATCATAGAAAATAGAGGTGAAACAACGCCTTACCTAAGACCCTGAAGTTAGGCAGGGGAATTAATGACACCCAACAGCCAAGACTGAGACAACACTTAAGTTTGACACACAGCATGTAAATTAATTGACAAGATGAAGGTGACAGTTTAGTACCGCAAACACCCCAATGGCAAAAACTAAGTTCCGCTTTCGTTTGAAAGCTGAACATAAATCAGTCTGTTATTCGAAAACCAGCGCTTGCTAAACCTCCAGCCCAAACCTCTATTTTCTTCCTTTTTAGTGGTGCCTAGTCATTCGTGGCACCATGAACGGATAAAATCTTAGCAAATATAGTAAACCTTACTCGCTTACATACTTACGTAGCTTTGTGCAAACGATGGCACTGAAGAGGTTGAGGAGGAGAGCTAAGCGGAGGCGCTGTGCCATCTAAATAATCGCAAGCTCTCCGTTTCTCGCACTTGTGGCTTTAGGTCTGTCTGGAAGAGCGTCTCTTGGTCCCCTCAGCTGTGTGCAGTAAAGGATGTTCCGTCTGTTCTTTTTCATGCACCACAGTGAGCGTCTGTTAGAGGAAGTTTCGTCTTTCTGAAACCCCATAGAAAACCTCCGGGTAGACGGTTTTTTGTATTTAAAGTTATTTTTTCTCAGATCGCAATCGGCCCCCCCAGCAAAATTTATCCCCTCAAACCCAGTTGACCCATACCCGAATCTGTCCCAGTCCCAGAAGTTCTTAAAAATTTGATTAAGTGTATTTATATTTTCTTCGTGAAAACAAGAACAGTGTACATCTGATGCACACGTATAGCGTATCAAGGCTTATATTGCCAATTCAATAATTCCATGTCTGTCGTTTTGAATATTAAATCGACGTTTAAATGCGTGTGATAGCCTAAGTAGTAGATAACTGTTTTCAGAACCGTGACTTATTGTTTGTTTATTGTATATCTGTATTTTAACAAAATAGTACGTCGTGTGATTTGTTACATGGGTTTTATGAGTTTATGTAAATAGAAACGATCATTTTTACACGATTAAAAAAAACAGCTTTCCTTTCGCTGTTTTCCGTTGTGCGCGCTCCTGGGATAGACTTACCGAGTCAGATGCTGTATCGTATTTAATCTGTTTATAACTGAGGCAAGCGTTTTTGTTTTCTTTAAATTGAGTGGTTGAATCGGTAAAAGACGTTTTATTTAATGTGTTATTAGTATGGCTGTCATTATCGACTATATCAATAATCGAGTAATTAGTAACACTTTACAATACTAGTACACAAATAAGTATATATTAATAGTTGAACTATTGCCTGAGTTATGATGAGTTAATGAACTCAGTAAAAATTAGAATATTGATAAATACTAACGCATATACCTTAATTACCTAACAAATCATACCTAAATAAGCATTAGTAAGTGTCATTGTCAACTACTAATGCATTCACCACTCACTTTAATAATTAAATGTTTATTAATCGCATACTGTCTACAGGGGCGGACTTCTGGTTTCTGCGGCTCCACCCATAGTCACTACAGGACCCCTTGCCCCCCCCCCCACGCAGTGGTTCCAAAAACTGTGGTCAACTCTGCAACTGCCACACAAAAAACGGGCATCCCTAGATTCTTGTAGACACATATGATCTGGATTTGCTACAATCTCACACTCCATATTTTATTATACATGTACCCAATCAATTAGTTAATGAAGATGTGCCCCTTCAAGTAAAGTCATGACGTTATGATACATCACCTTACCATCAATCAACATATATACATGTCATTAGGTTATACAGTGATCCCTCGTCTATCGTGGGGGTTGCGTTCCAGAACCCCCCGCAAAAGGTGAAAATTCGCGTAAAAACCATAATTAATATATATGGTTATTTTTGTATACTTTAAGCCCTTATAAACCCTTTATATTCTCTTAGATATTAAGTAGGATTCGTTTTGTATGTAATTATGTATGTAAACACACTGTTTATATACTGCGCACAAATATATGTATCATATATCATTGAAAAATTTTAATACGTAAAACGTAGTTGTAAACGCATTGTAATAATACATATTTTAACAAAAAATTTTATATTTACTATAATACACAGTAATGAACTCATTTTACTTACCCAATTATATTAAATATGATAACTAATATTAAAGGAACAATCATAATATATTTCTAAAATACGAACACTGCAGTCATGCTTCATTTGCATTCTGGTGCTCTGATTGGGTAGCTTCTCAGCCATCCGCCAATAGCGTCCCGTGTATGAAATCAACAAGGCAAACGAACTGAGGAAGCATGTACCACAAATAAACAGACCCATTGTCCGCAGAAATCCGCAAACCAGCGAAAAATCCGCGATATATATTTAGATATGCTTGCATATAAAATCCGAAATACAGTGAAACCGCAAATGTCGAAGCGAGGGATTACTTTATTGTGAACATCATTAACAAAACTGCGCAACTTCCAAACTTCAGGACCAACTGCTTCGCGCGGTTCCCCGCAGCTGACATGTGGATCTGCTCAGGGCGGAGTATCGGGTATCCTGCTGTACTGAACTGGAACTAACGCGCTAGCATCCAAGCTGCCCTGTACGTACAAATGATAGTTTTCAATGTTATATCCATAAACATGGGCGAATACAGCAAAATTAAGTAATATTTAACCAGTTACTAGCTTAGTTATACTTATTTCCCCCCAAAGAACTCGCTGCTAACTAACTTTACCATAGCGATTTGAATTTAATGTCCCTAAATGTCAGATGAGCTAGGAGCTATATATTAGCTTCTCAAACACAGACACAAAAGAGAGCTTGCTTTTGCGCGCAGCAGCTTACACAAGCAGGTTCGCGATAGAAGGCATGCCCTCCTGTGGTCTGGAAGCATAATGACATCCGAAAACATTAATAACACCAGCTGTGAGCTAAATAAATAATACAAAATTAATAAAGCAATTTAAATGTTACAATGAAGTACAATTTTGTTTTTTTGTGTAGCGCAATTGACATTATCTTAACCTTTTTGTATATTAAAATTATAGGTAATGCTTTAAATTAGCTGCACCTTCGTAATACCTTTACAATATGATTACTACGGTATATGATTATACGATTATAATGTTTGTTATTGATTTATATTACAGCGGTCGTATCTTGTTCATTAGAAGTATTATGAATGCAGTGTTTTAGGACATGCTAAAGTATACTTACATATATGTGATATATTATATAACGCTGTATAACAGTGAATATAATCCTTAGGACAGTACTGTAAAGATGTAACCTGCACAATATAATGTAGCCTTGTAACCTTTTGAGAATGTAAACCAATCGCTGCTACATGATATAACCAAAATAGGTATGTATCTACACATTATGTTAGCTTTGAAGCTGCTGTCTCTGTATCTTGTTTTAAGCCTGGTTGTATGCATCTTAGTTAGTGCTGCACCTTATCGCTATGTTGAAGGCCAAGGAACATGATAAGCATTGCGGCTAAGCATCATGGGGCCAACTGAAGTGCTAAGATTTGCTACTGAAGAGATGGGAATCACCTGAGTTCACCAAGAGTTCACTGCTGAGTATTTTGAAAAACCTAGTAGAAATGGTTGCGCCACAATTATGTTCAGCTGAGGGACCAAACAGTAAAAGAAATGACTGACAGTGATATCACCTAGGGGTATGGATCAAGGGAGAAAACAATGATGGTGAATGGTGGAGGGAAGGATGATGCTTAAGTGACGAGTCATTGTTAAAAGACAAGAAAATGTATAAAAATCTGGGTAAACCAGTATTGATCACACTTGCACAATGTCCAGCTTTGGTTGTAACCTCACTGTTGGAATAAAGACTGAATCTGAAGATCTGTACAAGCAGCTGCTGACTCCTGATTCCACGGGAAAGGAAAAACTACAACACATGCTGTTTATGAATGTTCTATGAATGCATTATAAATGCATTATGAGGTGCAGTTCATGAAAAACATTACTAAATTATGTTATTTCTTGTTCTGATTTAATGACTTTTTTAACCATTTTCCCCCAAATAGATCAAAAAATCTCATTAACATTACAGTTTTATTATCAAATAACATAAAACTAGATCAAATTTTTAAAAATCTTTCAGCATCGCTGTAAGGGACCAAGCAGTAAGGCAACGCATACACAGGAGTTTAACTAAGGAAAATAGGGCTTTATTGACCCCCTCAAAAAATAGCCAACCAAACCTAGTAACCTCAACAACAGGGCCCATAAAAGAGATCAAAAGAAAACAACCAAACTTAACATAAAGCAAAACATTGACTAAGACAAACTGACCTTAATAACAAGAAACCTGCAGGAACATATATAGCAGTTTGGCCAAACCAATTCACATACAAAGGGTAAACCAAATAAACACC
>JAAGVU020000008.1:20266846-20281820 GCA_011763525.2 Mormyrus iriodes
AAGCAGAACACTGCACGAAACACAAAAGGCAAACAACTATAAACTATGCATTGTTATTGTAAATAAAGAAATTTGATTAAAAGAAAACCTACAAATAACTAAGGATGATGTTAGTGATCTTACTATGTGGCCATAGCCATCACAGTCGCATAGCCAAAGGAGGAATCAGTCCCACAGGGATACTCTGGACAGGAGATGAGAGGTACGTACGTAGGTATGCAGGACATGGGGTTTGGGCAGGACAGGAGCAAAGGGGTCAGGGTAGATCAGGGGTAGATGGAAGACACAGGAGACAGCTACTCAGCAAGTCACATGCAAACAATTCTTTGTACTGAGTGTAAGGCGGAGCAGGGATACAAAGGGAGCGGGTTTTCACCATGTGGAAGGCTAATTAAGCAGCGTTTGAACATGGGACACGACACCCACAATAATCAATGAATTTGTAAGCCAAGATGTACATTTTTTGCCCAGTCCTTCTATAAGTTTTGTCATTTTCTCTCATCTCTCGAACTCTTGCCATGGATTTAATGAAACACTTTTATTTATTACAGAAATAAATGGTAATATAATAAAGCTGATTAATTACTCCAGAGGCAAAACTGACAGTTCAAGCAATTAAGTTGTATGATTTGAATCTGCCTTCAAACTAATTTAAAAATTATAAAAAAAAACTGGTATGTTACTGTGTTGACAGTAAACAGTAAAAACTGTTTAATTGTAGTTTAGATACAGTTTTATCACCATTGGGTAGCATCAGGGTGCTTCATTGTCAATAGATTTCATTAGTCTCTGATTAATTTCCTTAGTAATATTAAGTTATGTTTAATATCACTTACATTTATAAATGCCTCCCCTTTCAGCTCACAAACAGGCAAAAGTGGTGTCTAGTCCTTGTTGAGGACACCCTAACAATGCTACTGGCAGAGTAATGCAGCAGAGGTGTATGAATCTCTCAGACATGTGAAGAAAACAAAGAAATGGATCTTGTAACCATAGCATTTAGAGAATATTGAATCAAATTCGGGAATTCTGAAGGCCAGGGTGTTGGGGGGGGATTGAAGCCGTAGCTGATTGGCTAGATCAGTGATCACTCTTTACCACCTGCGTCCATCTACATCTGAGCTGAACTCTGAACCTCAACTCCAAATCCAGGCCTTGTTTTCAGTTCTCCCAGGTAGTTAGTTTAATAATTATTGATTCTGATTGGCCAGAGGCTCCACACTTGAAGGAGGTAAGGAGCGTGAGCTGATTACAGCACATTGCCACACCCATCACATGACAAACCACCTCAGGGATGAGAACCTGAGTGCAGCCATACAGTGGGTGATACCTCAGCACCACTCTAGTCCAAATGGACCAGTGTGACTTTTTGTCCCCCAGTGGGTGGAGTGCCAAACCTGCCACCAACCCCCAAATTTCCCTGTAAGTTGGAGGACCTCCTTGCAGGGCTGGATGTAGATTAATGTCATACCCAGGATGAAGCAATTGCAGATTAAGGGCCTTACTGGAGGGCCCAATGGAGTTGGATAACTCCTGGAATTCACAGGATTCAAACCAACAACCTTCCGATTGCTGGGACATATCCCTAGCTTCAGAGCCACAACTCCACCCGCACAGATGAAGGAAGGCTGGAAAATCAGCCAGGCTTGGACCTTGAGTTACATAGCCCTGATCTACATGCATATGCTTTGCATCCAGCCATCACTGACCTGTGATCAGAATCAGGACCAAATTTTACCTGAAGCTTGCACACCTGAAACTATGATCCAAGCCTGGGCATACATACTCATAATTTAGAGTTGTGACAATTCTATTCCCAGAATCTTATTATTTATTTATTTCATAGGTAAACTTAGCACTGTGTTTCTCAAACCAGTCCTCAGGGACCCCCAGACTTTCTACATTTTTCCCTCCCAACTCTCAGGGAATTGGGAGAGAGTAAAAACATGGACCATTTGAGGTCCATGAGGATCGGTTTGAGAAGCACTGGCTTAGCAAATACTATTTAGTAGGTGTAGTTAGGGGCAATGGCCAGCAGGTGGTGTGTTCGATTGATATTTGTCGAAATACTAGGTGATATACCTTAGAAAGGAGTAGTAAGGCCAAGAGAAGAAAATAAAAAAATAAAAACACGTTTTTATTGTGATACTCAGACTTACACCATTAACAGCCTGGCTAACGGTTAACGGTTTTGCTTGTGAAATTAAATCTCTATAGCTGCATTTGGGGGTGCACGGGGTGGCTGGAGGTTTTGGGGGGGGGGGGTGGTGGCATGGCCACCCCTTAGTGGCACCCTTGTATGCAAAATATAATGTAAACTTATTGTATTCCAGATTCTCTATGATCCTGGTCTGATACTGTCCAACCGCCTATAGATCATGGTTCCTTAAGTAATGAGGAAAAGTGCCCCACATCAGATCACCTAAAAATCCTTGTGGACTTGTTCATTAAGGATAAGAGCTGCACACATCTCAGGCCTTGAACAGATCCCTCCATTTTTAAAACTTTCTTCATTCCTCTAGTGCACTACCGCCTGGGTCTCTGAAGGCCTTACTACAAGATCATGGTATGGAAACAGAAGGAAGCTTTCATTCAATGCAAGACAAGACAACGCATCCAGTGTTAGAAAACAAGAACTCATAAACACACTAATAAAAACAGACACACTGTAACACACACACACGGGGTATGGGATGCAGGTATTATTTATGTTTTTAGTCAAGCTACAGTCCACGAATAATTCATTTCATGGTCTTAAAGTTTTCTGAAACATAGAAAACTTGGCAGGCAAGTAGGCCTGTGGAATTGTGGGTAAATTAGGCCTCGAGACTATGTTAAGCTCTGCAGCTTTCTGAAGCTGTACAATGAGATAACAATCCCCTTTCAACTCTCATGTATTATGGTGCATGGGGAAAAAAACAGAAATATGTAAACATTTTTAGAAGGAGTTAATGGACTGCTTCCAGATTTCCATAAATGCATGCTTAGTATATTTAGTATTTATAATATTTATAAGGACTGGAGAAAGCACAGCCCCAGTACAGGCTTGTCAGCTCACATTTCAGTGTTTACTAGCCTTAAAGCCTACTTCCTCTGCTAACTTTCATTAGTAGCTAAAATTGTTCTAGAGTTGAAAACAGGCCTACTTTTGACAGAGCTGATCAGACCTGCCATGTGTTGTAGCTTTTTGGGAGTCCTGTAGTCATGAAGGATAATGATAGCAATCTCTCTCTCCCTCTCTTTCCTTATGTCAAGCTTGATAGAGGGCGGTAAGCAGCCAGATCTGCATGACTCAGATGGAGCTGCACAGGGAAAGCTCGGCCGACGGAGCTGCGCGCAAACGGAGACGCACTTCAGAAAAGGGGAATGTGGCAGAAATCGGGCAAACCACCAAGTTCATTTTATGACCAGCACTGGGATCCAAGGGTAGTCGTCATCGTTTTTTTTTCTTTTTTACTCGATAGCGGGAGTAGACTTTTGCAGGCAGTAAACGCAAACTTTAATCAGCAGTAAACACATTTGCGCTGTACAATGGTACTTTTTGTAAGCGTTGCATATTTGTATCGTAGGGAGAAATACATGTTTATTGGTTACATTAACTAGGAATTTGCACAATATTTGATTGTTATTAACTCTTGTTAGTAACGTACACGTTTAACCGGATTTACTGATTTCGATGTATAGGCGGTAGAGATTTGACAGGGGAAACAGGGATTTCCGCTGCCCATAAAATAGGTCACTAGGATTTTAAAATTGTTTTATTTTTATTCCTTACTAAGAAACTGAGTTCTTGGTCTCCCCTCCAAAAATTGTACCGTTTATTAAAGTCACTAAGTCGTGTGCAAGTAGTGCATGTACGTTTCTATGCTACAAGAAGATCAGCCATTTGAACTGCAAGGCTTTTCGGCATTAAGAGCGCACTGTGCCGTGGAGAGCTTCGGCTTGCAGCCACTGCCCCGTGTTTTGCACGGATCTCGGACCGGAAAAAGCTCCCTTTGGGTGCACGGACGGGATGGGATCCTCGGCGAAACGCTGGACCCGGCTGCTCTGGAGACGGACCGTGGTCCCTCTGCTCTTTCTGCTGGTGGCGGACAGATCTGCGGTTCGGGCAGAGCAAGATGACAGCTTCAAAGCAGAGGTGATTTATCTTTACATAGTGGTCAGCATGATGTAAATTCCACAGTCATAATAAACAGTCTAATTTAATTTCTTCATATTTACCGGCAGTCATTACTAATTAAAAAAAGATGAAACTTCCCTTTGTTGAAAGTCTTTTAAAAGTGTATTATTGCCATGGATTCCCTCTATAGTGCGAGGTGCCTTAATATGCGTTTAATGAAATATTAGACAAAGAACCTCATGTGTTGAAGATACGAATTTACTGTTTTAATTTCAAAACTGGACTGTACGAATCTTACAGTTTCATATCCAGACAACTCGTTTCATTTTAGAATAGATTATCATGGAGTTATATTTAGCAATTTGCATTTTCGACTGGTACACCGGTAGTAATTGGCTAGCCACAGATAGACACTGAACATCATCCTGTCCGCCTATAATTACATGTAGGTCTAATTTTACGGCACGACCTTTAGATATAATGCCTTCTAGGGAAGGCAAAGACGTAGAGAACAGCAATGATTTTTCTTTAATTTACCATATGTGAATTCGGTTTTGTATGATTGCAGGGAACCTTTTAAAACTTGCGTTGTACTGTTGTCATTTTCGCCCTGATTTCAGTCACACTGTTTCCACTAAAAGCCCCTGTTGTTCCGTTTCGGCTCCCCTTCATTGCCGATCTCATTGTACCCGTTTTAAAGGCTGCACAGGAGGTCTCTTTAATGAAAGCCGTAACTCCTGGCTACGGTCGTTTGCTCCCACATGGACTCTCCAGACCGTAACAATGGCCTCCCCGGCTCCTCCCCTTCCTCCAGCGCCTCGCCAGCTAAAGGACACGCAACTTCTGTCAGCTTACTGACACACTAACGAGGGACCATATGCGTTGTACAGGCAGGAAAAAGATCGGGTGTTTCGCCCCCAAATATCCCCTTAACTTTTATCGTTATCCATGTTATATATACCTCTTCAGGTAGTACTACCTTTTTGTTTAGGTATCCATATTAAACTCCTGAGTAACGCACAGATCGCACGCGCGGGCCATTCCCAACCGTGTGATATCGGTAAATTAGGCTGGAACCAGGGAAATATGTTTTTAACACAATCGGGAGGAGCTCTGCCTCATTCCTAGTAACAGAAAGACAAGCAGGTGTCTGGGGGAGACAACAGAAAATATACTTAAAAAATGATTTGTGTACATTTATTTGTTTAATACAGGGGAAAGTAGTCTTATCCAGAAAGGGCCACTGTGCAAGCAGGATTTTGCTTCAACTACCTAATAAGATTACTAATTAGTGGACTGATTGGCTGGAGAGTCCTCACACCTGGTTTGAACAGCTGACCTAAAGGTTATCCCAAAAACCTGCATACACACTGACCCTCTGCAGATAAGATTACCTATCTCTGGTCTGGCAGACTCTTTTGACCACAGTGGCATAGAATTGAGAAAGTAGGGTCAGCCAGTCCCTGGAGTAATGGGGGGGGGGGTTAAGGGCCTTGCTCAGGGCCCAAGGGTGACATCACCCTGCTGTCCCTGGGATTTGAAAGACAAACCTTCTGATGTTAGGCTTAGTATCCTAATTTGCTGAGCCACACTGCCCCACAAAGGCAAAACACAGTAACTGCATATTTGATTGAAATTGAGTTACTCCAGACATTGGGTATCTCGTGATAAAATATCTTTTCTCCGTTTCAGCCATTACTGTGTTTGCCTGTATTTGCACACATCAGCTTCTTTTTGAGTTTGCATGATCTTTGATGATCGCCAAGCAACGAAAAGAAGAAGAGGCAATCTGGGAATGGAGGCGGCGACGTTCCCACCTCCCATGTGGCCAAGCTAGGGCAGGGATCAGGAGACCGGGGGAGGGGGGGGGGCTTCCTTCAGCTGTGACACATGTGACCGGTGAATGCGACAGCTGTTTTCGGAGCATGCTGCAAACAGAGGGCAGCCATTGAGATCTCCAGCTCTGCCCGACATCGTGTGATGAACAATGTGCACACTTGTCTTCTGCTTACTGTGTAAGAGCGAGGCACAGACCGACATGGGGGCGTCTAGTGACGTAAGGTGCAGGGGGGTGGCCCGTCACACACAGCTCTGCCCCCCCCTCCCCCGCATGTGTTCAACCTGAACTCTTTAGCTCTTCATCACTTTGCCTCACACAGCAAAGTTTGTGTTTTCCCTGCTGCAGTTGTCCATCGCCATGGACACCGTACGGCTGGTCGCCATGGACACCGTACGGCTGGTCGCCATGGACACCGCACTGCTGGTGTTGGTGCGGATAGATGTGATGCTACAGGGAACATGGCTGCACGTGCATCTTGTTCCTGGAAGGTCGGCCAGGTTCTCGTTGCCAAATGAGGTGTTCTGCTGTACTGGGGAGGATGTATCTCTGGCCAATTAATTCCAGGCTGCTCTTTGTTTCAGAACTCAGTCCTCAGCCCTTTGCTGGTCATTCATGTGTTTCTGTTTTCTGTTATGAGGCTGAGGATTATACTGTGTGCAGGGCTGGGATTGTTGTTTCTGGGGCCCCACTGAAAAGTCACTTGGGGCCTCCCCGCCCACACCCTGTACTCTCAAGTGTAGTGTATGTTTGTGGCCAACAGGGGGCCCCAAAACCTAAGGGGCCCCACGCAACACATGGTTTGAGTGGTGTTCAGCAAAGGCAGATCACAGTCATCAGGATATAAGGCCTTCCTAGCTGGCACCATTGCCTTTCTTCTAAGCCCGTGTTACCCAATCTGGTCCTCAGGGACCCACAGTCAGTCCATATTTTTGCTCCCTCCCTGGGCAGAAGCAAAATTGTAGACTGTCTGTAGATCCCAAAGAACTGGATTGGGAAACACTGTTTTAGGCTGAACGTGAACATGTCCTTAAAGCATCGCTCGGGCTTTGCTGCAGTCAGTGATAAGCACCAAGGCCTGTGATGGGGCCCCAATGGGTTTTTCGCCATGTTCCTCTCCCCCTCAGCTCCTCTTCCAGAACCTTCAATTGGTTTTCTAGTAATGAGCTACACATTGAATTACTTTGCTAAAACACTTGGGTAGAAGAATTTCAGCGGCTCCAGCTCTCGGTAATAAATGCCCCTGTTGTCAATGCCAAGGTTCCCTCAGTGGAGGGTGACTAAAAGACCCAAGATGTAGTTTTAATAGGTGCTTGTACCCTAATTACCAGAACCATGGCACATTTCTCTTAGAGCTGAGGCTGGGGGATCTAAACATAAACCCCTCCTTGAACAAGTACTTTGGGATGGTATAAGCCAGTGTTTTCCAACCCGGCCCTCGGGGACCCACAGGCAGTCTACATTTTTGCTCCCTCCCAGCTCCCTGCCAGACAGTCCACATTTTTGCTCCTTCCTGGGAGGGAGCAAAAATGTGAACTGCTGTGGATCTTTGAGGACCAGATTGGGAAAAACTGGCAAAGGGGAGAGAAGGAGTGAGACAAGGCATGGGGCTTAGCTGCCCATTTGCAGAAATATGGGGTCCATAGGGTTCTGGGGGAGATGGGAGTGGGTCATTAAACACCAGAATGGTACTAGAGCTTCTTGCAAGCCTGGGGCTTGATTCATAGTATATGAACGGCTGGAGTATGGGACACCTGTAGTTCATATGTTGCTCTCTGACGTTAATCTCCACAGGGGTTACCTAGGTTTAAGTAGATGATGTGGAGAATTCACACCCACGCGCCCCCCTCCCAAAAAGAAGTTGCAATCCCCAGCCACTATTCAAAATATGAAAATCAGACTGCCCTCGCTGTCCTTAGTAACAATAGTTTCTTTGGCTGCGGGGCCTGCTTAGCAGCTGTGGTTAATAGCTTTAGGAAAACAGATGGAAGCGAAGGATACCAGTGAGATCCATTCAAACTCCGTGTCGAATATCTTACTGGTGCTGACATCAATTTTGCGAGATTTCGGAAATGTACAGTGCATTCCTTTTAGCCGCTTCACCCAAAATATTGACGTGTTGCCGTTTTGCATTTGTGGTTTATTAATAGTTTTTATGTCTTTTGGGCAGATAATGCAGCCCCTCAGGTCACCACGGAGCTCTCCGCTGTAAAATCTGCACTGAATCGTACTTTTGGACACGGCAGCTGGCCTAATCCTGTCTCTTGTCTCTTGTAATTCGTAGGCTCAGCCTAAACTTTGCTATTGCTCTGTTGTGGTTGTTGTAATCAGTATCCACTGATACATTATTCTAATGAGCAGTAATTAAGTAATTAGTAGTGTTTGGGATAGAAAATACAAATATCCATCATATATATTTAGCAGGCACTTTGATCCAAAGCTACATATACTCTTCAGAAATCAGGGTGAGAGAGTTCATGGAGAAATTAGGAGTTAAGTGTCTTGGGCAAGGGCTCAGTAGCAAGATCCTTATTCTGCTGATACTGGGATTTGAACCAGCAACCTCCTGATCACAGGTTCAGCATCCTAATCCACTGAGTCACACACCACCCTAATGTCATCCTGCTTCTTGCACCCACTACCCACCAGCCCTTGACTGTTATTGATGTTTATCCACCCTCCCCCCGTGGAATCCTGCCACCTCCATCCCAGCCTGATATCCGCTTCCTGGGTGTCCGTATTCCTGGCCCATTCTCCTCTGTCCGCCTACAGGACTCTCCATCTCCCGAGTAATGACCGCTTCTCTCCGTGGTCTGATTGTATTATATCTCATCTAACGGCCGCCTGCCTCCTCCTGACATTTAAAGTGCGCCAGCTGGGCATCACCACACACAGCCAGTATTCCCATAGCAAAGAAGGGCAAAAGAACCATTCATAACCGTTATAACGATGTTGCTTTTATGGTTGATGTTTTCCTGTGCAGCTCATGTGCAGTGTTTCCCAATCTGGTCCACGGGGACCCACAAACAGTCCACATTTTTGCTTCCTCCCAGCTCCAAATGCAGACTGTCTGGCAGGGAGCCCAGAGGGAACAATAACGTGGACTGGCTGTGGGTCCCCGAGGACCGGATCGGGAAACACTGCTCTAAGACCTATGGGGACCAGTGACGCATCACTAGTCCATCAGGCTTGCTTAGCTGTCCTCTAACACACCCTTGGGAATGACTGTGCAGTGAGGGGCTTAATGTGTCATTCGTATTGTGGAAGAAACAAAGTGATCATTTAGTTGTTCGTGTCATTTATTATTCTTTGGTTGCATTAAAAGAGATAGTGCCTTCATCCTTACCTTTCTTTGCCATCAGACCTTGGGGTTCTCAACCCTGAGTGACCAGCCCCCTCCCCCCAGGAATACTGAGTGTTTGTTGCCTTTGCCTCCTCCAGTCCTGGCTGCGGCTCTACGGCTATCTTCCCCAGGTCAGCGGTCGCATGTCCACCATGCGCTCGGCGCAGATACTGTCTTCCGCCATCAGTGACATGCAGCGGTTTTATGGCCTGCCGGTCACCGGAGTCCTGGACGAGGCCACGCAGGAGTGGGTCCCCGTGCCACGAGCACTTGTATTTTATTTCTATGCATATAAGCTGGTTGTTGCACACACCTCCATACAGGGTTTCTGTGTAATGTTTCTGTAGCACACAGGAAAAGCTTTGCAGGACCACCAGCCCCAGCGAATGCTGACAGTTCCCCTTGCTTCCCAGGGCCATGAAGAGGCCTCGCTGTGGAGTCCCGGACAAATTTGGGGGCCAGATCAAAACCAACGTTCGCCGGAAACGCTACGCATTGACGGGTCACAGGTGGAACAAGGAGGAGCTGACATTCAGGTAAAGGTGCAGTCTGAACCTCAGCACACCTTTATTAAACGTCCTTAAACTTCCTAAGAAACCTGCAGTATTAACGCACACACTGAGCGCCACTGAGAATCCTACTGTAGCCCAGCCAAACCCCTATGTTAAGGTTTGTAAACAGCCATGTTTACCCTGTTAATCTTTATTGGTGTCACAATGGTAGGAAGGAATGAAGGAATATTTAGATGCTGTGGTGAATGTGTCATTTGGTGGTCTTCTACCACCAAGAAAGACTGACCAGCTCCCCCCAATCTCCAGCATTCAGAACTACACACCGAAAGTGGGCCAGTACAACTCATACGAGGCAGTCCGCAAGGCCTTCCGGGTGTGGGAGAGCGCCACACCGCTGCGTTTTCACGAGGTGCCCTTCCATGAAGTCAAGTACAACCGGCGCAAGGAGCCTGACATTATGGTGTTCTTCGCTTCCGGTTTTCACGGTGACAGCTCACCCTTTGATGGTGCGGGTGGCTTCCTGGCGCACGCCTACTTTCCTGGGCCCGGCATGGGTGGGGACACACATTTTGACTCCGATGAACCCTGGACACTTGGCAATCAAGATCTCTCAGGTATTTTGACAAGGCCATTTGTGTGGGGGTTGGGGTCACATTAAAAGGTTGATTTATGAAAGTAATTGAATTATTTTGATTTTGAATGAGCTGAGAGGCAAATTATTCCCGTTTGCGTTTTGAGGTGACTTTAGCACCCTCCCTCTTCAGGGAATGATCTCTTCCTGGTGGCTGTGCACGAGCTTGGCCATGCCTTGGGCCTGGAGCATTCCAGCAATCCCTCTGCCATCATGGCGCCCTTCTACCAGTGGATGGACACTGATGACTTCCAGTTGCCTGAGGACGACCAGCGTGGGATCCAGCAGATCTATGGTGGGCCGCCTCTTCTGAAGCCAGGGCGTGGAGCTTGTCTCGCTGGTCACTTGTGGACTGAAAGCAGGAGTGGTCAGCCTGACCTGCACGTGGGATTATTCACGGATGATCATTTGAGTCGGGTTCACAGCCAACAGTGTTGAGGTTGAAATGCTTGTTGATCAGGTTTGAATATCTCGAAAGGTTCATCAAGTTTCTAGCTGTATGCATAATAAGCATAATATACTAAGTAATAACTGATAAGACTTGAGCAATTTTGTTTGACCTCCAAAGTTGTGGAAATTGTTGATTGTAGTAGGGGTGATGATGTTGGCCCACTGTACTATTTTATGCTTCTTGAAAGTTCACCTCTCCGTGGGTCGTGTCATTTATCGTGGCTTCTTAGGCACTACTCCATCTATTGCGGCTGCTTCCCAGATTCGGCCTTCTGACTGATCTTCTAGAGCAGGGGTGGCCAATCTTATCCACAAAGCACCGGTGTGTATGCAGGTTTTTGGGGTAACCTTTAGGTCAGCTGTGCAAATCCCAGGTGTGAGGACTCTTCAGCCAATCGGTCCTCTAATCAGTAATCTTATTAGGCAGTTGCAGTGAAAACCCGCACACACAATGCCGCTTTCTGGATAAGATTGCTTACCCTTGTTTTAGAGAATGAATTATGATTTTCAAGGTTGTGTGTAGTCATTGACTGTGACCGGTCTGGGGAAGATGAGTCAACTAAATAAGCTTTCATCATTGTGCTGGTTCTACCAGGTCCTCCAAATAACAGCCCCACCAAGTCTCTGCCTACCGTTACCCCCCGGGAGCCAGCTGAGCCAGACCACCGACAGCCCAGCCCCCCAAGGACACCCCAAGGCCCACCCCCCAGACAGCCCGACAGTCCCCAAGGCACAGAACGGCCGGACCACTATGGCCCCAACATTTGCGAGGGCAACTTCGACACCGTGGCCATGCTGCGTGGAGAGATGTTTGTCTTTAAGGTGAGGTGCCTAAGGGTGATATGTGGAAGTCTGCAAAAGAAAACGTGGTGAAGGCCTTTGCCCAAGGGGAATCTGTGTTTTGTTCAAACCGCCCTGGAGTGTGCTGCCTTCATAAGCGAGAGGAGTGGTTGGGGGTCGCCAGTTTAAATATAGAACCCTTTGGCAGAGCTTCTCGTTCTGCTTTTAACGGTGGACACTTGAATTAGCATCAAGTTCTGGATGCGTGCCAGAGAATCTATAAGCCTCCCTCGTGCAGTGGCTGTGCTGAGTGTGTTGCGTGTACATGCCACAATGTCTAAATGTCACATTAGTTTAGGTACTTCCAAATACTCTGACCAGGCGTGGATCCTAATGTTACTTAATGAACATATGGCAAGTTTTTCAGACCTTGAGGAAATGGTGTGGAAGCCTGATCACCTGCACCCTTCCCTGCCCTACAGGGCCGGTGGTTCTGGAGGGTCCGGCGGAATCGGGTCCTGGACAATTATCCCATGCCAATTGGGCACTTCTGGAGAGGGCTGCCTGGGGACATCGACGCCGCCTACGAGCGACACGATGGGAGGTTCGTCTTCTTCAAAGGTACTGTGTTTGAAGGTTTTGTACCCTCTAACCTTTCGTAGTGCTAGATAAACGGCCCATCTTGTAAAGTATATATCCCTGCAGTGACCTTTTGTTAATCATCGGTGATTAATTCTGGTTGTATCAGCGGCATCCACTGGGAGGGAAAGCCCGCGCCCTGTTGCGGGAAATGTGTATCTGGATGGAAAGTGGATCCCCTTGGCACCATGCGATTGGTTTATGATTGTGTTTTTCCTTGTTGCCGGGATGCAAGACTCCGCCCCCTTGCTGTAACCGGAGCCCTGGCGGCTGAATGGGGCACATGCGGGGAGGGTAGCCTGTATAAAGCCATGCCCTCTCTTGCTTTGGGTTACCACTAAAACTTCTCTCCCTTGAAGCAGTTATAAAATGAGAATTACACCAGTCTTTAGTTCTTTATTTGCATTGTTCAAGGTGATACTGTCTCACTGACTCACATGACCTTTAGCCTCATTCTGATGTTTATGTGCCAGCAGTTCAAACTTACCTCATTGTGACTTTCATTGCCCGGCCATAGTCTAACGCTTAGAAAATTACACTCTTAAGTTCTTTTCTGTATGTCGCTGAGACTAGTGTTCCTTGTTTTTAACATTAAAAACAGACGTTGAGTCTCTACCCCAGTAAGACAGCTGCAGCCCCATGAAAAACATTATTATAGTTGTTATTAGTGTTAATGATGTCAGCGGCCAAACATCCTAACATTTGGATTTTGGCATTTGGGGAAAATAGCCGACAGAAAAGGAGAGATTTTGGAGTCGGACCTCTGGCAGATGTGGCCACGAGTTGTGTCAGCATGCAGTTTCCAGATGCTGACTGCATGAGTTTCGGTTCAGGGAGAGAGTCGCTGCCAGTAGGACTGGGGGTGGGGGGTTTGCAAACAGCTGTCGCGTGTTGTACGACATTCTCACACTGAATTCCCACAACGTCAAGCTGACCTGTGCAAAACGGGCATTTTTTTGTGCTGGCTGCTTTGACATGGGCGATCCTCTCAACAGACTAGGCCAAGCTCACCAAACTGGGATAATGGGGAGTGGACACCAGTGGGTTTCCGGTCGGGATATCACCAGAGACTGGTTTGTTGTTTCTGGGGCTCCACACAAATAGTCACTTGGGGGCCCCCCTCAAGATGTTTTAAAAATTTAATAGCTATCGAACTAGCAAATCAGAAGATCTTAGCTATCTGGTTAGCAGAACATGCTGCTTTGGCATCTGCTAAATAAAGAATGTGTTTGTGGCCAACAGGGGGCCCCTTATCCTTGGAGGCCCCATGTAAATGTGTGGTTTTAGTGGTGGATGAACATCGCAGCTCAATAGCACATCACCACATCCATATCCCTAATCCCACCCCTGTCATCTCTAGGAAGTAAGTACTGGCTGTTTCGAGAGGCACACCTGGAGCCTGGCTACCCCCAGGAGCTGATGTACTATGGGCGGGACATCCCGTATGACAAGATCGAGACGGCCATCTGGTGGGAACCCTCAGGTTTCACCTACTTCTTCAGGGGGGACCGGTAAGAGACAGCCCCCCCCCCTTAATTGCACTTTGCCAAACCTTTGCATTTCAGTTACCTGAATTTGGAAGGGGGGCATTAGAGGGGTACGATGTCCTTCTCACTGCCTCTGACCTGCCACAGGTACTGGCGCTTTAATGAAGAATCCAGGGCTGTGGACAGGGACTACCCCAAATCTATCAACATCTGGGGGGAAATCCCGCCCTCCCCACGGGGGGCCTTCTTGAGCGACGATGGCGGTGGGTGAACGAGAGGAGCAGAGGGCAGGGGACCATAAAATAAGACAGAGGAGTGGGGAGAGGAGTGAACTTTAGGGTTTATTTGAGGCACAGGCAAATTATTCATATTTGTCGATTTATGTAGCAGTGAACATCATAATATTGTAGGTATAAATCATCTCAGAATTTGACCCTGACTGTGCAGCACTTGTACCATGTGCTTTAATCACTATTGTAAGCTGACAGTGTGTCAGTGTGCTAAAATGATTGTTTCTCTTTTTCTGTACTACACAGCTTACACCTACTTCTACAAAGGAACTAAGTACTGGAAATTCGATAACCTCCGCATGACAAGCGAGCCTGGATATCCCAAATCCATCCTGCGGGACTTCATGGGATGCTCTATGGATCCAGACCTGGACACGGATAAAGACACGGACGCGGGGCGCAAGTGGCCCAAGGTTGACGATAAGCCGTTCGACCCCAATGTGGGTCGTGATGGCGACCGTACCAATGAAGTGGATTACAAGGACGAGGAAACCGGTGACATCGATGTGGTAGTTAAGATGGATAACGGTGGGGCCAGCGTAATGGACATTGTCATGGTGACGGTGCCGCTGGTGCTGGTGCTGTGCATTCTGGGATTGATCTATGCGATAATTAGCACATTGCAGAGGAAGGGACCCCCGAGGTTGCTGGTTTACTGTAAACGCTCCCTGCAGGACTGGGTGTGACCCTGACACCCAACACCCACCTCCGTCCCCATGTCTCAGATACACATGCGCACACGCACTTAATCCCAAGTTTTGAACACAGTGATATTCACACGCATTGGTGCAAATGAACCACTCCTTACTCCAAATACTGTAGTCTATTTATACAAGTAAAATTTGCACATTTTTTAATTGGTTGGGTAACTTTATTTGTATGTAC
>JAAGVU020000008.1:20322055-20336850 GCA_011763525.2 Mormyrus iriodes
TAGCTCGTTTTTTCACATTTCTGCACCCCATTTTACCCCCATTGGGGTCATACAGGACCCCAAAGTGGATGTAAGGGTTAATTAGTTAATTAATACAGTCTATTGATGAGAAATCTTATCATTAGGATACACACACACACACATATATATATATATATATATATTATGTATGAATATATACATAGGGGTGGCACGGTGGTGCAGTGGTTAGCACTGTCACCTCACACCTCTGGGGCCAGGATCCATGTCTCTGCCTGGGTTCCGTTTGTGGAGTTTGCATGTTCTCCCTGTCATCGTGGTGTTTCCTCTGGGTACTCTGGTGTCCACCCCACAGTCCAAAAGCATGCTGAGGCTAGAGTTGCCAAATTGCCCATAGGTGTGAATGGTGTGTGAGCGTGCCCTGCAATAGGTTGGTGCCCCATCCTGGGCTGTTCCCTGCCTTGTGCCCATAGCCTCCGGACTCTCTGTGACCCCAAATGAGAAGTGGATACAGAAATTAGGTGGATGGATGGAATATATGTATATACGGTGCCGTCCACTATTATTGGCACCCCATGTAAAAATTAGTAAGAAGGGTTAGAAAAACATCACTGTTTGCTAAATTACCTTCATCTTGCACTGAAAAAAGAAGAGAAATCTCAAACTGAAAGAAGTTTATTCAAAAGAAATTCCTCATCAAGAAATAAATATTCTTAACAAAACCACGTGTGCCACAATTGTTGGCACTCCTACATTTAATACTTTGCACAGCCTCCCTTTGCCAATATAACAGCATGGACTCTTCTCAAATAACCTTTTATTAGGCTGGAGAATACAAAGCATGGCACCTGAGACCATTCTTTACATAATCTCTCCAGATCATCCAGGGTCCTAGGCCCTCTCCTGTGTACGATCCTCTTCAGCTCACTCCACAGATTTATATCTGAGATTATCAATAGGGTTCAGGTCAGGGGACTGAGATGGCCATGGCAGAACCTTGATTTTGTGGTCAGTTAACCATTGCAGGGTTGATTTGGACATGTGTTTCGGATCATTATCCTGCTGGAAGATCCATTGATGACCCAGTTTTAGTTTCCTGGTAGAGGCAGCCAGGTTTGGATTTAAAAGCTTCTGATATTTCATGGAATCCATGATGCCATGTACCCTAACAATGTTTCCAGGGCCTTTGGAGGAAAAACAGCCCAACATCTTCACAGAACCTGCGCTATATTTGACAGCTCGGACAAGGTTCTTTTAATCATAGCCGTTCTTTTTACACCAAACCTACTTTGAGTGTTTATTGCCAAAACATTCAATTCAATTTTGTTTCATCAGACTATAGAGCAGTTCCAGACAAAATTGTAGTAACATTTAACAAACTCCAGGTGCTTACCTTTGTGTATAACTGACAGAAAAGGCTTTGTCTGGCATACCTTCCAAACAATCTGTTGGCATGGACATGCTGTCTGATGGTGGTTATGGAGACTTGATAACACCAGGATTTTACTCTTCTTGCAATTCCCCAACAGTGACCCATCCTTCTTACTGTAATATTAACTTGGGTTCTCTTCCAGGCAAGTTTATCACAGTTCCAGTTGATGCCCACTCTTTTATTATTGCCCTAACTGTAGAAAAGAACATTTTCAGGCGAGCAACTATTTTTTTTAATAACCATTCCCTGAGTTATGAAGGGCAACAAACTTCTCCCTCATTTGGATCAAGTGTTCTCTTTTCTTTGCCATGATGATGGCTGGCTACGGGAATTTGGTTCTGTGTCTCCTCACATTTGTATCCCAGTTAATCAGGAAGTCATTGACTTCGGCTGGTAAGATCCTATACACTCCAATCAACTTAAATGTCTAATCTAAATGGGAAACATGCTTTTCAGTGCAAGATGAAGGGACTTCAGCAAGCAATGATTTTTTTCTAACCTTCCTTACTAATTTTGACAAGGGGTGGCAATAATAGTGGAGGGTACTGTATACATACATACATGAATATATATATATATATATATATATATATATACACACACACACACAACTTCTGCAAGACCTTTTACACTAAAACTTAGCCCTGCTTCAGACATTTTTAGCCAAATCTGCTGTATCTGTTAGTCCTTTGTGGGTCTTGTCACTGTTCCAGGAACATTTTACATTGTAAACAAACTTATAAGTCCTTGGCTCTAGGAGCCTAAGCATCTGCCAGTGAATCTCTCAATAAGCCATAATTTCTGTTGATCACCGGCCTTGCTCTGCTCTTTCATTGGCAGCAAGCAGCTGGAGCCCTCTGGTGGCCAGGATGAGAACGAGGTGACCACTGCCGGGGCTTCTGGTGACGCAGAGTAAGTGTGGCTCTCTGCAGTCCTTTAAGCAACCAAAGGCTATGTTTTTTGGGAGCTGTGTGTGGTTAAGCAGGTTAGGACACTGTCATCTGTAGGTTACTGGTTCAAATCCATGGTCGGCAGAGTGATCTTGTCATTGGGCCTTTGAGTAAGGCCCTTAACCCACAATTGTTCTGCCTAATGTCTGACCCTACTTTCTCAAAAACGTATGTTGGTTTGGATAAAAGAATCTGCTAAATAAAGTATAAATAATTTAATGCCACCAAACACTAAGGTGACCAGATGAAGGTGGTCATTATTGATTGCTCAGAAAGCTGTGTAGAACCTATGATCTAACACAGTTTGGAGATAAAACATGCCATTTTGAAATGACTACCTTGGAGCTTGATAGATCGTTTCTCCGTGATTTCCTCGTGGTGATTACGTGATGTCTACGACGCTGTCTGTGGGACGGTCAGGCAGCTGAGCACCGTAGTCAGGGAGCGGCTGCACGAGCTGCAGAGGCTCTTCCGGGAGAGAACCGAGCATGTCAGGGAAAGGCTCATCGACCCAGACGAATCAGATGAGGAAAGCCCCCCTTCCTGTGAGTGCCCACGGCACAGGGCCAGATTTCGGACCATCCCTGAGAACAGCGCCGGTCCGATGACACCCCTCACCCTCTCACACTCCACTGTGATATTTCACCCATAGCTCCTACCAAGAAGGCTGCTCCGGCCCCACCCCCACCTCCCCCCCCACCTGCTGGGGAGGAGTCAGCAGCCCCCACTGAAGGGGGGCTGGAGGAGGACCAGTACAACCTGTTGGGATACCAGCTGAAGATGCCATCATGGGCCAAATCTCTTCTGGCATTCTACTTTCCCCAGAGCATCGATCCTTACACCAGTAAGACTCACTTTTCATATTTGTTGAGTTTACCTTGGGTATTCGCTCCACGCTTAAGAGAGCTGTGCTTGACAAACCCCATCCCAGGCCTGATCTATGTGATATGGCTGTTCCTCGTCACCATGGCCTGGAACTGGAACCTGTGGCTGATCCCAGTGCGCTGGGCTTTCCCGTACCAGACGGCTGACAACATCCACCAGTGGCTGCTGATGGACTACCTGTGTGATGCCATCTACATCCTGGACATCCTCGTCTTCCAGCCCCGCCTTCAGTTTGTCCGTGGCGGGGATATCGTGGTGAGAAGGGGCACACTTTCATACACACTATTTTTACCAGCCTCAGATATAAGCGTAAATGTGTTTTGTTCCTTATTAATGAGGTTTTCATTGCTATTTGCATAACAGCAACGCAAATTCAAGTTCCAAATTCTACGTGTCACATACACAATCATACTCTGTACCACCATGCAGTGAAATGCCCTAGTTAAGCTCAATTCTGGAGATTTCACTTCAGGAATTATGGATGACTATTGCATATTTAAAATAGGCATAAAAAATAAGAACTTCTCCTTCTAGTGTGACAGAAAAGACATGAGAGACAACTACTTACAGACACGTCGCTTCAAGGTAACCACGCTCCTCTGAAGCTCAGTGATTGCATATGCTCACCACAGTGCTAGGCCTGACGGTTTTTATACGCATTTGTAGAATACGGGAATGTTTAATGGCAGTTCTACACAAGTAAAAATGGATTATCACTGCCATTTAGATGGATGTGCTGTCCCTCGTTCCCCTGGAGGTATTTTACCTGAAAACAGGTGTGAACTCCCTGCTCCGCTTCCCCCGACTGCTCAAGGTGAACATGCTCCATCAGCTTCTCAGTTTTATACTGAATGCTTCAGGTTTTGCAGCACTGACTCTATGGCTGGTGTAGTAACATATACTACATAATACTAGCAAGAATTTAAATAAAACTGTAGCTTTGAAATGCAAAACTTGAAGCCATGTATTTAGGATTAAAAACCTAGTAATTTTAGTTGCTTTGCATCATATCCGAATGTTGCACTAAAATGAATCAAATGTTGTGAAATATTCATTTCAACCTCCTACCAAAACTGCAGAAGCTGCCTTTACCCAGCCAGTCAGAGTTTAATATTAGTGATAATATTGTTGTTTGCCAAGCAGTATGAAAACAGACATGTTTTTTCTAACCATGCTGAATGACTGACTACGTATCTCCTTGGTGTTGAAACTCATTTATTGCTCTTCTATAGTATATGGCTTTTTTAGAGTTCAACGATCGCCTGGAAGCTGTCCTCAGTAAAGCCTACATCTACAGGTACATGGCTCAGTTTGAGTATGGTAGTCAGCATGTAACAAAATAAATATAAAAAGCCCATTTTATTCTGGAAGTCTAAATTGCCCACAATCCTTTCTGGTCTTACTGTACCAGTCAAAAGCTTGGACACGCCAAGCCGCCTACAAAGGAGAGTGATAGTGTCACATCACATGACCTGGCCACATGACCTTAACGCTGCAGAAATGGTTTCGGAGGAGTTTGACCAGAGAGTGAAGGAAAAGTGGCTAATGAGTACGTAGCATACAGTAAGTGGGAGCTCCTTCTGGACAGTTGGAAAAGTATCCCAAGAGGCCACCTTATGAAACTGGCATCCCAGTCCCTAGAGCAATTGGGGTTAAAGTCCTTGCTCAAGGGTCCAATGGTGACATCACTCTGCCACCCACGGGATTTGAACTGGCAACCTTCTGAGTCCCAACCCACAGCGCTACACCCCCCCAACAAATTATTATTTTTTGTTGAATAATTCTTTGGTTAGTGCTTAATTCCATATATTTTATGTTATAGTCTTTATAAATATTCTAGAACAGTACAAATATGAATAGTACAAATAAACCTCTCTCTGGGTATGTCCAAACTTTTGACTGATACGGTATGTCACCTGCCCACCCCGCCAAACTCCTACTGCCATGCCAACTTCACCATAGTCAACATGTGTGAAATATAAACCTTCCAGGTGAAGTTAATCAAAAGATGACTAATTCATTACAACAATGATCATGGTGGATGTCTACACTGGAAACTTTAGTTGAAAATACTTTCACCTGCTAAAGAAAGTCTCTCAGATACTCCTCTGAAAGTAAGATTCAGCCGCGTGTTTCCTTTGGCCCCGAGCCATCAGGGGCTCAGAGAAAATATAGCAATATAGGTCAACCTTGACATTGATCCATAAACCCAATTCAACAGCACAGTCAAGCCACCAACTCCCTCTACAGGTACTTTCTGCAAAAAGTCCAAGTTAAACATTAACATTGAATCCCTTCCCATCCATTTGCTTTCCCACCCCTAATGTCACAGGGTCATCTTGACAACCACCTACCTGCTCTATTCACTGCACATCAATGCCTGCCTTTTCTACTGGGGCTCTGCTTACGAGGGCCTCGGATCCACTAAATGGGTCTACAACGGTGTGGGTAACAGGTATGCAGATGCCCGTAGTCCTGCCACAATGATGGAAAATGTTTGCTCCTGACCTTCTGACCTGTGTCATTCCTTTTTCCAGACTTAGCTCTGGAATGACAGAATTATCTTGCTTGCTCATTCCTTCCCAGTTACATCCGCTGCTACTACTTTGCAGTGAAGACCCTGATTACCATCGGGGGTCTGCCAGATCCCACCACCCTCTTTGAGATCGTCTTCCAGATGGTGAATTACTTTGTGGGAGTCTTTGCCTTCTCCATCATGATCGGACAGGTTTGCAGTACTTATAAATGACTAATGGATGAGATCCTATTATTATGTTATTTCCATGGCAACACAGTTCATGCTTTGTTCATCTGTCCTTCACCCTTATAGATGAGGGATGTGGTGGGTGCAGCCACAGCGGGACAGACCTATTACCGAAACTGCATGGACAACACTATCAAGTACATGTCCTCCTACAACATCCCCCACCAGGTCCAATACAGGGTCAAAACTTGGTATGATTACACCTGGAAGTCCCAAGGCATGCTGGGTAAGGGAGGCAGTTACAGAAAGGTGTTCGTGTGTGATGTGGAACCATAGCTATGGATTGACATGCCTCTGCACGTTAGATGAGCGGGAGTTGCTGGTGCAGCTACCTGTGAAGATGAGGCTGGACATCGCCGTGGATGTGAACTATAACATCGTCAGCAAAGTTGCGCTTTTCCAGGTGAGTAAGTTCAACCAGTGATCTCCAAAGCTGGGGACACACCCCCACTTGTCTGCTGTACAACACATTCTTACCACAAAGCCTTCCATGAGTCATACTATGAAAAGATCTCTGACTTCCAAACAAACTCTTCTATGTACATGTTGCATGGCTGAAATTCAAACATGAATGTTTCATTTCAATGCTGCCTCTTCCACAGTCACCTGGATTCTGGACAGACATTGAATGCACATACCATTTGTTGAACTGTCATTTGCACAACAGACATTTTGCATTGTACTTACCATAAAGCTACAATATTTTCACAGTTATTTTCTTTTTTAATTTAGTTTTTCTTTACATAGTAATTCTCTACTTTTACTCGCGTTATTCTTTGTTGCATTTATTTCTACCTAAATTATCTTTTGTTATATTGATACCTTCTGTGATCCTGGAAATGTCCCCTCACAGGGATCAGTGAAGTTCCGTCTTATCTTTTTCAGCACAAGTCTCCCTTTTTCACCCCGTTTTTGACCAGGATGAGCAGCCCAGCATCATCTCAGCACTAATGTCTGTTTTCCTCCTCTGTCTTCCTTCTTCTTTACTCTTCTGACAGGGTTGTGACCGGCAGATGATCTTTGATATGCTAATGAGGCTTAAGTCTGTGGTCTACCTGCCAGGAGACTTTGTCTGTAAAAAGGTGGGGGTGTACAGCGTTGGGAAGCTTCTATGTTCTATAGCCCCAAGAAATTCGGAATGAACCATCGACTTTTTATAAACAGATCTATGTATTTTGTAAAACATTTTAGCCAATTCAAAATTCATGATTGAGGTGGAAGGATTGGCATATCATGTGATTCAAACCCCATCCATATTGCAGGGAGAGATTGGCCGGGAGATGTACATCATCAAGGACGGGGAGGTACAAGTGGTTGGGGGTCCGGATGGAAAGACCGTGTTCGTGACCCTGAGGGCGGGCTCTGTCTTTGGAGAAATCAGGTGAACCTTCTCCACGTCAGACCTCCAAAACAATACAATCAACAGAGTCAAGTACTAGAGTGCCCAGCTCAAATGAGATCCTTTATTCTATTTATATTTGAATTTATTTTGAGTTCTATGTTATAAAAACTGTGATCCACTTGGAAGAAGATAACGAAACCAAGAACCTTACATCACACTAATACCACTATTGTTCACAAGTATCACCTGGTAAATCTGACGTCAAATGTTGATGCTATCAGATATTTGTCAGACATTTAAAGTGAAACAGGCTCTGCTTGTATCCCTTAATGTCTGTCTTTAACGTCTGTAGCTTGCTGGCAGTGGGTGGAGGAAACCGCAGGACAGCCAATGTTGTCGCCCATGGCTTCGCCAACCTTTTCATCCTGGACAAGAAGGACCTGGCGGAGATCCTGGTGCACTACCCAGAGTCCCAGAAGCTGCTGCGCAAGAAGGCCAAGTGAGACCAGACCCGTCGACCTGCTTCAGTCACATGATCAAGTCACATGATTGCTTCTGGCCCCAACCTGTTTGGATGGGAAACTGTGGGTAGGGATATGAGTGGACCTCAGATGATTGGGGTTAAGTGATACTGGAGTCACTGCCCATCCTAGCACAGAAACCTTCAGAGGACCAGTGCAGTTTACTAGTTTGATTTCAGAATGAGGAGTTAAAGAATGTCATTACCTGTCTGTCCCATGGTCTGTTACCTATGGTTTATACTAGTAGGTATACAATTGTGCGGTGGGGGGTGTGTCATCCTGTCTCTTGTACATGGTGAAATTGTGACCCCTGTGTGCCAGGAAAATGCTGACGAAAGACAAGAAGCCAGGTGATGGGGGTGAGGGCAAGGGGGCCACGCAAGTGATTCCCCTGAGGCCAGACACCCCCAAGCTGTTTATAGCAGCACTGGAGGTCACCGAGAAGACTGGCATCATGGGAACCTTTGCCCAGCTAAGGGAAAGGAGGCAGACGTCTAGCGCTAGCTTGGAGGTATGAAGATGGTGCTTAGCACAGCAATTTAGGCCTCTGTGCTTGTGAAAGGTGCTGGCTCGTATCTAGTGCTTGACAGAGTAACAGCATCTACACTGGGCCCTAGAGAAAGGCCCTTAATCCACTGAAAAATGCTTGATGGATGACTGACCCTGTGCTCAGACCCCAAGCTTCACCCATACCTGTATATGTTGTGTGTATATTTCAACAGAGAGCATGATGGAATATGTAAAAATGAAAAAATTTCAAATGTACTTGCACAAAAGGCAAATGAAGCTTCATGTCTATGGCAGAGAGCTTAGGGGGTACAGACACCACAGTGCTTTGTCACCCCTATTATTTTACAAATATATGAGTAATCACTTTGGAAGAGAATTTCAATTTCCTACCCAATCAGCCACAGAATATTATCCATACACGACGCACATATGCAAGCTCACTTTACTGGCCTGGATGATATGCTGTTGGTATCTTACATACTTCCTTTGTCCCATGTGACCACGCCTGTCTCCCATTCCTCAGTCGTGTAGCCCCCCACAGGCACCTGGGTCACCTCCACCGCCCGCAAAATGATGACTGTAACCTGAAACACTTCTGTAAATTATCCAGCGAAATTAACGGTAAATTACACAAATCCGTCGACATACCTGTATTTTCTCAAACATTCTCCTCCATCACTTACACTCAAACACCGCGAAACCCAGGTGACTAAAACACTGTTGGTTCCTAATACTTTGTCTCTGTCCTGTGACCAGAACACGTCTCTCCGTCCTCAGCTGTCCACTCCTCACATTCCTGGACACCTTCTCTCACCTTTCAGCCACGACTCTGCCATGATACCATGACCCAAACTAGATGTCATTGACCAGGTGCCCGGGACCTCTGACATCCACCTGATCTCCCAGGAGATCCTCACTGTGGAATAAATGAAGGAAGTCGCAATTTAAGGACTATGATGAAGACATCCACCTTTACTCCTCTGTATCCCAACAACAGGAAGTGAGGTCATAAAGAGCTTGCAGGACACACCCATTTCTTGTATCTCACAAGAAAGAATTTACACCAGTTGGAATAACAGACCTTTTCTAATTATAGTCCTGAGCTCTCCTGTGAGTAACCACCATTTACATCCTCAGACACCATCTGTTGGTTTGATCTGGTCCTTCATGTAAGCTTTCTATCTGCCAATGATCTCCAGGTCTGTTGTGTCCTAAAACCACATGTCCATGTCTAAGTGTCTGCTGACATAACCCACCCTGCCACTCCGGCTCACCCCCACTGTCTGACCGCATGGCTGTCCTCATTGCCAGGAAATCACCAGTTTGTCCTCCCAGAGTCATAGGCGTGACGAAGGACACGTGAGAGAGTGATTCTCTCTCTGACGGCATTTTAAGGGGGCTTTTAAGGGGGTCAGAACCCTTCTGCCTCCTTTCAGTAAACATTAGTTAAGGGCTGGCGTAGACATTGTTGAGTTTTACAGAGGCTGGTGGCCAGACAAAGCAAATGAGCAGTTGCCTTATCCTTCAAGGCCCTTAGTCTTAAAATCAGTCTACTGAATTATAACACGTCCATTATAGGCAGAGGTGTTGCAGGGGCATGGATACCCTGGCAGATTCAGGGACCCCAGCACTTAACAGGAGCCCTGTTAAATAAACAGTAAATAAAATATGTAAAACTGGACAGGGGAGGGCAGAATTTCGAGGTACACCCCTAATTATAGGTGTTGCACAAATTGTGTATTCTGCATGCCATACCCTATGTATTTATTTCATATATTTAAATTATATTAAGGATTGATTGTTTCAACTTTGACCATTAGCCTAGGCACGGCACAGCATTCCAATAATGTTCTAGTAGTATTTGCTGTATGTCAGAGAAACTTCATTCAGCGTGTTAAATAGAAGAAGCCTGGAGCCAGGCCAGTTGCAGTAAAACACACCACTGAACAGAGGCATCATTGACTCTGGGAAACGGCGCATGTGCAAAACCAGTTTAATAGCATTGCGTGCAAGTTGGTGTGGAAAAATCATTTTATTTGGTTTTTCCATGGCTTAAGGCACTGGGCAAAGGCCCTAAAACAGATGCATTGCTAATGCATGTATTATGCAGTATATCTTTTAATAATTTCAACTATTAAAAGAATACTTTAAAATGTCAGTATAATGTGTGCTTCTATGATACTCCGAAAGGTGGTAGCGCCTCACTGCTTCTCCAGTTTGGACGTTTGTGTATGTGGAGAGAAAGAAAGGAAATCCTGAATGATTCCTGTTGTTTGTGATAATCAGACGAGAAATGGCGGGAATTGCAACCATTTATCAGGAAGAGGAAGACCCAACCTAACCACACATTTCTGAAGCGCAGTCTCCTGTCCAGACAAGCTGTGAGACCTCAGCCTGGGGCCTCCAGCATGCCCCCCATGTGGTCAGCTGCTCATAACCCCCCAGAATTTTCTACAAAAATAATACATGGCAGGCACCACCCCCGGCAATGTGTTGGGTCTCCACTGGACAGCAAAATGAAGGCAATGGGACACATTCACTCTTTTCCAGGCAATGGAAGACGGTGAGCTGTGAATGACATTAACTTTGAGAAGGTCTGTGTAGGAACACTCTACTGACATCCAGGGTTCATTGGTTGTTACTAAGTCATCACCATCCTTACTCATTGTAACTAGGTTATCTGGAGTACATCAGCAGCTTGATATGTTGATGTATGATGTATGACATAATACACTGAAAAGCATGGTTAATTCTTACAAGACTATCGTAATTAGGATTGTAGGAAAGCTTCTGGAACACTTGTACTCGTTTTTTGCTGATGTTTTACACACTGTTTCCAGTCTTATTGTTGATGAACAGCTGTGCTTTTCAGCTAATGCTTTCTCAGACATGTCACTCACTTTAGGCACTTTAAATATCAGCCACCATTCTATGGAAAAATTACATCCGTTTTAGAAATAACTTTAAAAGTTATATACTTTCATTTATTATGGAGGAACATTCAGCACAACATTCAAATCATATTCAGCTCAATAATAGGTGTAATGATAAAACAAAGGTCAGTGAAATCCATGTAAAATCCACTTTCTATACGATACAGATGTATGTAACAAACGTGGAGTGCTCATAGTGTGTTCAGTAGTTCGGTAAATGTTATATAGTGGATTCAAAATGTATCTCCTATTCAAAACTTGAATAATGAATTTTGTTTAACATAGCTATGGTAGACATGGTAAATTAAATACACGAACCAGTCTCAGAAATGCAGCCGATAACTATTGTGTTCGTGTATATGCCTGGAGTCCCCATCTATTTTTTTGTGCACAGGTTAAAACGCTTCTACGTTCTGCATTAATATACCAGACACGCTTATTATCTACATGGATATCTTTTTTATTATTTGCAACTTATGAATTAATACACAACATTAGTTTACCACTAATCCCCTTCGAATATGTTATGTTACTGAAATATTTTTGTTTTCCTACTGTTCTGAACACAGTGATCATGACTTGTAATTATTTAACTGGAGACTTTCAGTAAAAAAAAAAGAATTAAAATGATAGAATTTAAAAATCCAGTAAAATTGGCAATCCTTCGTTTTTAAGCGTATCTGAACTTCACACCAAATGTATTTTACCACAGTAACCGCACACTGATTCATGTAGGCGTCAAACTCAAGTTCTGAAATTACGGGTCAACAAGTGTCCATTGCTAAGACTAATTACCGACAGCCTAATGAAATACACTTTTGAATAATTAAGGAAGAGTAATACGCTGGAGCGTTAACCAGTATATACGTGGCACGCAAAAGTTTATTACCCAGGATGTGGCCAGACCCGCTGGAATAAAGTTTTCTTCCTCGAAAACACTTGCCTTTTTGAATAAGCTGCAGATGTCACTGACCTTGGGCTGTGTGTTGTTTCTCATAGTGGGACGCTGAGGTTACCGGCCCCCCCTGAATGAACCGGCCGCGTCACGTACGGATCCTGCGCTTATTCGTAGGGTCTTATTCTAGCGGCTCTGCGCCATTTCGCTGCCGGCACTTAGGGGCTTCAAACCTGCCTGCGAATAACTTTTTCCGTTGTACTAATTCCGCGTCCGCTGACTCACTATATGGCACTGACAGAATCCCTTCACTCCCCGAATCCTTGCCTGTGAGACGCCGAAGTGTTTGTCTAGTTTAGTTTAAGGCGAAACTCCTTGGAGATTTAACAAGGAAAGTTTTCTGTGCATTTCAGAAACGCGTCTTCGGGTCCGAAAGGTAAGTCCCTTCCAGCATGTTAATTTCCATTATGTTTACGCTCTTTTGTTGCGTTTATAAAACTTTGCGCAACTCTTGATTGTGTGACTTACACACACAAAAACATAATTTTTAAAGGGCATTTCAGACGACATGCGGTCACTTTGAAATAATTTGTCTTTCTCAAATTCTCTAGTAACCAAATAGGTGGATCTAGATTAAAACGGCATGACCGGTTTCATTTTAGAAATCCCTCTCAGTTGTGTGGCTTTAACCGAATTGCGTAACTATTGAATTGTTCTAGTTTTCACGGGCATCCACTAGATCTAAATGCCAAGCGATCGTTGGATATTTTCCAGGAGTATTTTCTTTCCCTCAAATGCAGTGTGAAGAATTTTAAAGTATGCTACCATCCGTCGCCGATCTTTCACTTTTTCATAGGTAGTTTTCACCGTGGATTTTCAGAATCGTTTAATATAGCTCTTGTACTTTGTACAGTTACTGTCTTTTTGGCCATTTCCGGACATTCAGTTTTTGGTGTTATGTAAACATTTTCTTTTTACAGATACAAAATTGCTTCCAATTTGCCTTGAATTTGAGGAATGGATGTGCCATCATGACTGAGTTAAAGATGGTATTACAGAAAATTAACTCAAAGTTGGAGGTTGGAGGAAATGCTTTTACAGCCGGCGGGCCCTTTGCTTCTCACGGAGGAAGGCTGATTGCCCAATGAATACAACTGTCATTGTGGGAATAGCTCTCATCGGACTGGTTTGCTTCTGACTTTTAATGTGACGTGTGCAGTGTCACTTTTTCCCTTGCTTTGTGTGTGCTTGCATATGTATGTGAGTTTGCACATAAATTTTAGTGCATGTGAAGGTGAAAGTCGACGCACTGTTGCAATAAGGGCTGACAGATGGATGCCCTATTCATTTGAGGCGTCACATAGTTGGGGTGTTACCGAAGTTAACACGTTGCTGACAATAAATACTAGTCAGTGACAGATGATGTGAATGTGGTCTTGCGTAGGGGGAAATGGGAGGTACCCTGTCATTAAAAAAAGAAAAAACATTTAGCTGGAAATGACTTCATAGGATGTCTGGAGACCAGGAGGGGCAAATGGTTTATTTTCTCACCAGTAAAAGTAAAAAAAATAGGCCTAAATATCGGCGTACTGTTAAGTAAATCTTTCTTCTATATAGACGCTATTTAAATGCCGAAAAAAATTTGAGTCTATGAAAAAGAAGCATTAAGATGTTAGGCACCCTGGATCCTTCATCTTTTTTTTGTCATTAATTGATTCCGAGTAGGAAATTCAACCTGGTGACATGCCACAGACCCGTCAAATTCAGACTTTTTAGGAAACAAATCATGCTAATGGTTTTCCGCTATTGAACAAAAGCTTCATTTTTTTTCACACCAGAATGTTTTTAGGTTACAGGGGTCGCCACTGTATCCGGAAAATGAACCATAATCTTAAAGTTGTAAAGACTGAGTACTTTCTACTGAAACCTTAACTGTCATTCGGTAGAAAGCATTGACAACCGAGCCATTCGGATGTTCTTTTTTTAATAATGCCTATTATATATTTGAATCTGAATTCAGTTGGATCCGAATTCACTCTTAAGTTCACACAGCTTTATCAGTTCACAGGCTGTTTTTAATCCAGTTATTTGACAGGCAGGAGTGGCAGTCATTTATTGTCGATTTTATCCACCAGGTGGCGTCTTGACTTCATCCTGTGTTCAATGGTTCTATAAAATGAGATGCGGTATGATTGTTATTATCAAATGGCACGAATTTAAGTCAGAGCATTGCATGGATTATTTTATGATTTAATTTACGGACTTTTTTTCTAAACTCCCTTTCCATAGTTGAGGGAAGATGAATAACATGGATTCAGGCTGAGTAGTCATTTTTTGTGTACCTCGTAAAGTCCAACCCCTTTGCGTTTTATTTTGCGGTCACTTTTTTTCCTGTATCTGCCTAGTATGTATGATTGTTCACGTTGGCTTTCCGTGGTTCTGTAACCCTTAACCCTCACATCCGCTTGGGGTTCTTTAGGACCCCACTAGGGGTATATGGAGTGCAAACCCCCAGATGGGTCAGTGTTCGTTTTGGGCTTGTGGTAAAGATGGTGTGAAAAAGAATATTCATTGTTAGGAGTCC
>JAAGVU020000008.1:20360657-20381701 GCA_011763525.2 Mormyrus iriodes
GACTGCGCACCAGTGCACAAAGCAAGGTCTATAAAGACATGGATGAGCGAGTTTGGTGTGGAGGAACTTGACTGGCTTGTGCAGAGCCCTGACCTCAACCTGATGGGACACCTTTGGGATGAATTAGAACGGAGACTGCGAGCCAGGCCTTCTCGTTCAGCATCAGTGCCTGACCTCGTAAATGCTCTCCTGGAAGAACGGTCAAAAATTCTCCTAAACGCACTCCTAAACCTTGTGGAAAGCCTTCACAGAAGAGTTGAAGCTGTTGATAGCTGCAAAGGGTGGGTCAACTCTATATTAAAGCCTATGTATTAAGAATGGGATGTCATTAAAATTCATGTGTGTGTAAAGGCAGGTGTCCCAATACTTTTGACAATATAGTATATATCTCAAATGCTGCGGGCTAAATTACTGACTACTGAGCACACTACGTTTATAGATTTTTAGAATTATTTTGGGAACACTTGATGGGGCAAAAATAATGTAGTTATGTACTGATCCCATGTTCATTAATCATTTTTCCATTTTAAAGGTTCATGTATTTCATGCAGTTACTACATTTGTTCATGATTTGTACCTGAGTAGTAACTGGGTATTTTCTTTACGCTGTTTGATTGTTATGTAAGTATAAAAGTATTTGTTATTCAATATCATTGTGCTTGTGTAACCTACTTGCACAATGACAAAAATCCTCAATTTTTGAACGGGCCAGCAAATGCTTTGTGAGATTCAACTTTCAAAAGACTTGGACACTAAACCCAGCTGACATCAGAGACTGTGGAATAGCTTTACAGGGCATGTGGCACGATGGTTATTGCAGTGAGAAATTGACCTTTTCAAGCTCAGAGTAGATGCCTGAGATGTTGTTGGAGGGTGTCCTCCATAAAGATTTTTTAGCTGATGCTTTTAAATGGTGCACCTTACATTTATATGTGGTGTTTCTCAATATGCATTGTAAGCATGTACTTGCTTTCTTGTATACCTATTTGACATCATCTTCCATCGCCGAAGACCAGTTCCAATACTAAGAACATAAGTACACAAGAAAGGTAAAAATCCCCGGATACAGGTCTTGAGCCGCCCCAAATATCAAGGATACATTGGTTGCATCCTTGCCAAATGAGACCAATCCCATTCATTGCACCCCAAATACATTCTTGGGAAGCAAGTTCAGAAACCCACTCTTGCCAAGACCACAAGTATGATCTTTGCGTTCTTGGTATTGAGACACACCCATAATTTTTTGGTTTTACCTGGTTTGTTGTATATTATACTGAAGACTGATTCTGAATGTAAGTTTATCACCCAAATGCCACTGGCTCCCTTCATCCTCCAAACTCACCTGAGCGGTGTGATGTCATGTACTGTATAGACCCCTTTCACTTGGCGAAATGCCTCTCAAATCTCAATAATCACGTACCAGCTTCTGGTTTAAAACTAATGTATAACTTGTGTAATTCGTCTGTAAACCATACTGGAAGAGAGAGAAGGCACATAATATTAACACAAAATGCAACAGTCTTTATTTTTAAAATTCTCTCTGATACAGGCTGAACCAAAAATGAGACACAAAAGCTGTCTTACAATCCATGATCAAACTTACCAAAGGTTTTTCTTAGAAGCCCCATGTTTCAAACCCTGCAAAGATGCCTCTACACACTAGAACAACTTCTGCTCCACAGTTCATCCTGTGTCTGTGCTGATGTTATTGGTCTCCATGGAAACTGTTACCGGGCACCAACAGTGAATTGTTATGGCAAACCGTGGCAACACAATCTTCTGTAACAAAAGGGAAATGACTAGAGGGATAGCTAATAAGTTACTAAGATATAGTAACCTCTTAGCTATTTACTGTATTTCCCAAAGTCTTTACTATGATATAGCAAAGACTTTGGGAAATGTAAAAATACATAAAAGAATGTGATCTCAACCGTGGGTGTGTTGACATATAGCTGGTAGGTGAAGGTTTTCTGGATAATAAAAAACAGGTGATATCCACATGCTGAACAGAATGAGGGAAGATAAGTGAGAAATATTTGTTCCTTTTAACTTTTCGAAACATGACCACACACAAGACTTGATATGCCTGACTACCAAGGGTGGTTTCAGATCAGATGATACCTGACGATATGGTAAACATGATTCCACAGAGGACCACATCCCAAAACATTTCAGGAAAGCAAAACTGCAATTTCCAACAAAACCGCCTCTCGCTAACTTGTCTTGACTAGAGCTCGGTCAACAAAATATTCAGCCAACATGCAACCAAGCGTGATTATAAAGTATGCTGGTTCAAACTATGCTGTAGAAGAAGCTGCAAAATACAGCATGTACAGCTTTTTATATAAGACTCTGAGCAAAGAGGGGCTGGTTAGCCCAGCCTGTTTGCACCCTTCAGGACAACTCCTTAGTTAAGGCTCAAATGTGGAGTGAGGGGTTAACTACCTAACTAGTCCTACATTAGGAGTTCTTGGTCTCACTTCTTCCATATTTTTTATAAGGTCAAACACCTACTAATGTGACACAGGCCTACAAAAGCAGAGTTTAATATCAAAAATATACAAATTAATTTCTAGCTTATATTTGAATTGGTTGCTCTTATAATACATTTCCCAGCGCCATACAAAAACAATGATACAACGTAACAGTGTATGATGAACATGGTAACAGCTGTTCATCTCTTGACAGACGCCTGTTCTTGCACATGGCACTAAATTAAATAAGGAAAATAAATAGAAAGGGGGAGAGCAAAAAAAAAAGTCTGGATGAATCTACTGAAGGCTCGATTTCTATATTTTACATGACAATAAAATGCACCAATCCTAGGGCCAGGGGTAAAAAGTATGTTAGATCTCAGCTTAAAGAGAGAGGAAGATTCCCTACCTTTGTGAACCATAAATAAATAATAATACAAAATAAAAACAAGTGCTGCTCTTAAAAAGGGACTAATCCCAAACACCCAAAAAGGTGTTATGTATCTTAAAAAAAAAGGTCATTTTATGTGTAGGATCCATGTGACCAATGAAAACTTGACTTCAAGCAAGGAATAAAGGTGGCGGTAGAGCCATGTGACTTAGAGAGCCAATAGTAGCATCCTCTGACTTACCTATCTAAACAGAGTTTGAGCTTACACTTGCTAAGTGTTTTAAGGGTACATTTTTCTTCAAAAAACAGAAAAAAATAACAGCAGATGCTCCTGGCAGTGACTGTAGTAATTAAGTGGGCAGAGAGCTGCTGCTGGTGTCTCCTTGCTATAAAAAACAAACTTGACTCCAACTACCCCCTCACGATAACACAAAAACAGACCTGCAGCTACGGACAGTTCGCCTTTCGCATGCTGACATGCTGCTCTTAAAGACCTTTGCTGTCGACTCCTGTAACATACACAGCATGTTTCAATATCACTCTGGGCTCTTCAACAGCACATGGCTAGATTTGCCGTGTTCATTGACTTTAAAACACAGTAGTGGAGACCTCGCTCCTGTGCTCCTATTAGCACGGTTACAAAGTCCTCCTCCTCTTCAAGAAGGGTAAAAAAAAAGCAGGGGAGGAAAAACTAAAAGTAGAAAATAACAAGCACACAAAACCTATTCTTTCTGTCAGGTTATAGTACAACTGTAATCCAAAAATAGATGCATTTTCCTTGCTGTGACCTTCTTCAAAAATGTAAAAAATATTCCTTTTGTGTTTTACTTTTAGTCAAATTGCTATTTACAAGTCCTTTACGAGAGAGTTCAGGGGTCAAAGGTTTAGAATGGGAATGTCAAAAAGGTCACAGAGGCCTTCGCTCTCATCGAGGTTGTATATGTAGTCGTGGTCGCCTGGTGGAGGAGAGAGTCGCAGCAGGGGGGAGAAAACTGCAAGGATATGAACAGAGAGTCACATCATATGAGCATGAGAAAACTGCAGGGGTACAGAACAGAGAGTCACAGGACATGAGCATGAGAAAACTGCAGGGGTACAGAACAGAGAGTCACAGGACATGAGCATGAGAAAACTGCAGGTGTACAGAACAGAGAGTCACAGGACATGAGCATGAGAAAACTGCAGGGGTACAGAACAGAGTCACAGGACATGAGCATGAGAAAACTGCAGGGGTACAGAACAGAGAGTCACAGGACATGAGCATGAGAGCATTCACTGCAAACCTTAGGCTGGGAAAATTAGATCAACATAGACTATGAATTTCTCTCTAGAACATTCCTTTTAACAACTGCTACTTTGGTCTACAAGGCCCATGATCACAATCAAACAAGCAACCATAAGGGGAGTCTGCCACAACATAGTGCCAGTCCACAATTAGAAAAAATGGCTTATCAGCAATATTTGCATCCACAGCTACACCAGGGCTCGCAAGCTGAACCACAGCAAGGCGGACTGGTCATACCAACCTTCTGAGGACATGAGCTCCTCCAGGAGATCGGCGCTCATGATTTCTTAAGCCGAACAGGGACGCAGGGAAAGACAAAAATGTACATGTAGAAAAACAAAGATGTAAATGGCAAAAAAGAAAGATAAATAACATTATACCTGTCTTTACGCTCATGGTCAGAGTCAAACCTCTCACACTTGAACTACATCATTGCTGATTACCTTTAGTGGGGTCGAACATCTCTGAGAATTCCTTAGGAAACTCCATCACTAGAAAAAAGAGTATTCAGAGGGTAAGAGCACACTTGCTCACAACCAAATTGTCCTGCTTCCTCTGGACCTAACCATAAGGCACTCAATAAAACCCAAGTAGAATTAATGACATTCTGAAACATAATCTAAGTGTAACTCACAGTCCGGAACATCAGCCTTGACCGTTTCAAAGACTGCCACAGAGGGTGGGACCGAGGAACTCTGGTCTAATGAGGTGGAAGACTGGAGTAGCTGGACGTCCAATGATGTTTTGGAAGGGGCAGGTGCATCTTTGGTGGTTGAGGCAGGTTCAACGGCATTGGTGCAACTCGATGCCACTAATAAAAAATGGGCAGAAAGAATAGAAAACGGGATGAAAATTGGAGAATAACTTTGCTAGAAGAGCCATTAAATTAGAGAAAAACCCAAGAGTATTTTTGGCAATAAATAAAAAAGCTGTAGGCTGGCAGCGCGGGTCTGTCAGGTATTCTCCAGCAATACAAAGAAGCTCCAGGCCCAGGCCCCCACCTGAGGCAGGCTCAGAGGCACCGACGCCTGGGGTGGAGGCAAGGGAGACCGTAGAACGCCGTCTGCGGGTGCCATCAGGAGTCTGAGGGGCACCGGGTCCAGTCGATGGTGGCGTCTGCTTAGGGGTGGTGGCTGGAGCAACCGCTGGCCCCGGGAACATGTCCTCGGGCGGTGGGACAGGCAGCACCACCGGGGTGGAGCCCAAAGGGTCCTTATTGACCAGCAGGACCTCAATTGGGCTCATCACACTCTTCAGATGAATCTGATACTTTTTCTGCCTGTTTGATACCTGCAGGGAAGAGTATGGATTGAGGAAGGCGTGAGATAAGGGTTGGAAAGGGAAAGAAGGATTAAATGAGGGTGAAGGGGGGATTAACCAGGAGCTAAACCGACCGTCTCGGGGATGGGCACTTCTAGCTGTGTGCCTGAGGGAGCGCGAATGGCCAGGAGGGTGTCACCTGGGGGGAGACGGGATGAGGGAGGGTGATGCAGTGACAGAGCAGAAGGTAAAATGGTTAGTGCTTAGAACAGAGCATGCATGACACACAGAGAGCACGACTAAAGAGCTTACCTTTGAAGCAGCTGCATATGTCATCATGAGTAACATAGGCCAAGGTTAGCCTGAGTTAAGGGCGAAGCAGGGACACAGCATGAAGAAGGCAGCAGCCTCCTGCCCCATCATGCACATAAACCTGCACCAATCACAGTAGTGTCATTCTCTTACTGCCTCGTTCCGAGGCACAGGTGCGTTAAGGGCCATTTCCGTAAAGGATATCGGCTGTTCTGCGTGTCGTCCGTCACGTTTTTGATGCTCTGCTGCACCCAGACCCTCTGCTGGTCCAGCTCATGTTCCCGTCGATCCAGGTCCTCCAGCTCCCCCTTCAGGTCGATCAGCTTGTCTGCAATTTCCCGCGTGTTGCAGCCTGGCCCCACACCCCTGCGACCAGAGCAGAGCAGAGCAGAGAGTGGGGGTGTCAAACAGCTCTGAAGTGAGAATTGTGTCAGCAGCACTCACATGGCCAGCTACTGGAAATGTTGTATTTGAATCTACTATTTATAAACTTGCACATGCTGAAATGCATGCAAAAATGAACATACACATGAAAACATGCATGTGCGGCTGGATTGCACTATAGATCAGAGCACACCCAGCACTCACTTCCATTGGATGCTGTTCTTGGACTTCTTCTCAATCAAACCAATCCCTTCCAGCACGTTGGTGATGTCATAGATGCGCCTCTTCTGCCTGACCGCAAGTGTGTCAGCTGCCTGTGCAGGATGAGAGGCCTGTTTTTACCTACAATTAAATGAGACACTCCATCTGCGCTAGCCATGACCTTTCCCTTTCCAGGTACGGAAAATGTCACTTATTGTCCCCTAATAGGTGTTTTTCAAAGTATTTAGAATCTATAATATTATTTATGAGGTAAAGTAACAAAATTCAACTGTCAGCCTCCTAAAACAGGGTATTCATCCATCCATTGTCTAACTGCTTATGCTGGGCAGGGCTGTGGAGGAGGCTAGGGGTATGGAACAGAGTCGGTTCAAAGTCTGCATTTTGAAATTTAAAGGGCTAATTAATAACAGGCATTGAAATTTGCATTTAATATTTTTGAAATGTAATACAAATTTTGTCCGGAGTTTGCAAGATGGATGAAAATATTACTAATGAGATTTGCTTTGAAATTGTATCTTAATGCTCTTAAATTGAAGTTTAACTAGTCTTGCCTTAATTTTAGTCCAAGTTTAGGAGCTCTTCCTTCATTGCTTACAATGTGTTTCCCTACTTCGTCAGACTGGTGCACTGAAATGCTGAAGTAGGCCACTATAAGAATAATCTGATTATATAGCATTTTCGATAATCACTCCATATTACTGGATAATCTAACTGCATCTGCAGTCTACATTTTCAGCATTAAATGGGAAAGTGAGAAGTAAAGATAACAGGAGTTAAAAAATAAACCAGCTGTTAGCATCCATCGGACCAGGATGAATTACTCCACCACTGCCTGTCCCTGTGAGATTCTCACAGCTGCAACATCGCAACACATCCTCTCGCTTTACCATATTAATATATTCATAAATCAGCCACAAAGTTGAAAGTGGTCACGTGAACAGAACAGCATAACCCTGCAATTACTACATGCTATATGATGGGTCAGTGTGTTAAAATATGATGCAATAGCTGTGAGACAATATAACGCTAACAAAACAAGCCAAATGGGGCGATTAGGTGATTCGCAGTAATTAGGATACTTGGCACAATGATACCAAGTAACAGCATTGTATCAATATTGTCTCATTACCGTTTGCTTCTTTAACGACAAACGAATAGATCGCTCTACGAAGAGATACCCCAGCTGAACCCGTATTTTTAAACACGCGTAGTTCTTTTTATTATTGCGAACAATCTCCGCAGTACAGTATGCGCGGTTATGTCATATTCCTTCGGTTCAGTGTTTTTTTCCCACTGGGAAAATACCGGCCAACCACCCACATCGCTGTCACTCACACGGGGGACAAGCCTACGGACTGAGCTGCACTCCCCTTTCCCGTCCTGGATGAAGTTTCAGTTTCCATGGCGACACAGCGGGAGAGGCGCCGTTGAACAGCTCGCGATCAACTCACCACGCGCGACCCCCGTGGACGGCTCACGCGCGGAGAGGACACCACAATGCAAAAACACCTTATCTCCGTTCCTATAAAGGAACCAACATGTGTAACTATAAGTGTTGTGTTCTGCGGCAAATATGCAGGGTTTATTGTCTTTTTTTGATGACCAAGAAACGTGCGTCAAGGTAGAAAGACCTCAATCAACACGTATTTTGCGGTATTAAAAAAATGCATTTACTCCTTGACTCGAATAAAAGTGCACATAAGCGCTAAGCGAATATACATGAACTCAGAAACTCCTACGTTACTCTTATTTAACTCCAAAGCAGACTTACACATTATACACATTATACTTTTACAGTTGGGAAATTTTCGGTAGCGATCAATATTAAGATTAAATTTTCGTATAATTACTTGTCATTATTGTGAATACGGGCTAAATGTGTACTGGTGACTGTTCTGCGTCGTCTTGCTGCATAATAACAATCAGAAAATACTTATTATTCCAGCCCCAGGGGACATTCTGTACGAGCACAGCCAAAGCAAAACAATCAGCTAACTATTCCCTAATATCAATTTAGATGTAATTAAATCAGACAACGAATTTGGGATAAGAATATCCCAAGTGAAGAGTCCATTCCGACGAGGGGTACATATTAACCCCTGAATAACCTGGTCGATTGGAACTCTAAGCATGCAGCCTCGGGTAAAAAAAACGAGATTTCAGCATGCTTATTTGGCATTACAAAACGATGTTTGGCAGCAGATTTAAAATGCAACATTTACATCCCTATCAATCACTCGCAATGAGCAAAACATGCTTACGACTTTGAGGTCTAGCACTCCGTCCTTAGCCTCCTGTAGTAAATTAACAAATTTAGTGGTGAGCAAGCCGAGACTCTTTTCATGCCGGCTCGGCGTTTGACACTGTAGTGACTCAGCCATGGCATCCAGCTCAGTTCTGCTCAGCTCCAAATCCATCTGGTTACTGTCCGGTTCTGAATGCTGGGGTTGTTGCTGGCCACCGCGGAACGCTGCTTCTTACACCCTCACGTCGCCACGCCAGATTGCGGTGACACGCGCCCAGCTGCGTGCTACGGCTGTGGGCCACGCGCGGATCGTCAGTCTCGAGCAGGTTCGACCCAAGTTCGGCTCACAGATCCCGGAATCCGTTTGATTCGCAGCTACCGGCAATGAGGTCCTACAGTATAAAGCCGTTAGATGTGCGGTGCATGCTGGGATGGATTTAAACCTCAGGGACCGTCTGCAAATTGAAACCCGACGGACGACTCGTAAAACATAGTGCTATTTTATGATGGGTTCACTATCAGAGTAGCCTCTTTCAGAAATTGTGTAATAAATCAAAAAGTTTATTCATGGTTTATTCTATAAATTCTACTGTGTAGTTTGTGTAATAGTAGAAGTAGGCTAACAGATGCCACTTAGCGAGTAGAAAATACCTAGTTAATTCTGGGCAGCGAAGCAGGATGGTAAGCATTGCTTTCGACCCAATTTGTTCTACAAATTTAAGTTGTACCATAACGATTTAAGATCAATCAGTATGACCAAATCTATTAAATGACTTCACACAACAAATTATCTAAGCTTTAAATAGCCGGCAATTTACGGAATTAATCGGATGTTTAGATACGTAGTAAATTAAAACATTTTCGGTTGCGGTGTCAACACACACGAATCCGCAGCGCGCCTCAGAAACTGCGATAACAAACAACTAATTTTGATAGATCACTTTTTGTTTGCCAGTTACAGCAAAACAGGGCAAACACGCTGACTATCCTGGTAGTTTAAAACTCCCTCCTACAGAGACACCCAACGACAGCACTGCACTTACTCTTTAAACGATACTTCCCGTTTTCTATCGTATTAACCCAAATATTCAAGTGTCACCCAATGAACTGCTGCTTGTGTTAAGGGGGTGTATCCAATTGACACACCGCGAAGACACACGAAAAAGCGTCCCTCGTGTTCTCTGCGAGTATTTCCAGAGGACAGGACGCGTTTTATTTTATTTTTTATAACAACTTTGCGTGGGTAATTACGTAGGTAAACTTAAGTTACAATTTTGAAAATCCGTCTCCCATAAGTAATATAAATTGAAAACTTATGGCGCTCAATCGGCTTCATATCACTATCGGATCCTCGTGGACCTTTTTCCAAGTTTCACCCCATAGGGCGTGGAATACATATACATTACCACAGACACAAGTGTTTGCATTCATGGGCGTCGTTCGGTCCGATCGCTCGAGGTTTAAGCCCCGAGTATTTTAGCCTCGATACCAATTTTGCTTCAAAAAAATGCCCCAGGTAAACTTGACTTAGCCCCTGATCTTTTCAACAACTAGAAACTCCCCTGGTTTGCTCTAATAGGAAAACAGGTCAATTCAGAGCATTTTATTAAACTTCATTTAAAATTTTTTTTAACAAGAATGCAAAAAGTATGGCATGTACAAAAGTAAAATGCAGATGAAGATTTTTAATGTATTAACTATAATATGCATACATATAGGAATCCAGTGGAAAGAACTACAGGCAAAACTATGAAGTACGGAAAAAAAAATACAGCGTAAGGACCAATGCATTTACAAAACCTTCAAAATCATTACAAAAAGGCTTCTATTGGTCCATCATACTTTTAATGTTCTTTATACAATCTCAAATATTCTTATGTCACAATTTACAGGCATCTGGGGGAACCCATAAACACAAAGTATTATACCCTCCAACATCCTTAATGAGTCATCTGACCCCTCCCACACATAATTCCCCAGTACATATAACCCAGCATACGGCTAGTGCTCCGCATCATCCCTGACCAGCTGACGAGGTCATAAACTGCTGCTTCTCCTAAATGCTTTTTAACAAAACTAATTTTAGAAACAAAGGGAAAACAGGCAAACAGATTTTCAAGGTGAGCAGATCTGTCTGTCGCTGGGGGCACAGTAGTTTTGTTTCGCCAAGTTTAACCCGGCTTGATCGCCATCTCAGTGCTGTATTTTCCAGGAGGCCTTACCATCTCATTTTAGTTACTTGCAAACATTCACAGCACTTGCTTGTTTTACAAATGCTGCCTCCCCCCAACCTCCATCACAGTTATGGAAGTCTCTAGGAGGGAATGGATTGACGTGTGCCTGATAGGTCTGATCATCTCGGTGCTGTTGGAGTGACGGAGGGAGATGGGACCGGGTCAGGACTCTCCTAACGATGCAACCACACTAGCTGGCACCGGTGCCCTCAATCACCTGCTGCGCTTGCTTCTGGCCCATGCAGCACTGAGCCACAGACTGGAACAACCTGTTTGTGACCAAGAGGTTAACAAATGGGTATATTAATAACGTGGAAAGATACATTTTAAAACAGGCCCCCCAAACATTTCTAAAATTTATCAGCTGAAACATGACATTTCAAATTAAGGTTCTGTTGCCACTGCATTCAAGCAAAGAAAAAAAAATCTTTGCATGAAGAATCTGTAACTAGGTGGTGTCAGAAGGTAATCTTATGAGGCTGTTTGGCCCTTCAAGATCTCCGCCTAACAACCCATAATAGTACTGAGAGACACAGTCTAGCCTATCGCATAGTCTTAGTGAAGCATCACCTCTCCTCTCTTAGCGATACACATCATCATTCAGTGCACAAGCAGTACTACCCATCCTTTAGGGTTTTATTCACCTACATCCAGAGAAAGTTCTGCAAACCCCATTCTCTCTACTAGGAGATATGTTAGCAATTTTCATAAAAAGGTGGCAAGATCATTTCAGGCATGGCTGCCAAAATAAGATTTCTGGAGGAATAGTTAATTGAATCCCAACCTATTTCAAGTCGTAATGGCCTAATTAAAACAATTTGCAGTATTTCTATTGATACCTTATCAAATACGAGAAGACATCAAAGTCCCCCCCACCCAATTGATAAATTACTTCTCTATCTCTGGTGCACAGTGCACAAAGTCATGGCTCCAGAATTTGAATGCAGGATTCTTGATGAGTTCGATGAAGGTGATGAGCAGACCCCAGGGGTGTGGTCGGTTCACGATCAACCTCTCCAGCAGGACCCTGCAGCAGAGAGCAGATTAAACTGATCCATCCGGAGCTAAAGCATCCATCATTCAACGTGTGAACTAGTCAATCACACCAAACACTGCATTCAGCATTGCACGTACACACAGGTCTGTCACCCTTGGAAAGTCATTTTAAAGGATCAGCAGAGCTCAGACCTCGTTATCTGCTCCTGGATGGCCTCAGTGTTGGCTTCAGCAAAGAGGTACAGCATGGTGCAGCTGAAGTAGTGAGTGTGGCTGTTAGGGTAGCGCAGCTGATTGGCAATGGCATTGAGGAACAGGTACCGTCCTGGGGAAGGGGGGTTGGGTACAATTAAAAAGGGGTCAACTTCCTGACAGGCGCAGGTTCAAAAGCAGAGCAGAGCCAGCTGGCAGCTCACCCTCAGTATCCAAGTCCACAGCCAGATTCTGGTAGATGTCCATGTGGGCTGAGTGGGTGATTGTGCTCATGGAAGGGCTGCTGCCCTTGTTGTGGATGTGGCCAATGGCCTGAGTCCCCACATACAGTACTAGGGCATTAATGAGCTGGATATTGTACCGATTCCCTGGCTCATTTGACACCTAAAAACAGAATACAACTCTTGGTAATGTCTCCTTTAAAAAATTAAAGTTAATCCAAAGCATAACCAAGCCTGTGAATGTTACTCCACTATAAAGTCAGACTGCATCTCATGTTTTTGATAGTGTGGTTTTGAACAATCGTGGTTCAAAAATATATAAAAAGAAAAGCTTTAAAACTAACCAAAATGCACAATTTAAAATTGGCACACAAAGTACCTAAGCATGGACTGAGTATGGTTCGTGTCAGCATGCTGTCTGTTAAAAGTTTAAAGTATATGACAGGTTGGGAATAGGTGTAAATGCGAAGAAAATAGGCACATTTATACAAGGGGTCTTGAACGTATGCAGTTTTGGAGTATCGCGGTGGGTTGTGGAACCAACTGACCGCGTAAGATGCAGAAGCACTGTCTAACAAATACAGAAGAATACCAACTTTCTGCAGGGGCTTAGCATTGCAGGGCAAAGTTAGAGACACCATTGCCACACATACGTGCACCAGGGATAGGTGAACACAATCAGTCCCAAAGATTCATTCAGAATCATAAGAAAATCTTTCATTCTACTAACTACAATTAGACACACACATGCACAACAATGACATCAAAATGGTTTGTTCAAAAATATAAAATTGTTAACCTGGTCTAAAGATGTGTCGCTGAGCTGCAAATGTTTCCAGGGACCCAGACTGGTGCCCCCTACCTGCAGATTGCTGCGTAGCTCAGACAGAAATGTGACAGGGGAGCGAGTTTTCAGGTAGGAGTCCAAGTCTTTTTTAAACTGAGAAGGCATCACCCCAGTAAAGTTAGTGAGGATACGAGGAGCTACGTTGATTTCACTGAGCATGTCCACCTAGTAAGTAAAAGGAAAAGAATGACATGTACTTATTAGTCTGAATACTGACCAAAATGCAATTCTTAGCCAGTATACTAATCACAGGAAAAAGGTAACTAGATTTTGAGGGTTCTACAGACCGATAGTTAAGCGAGACACTTTGATACAAGCAGGCAGGATTCTCTGCTACCTTCAAGTTGGGGGTGAAGGGGTCAGGAAGCCTCATATTCCGGGGGAAGGCACTGAGGATCAAGTTACGCAGCTGGATGCAGTTCGGAGGAATGACATCACAGAAGCCGTAGTGGTAATCACACAGGAATTCTGGGAAGTCATGAAGCAGGACCAGGAGGACCCGCAGAGTACCCTGGAGTGATCAAACAGCACAGTAAACATCACTGCTGCATTGCATTAGTCTGCCAATTCGCGCAGTACTGATGTGTGTGGGTGGGTGGCAGGGGCGGGCCATTCCTTCACAACGTTACTTTTTAGAAAGCACCGTATTCCCAGACAAAAACATGGACAATGACAGCTGCAGGCACGATATCAGAAGAACAAAAGAATACTCTGAGTCTATGATAGACAGAAGACCGAATGCAGATGCTGTACCTTGTAGAGAATTTGCATAGGTTTGTTGAGTTCCACATTCCTCAGGAAAGGGGCGAGGTACTTGAACAGGTCAATCAGAAGCTGGGCATACATTGGCCAACCCTGATGAGAATGAATAAAACTGGTTTAAATCAACCGGGGTGGGGGGGGGAGGTTAAGTGAAACAAGATCTCCTACCAACGAGGATCATTAAAAATGGTCATCCACACCTTTTGCTGTGGCGTGTGCGCCAGCATCCGGGCAATAAAGATGCGATGAGAGATGAGCTCCAGCCACGCATACACAAAGCCTGGGGCCTTGGCAGGTCGCAGGATGTGAAACGTGTTACTATGGACAGGGGGAAAGGAGATTACCTTTCACAAAAAAAAAAAACATTCTACCGCAATGCTACAACCTTACATTTCTTACAGCTGGGTTCTATATGACTTTGCCAACATTATGAATTCAATTTTTCACATCTTACAATGTACTTTTATATACTAGTCATAAGTATTACGAGCATGAATAAATAGTAAAGAGGAACAGCAAACCAAGACCAGCATCCACTGTAAGCAGCTTGTTTAACAACAAGAACCTAATATTACCCATATTTTAAACAGTGCTGCTTGTAATCTAGTATGCTTCAGGGCAGTGTTTCCTGACCCGGTCCTCGGGGAACCCCAGGCAGTCCACGATTACCAGGAGGAAGCAAAAATGTGGGTTGTCTGGAGGTCCCTGAGGACTTGGGGTTGGGAAGCATTAGTTTAGGGGAAGGATGGGTTTGCCCAAAGTGAAAGTCCCAGAGGGCCTTTTACCAGAAGGCAGTGAGGGTCTGGAAGTTGATTGTTTCCAGCACGTGCTCAGGAGCATTCAGCTCCAAAAGCAGCATGATGAAGATACGGTGATAGGGCAACTGCTGGAACTCAGAGTGGCGAATGTCATGATCCTGGAGGAGGACACCGACCACGATGCCCAGGACCTACGCAGAAGAGAGCACAGAGATTTAAGGTGCAATGCCGATAGACACTTGGGTGTTCTTTATCCGCAAATTACTTTGCTCCCACAGAGCTTCTTTGTTTGCTTAAAGACATTATTCTTCTATTGGCTTCCATGTGTCATTCCTGAGCCACTCAATACAACATTCAGTTGCTTTACATTTTAAAATTACACCTTTTAAAGAAAGACTCTCTCTTACAAATACATACAATTCTAATATACTACATGCAATGACCTGCTGGCCACAAGAGGGCAGCAATTTTCAAAAACAAACAAACAAACAAACAAACAAACATGGGGGCACAGAAACATATGATTCAGATGGACACCCTCCTCATCCCCAGGCTTACCTTGTTGAGCAGATTGATCTTTGTGACTGTGTTAGCCGCCTCCCCGGAGTGCTTCACCAGCAGGGCGATAAGCCGCACAAAGGCGTCTAGATTATGGTAGCACTTGGCACGGATGATGGCGGCGCTGGCGGCTGGCGTGTGCTGCTGCTCAGTGTGGGTGCGGTAGCTGATCTCCACGCACATCTCCGTGCAGAGCCGGAAGAAACGCGTGATCAGGTCGTCGGTCTTCAGGATCCCCTGCTGGTGCATCTAGACCAAGTCAGCATGGATGGCAAGAAAGTGTCAATGGGGGAATCTCAAGACAACACAAAACAGGTTGGATGGACCCGTTCTATCTGCTCTCTCGATAAAGCACATGGAAAAAGTGCATTTAGTAGATGCACAGAACTGCACGACTGCTTTCGATTACAAGTTTCCTGTATTTGGTCCATTAACATTCCATCATGCTACAGGTTGTAACTGTACAAACTAACTACCAATATAAGGAAACAGACAGGCACATCTACAGAGGAACATATGCCCAGTCGATGGAAGAGAAAAAATTCTGTAGCCCTACCTACAAGGTGAGAAGCTTACAAATAGAACTAGTGACCAAAAACTGGAAAATACAGGTGCACTGACAGAACCTTCTGGAATCCAGCTGTTTCTTACACACATTGTTAGTCACAGTGCCCAAGACGCTGCTGCAGAGGTCACTGCCATGTCTAAAACAGACGCTCACGCCCACTTTTCATTCTGAGAACACTGGTAGGTCACGTGACTGCTTGAACCAGACCAGCAGTGCAGCTAGATGAGGGACGCAGGGGTACCTGTCCAACGAAGGCGGAGAAGGCCTTGGTGCTGTCACGTCCAGCAGCAGAGGAGTGGTACAGGCTAACCCACTCCCTAAGAAGGTACTCTGCCTTCTCCCTGAGACCAGGGGGGTCGTCATACTTTGAGGCCTGGGAAATCCCCGAGTGCATCATGAAGCTGGGCCCACCGTGGGAGCGGTCCATCATGGCCTCGTAGTTTGAGCGGACCACATCCATCAGCTGGGGGAGCCTGAAAGAGCATCAGGGCATGACATTCCACATGGAGAATTTAACACTGTATAATCAAATCTGTCAACATTCAGAGTTTTAGCCTAGCGGAGACGACTTCTAGTTTAGTGTGAGACCCCTGAGTGAAGCGTCGACTGATACCGACACCAGGACAGCATTCTAGATGTCATTACAGTGAGAGTATATGGATTAACAACAATGATAGCCACTGAGGTGGAGAAATGAGGCCTTCAGATTTGGTGACAACCCACCCCTCTGGGGCATTGGCTCTGGAGTGGGCGCTGGTGCGCATAAGCGCCTCGATGGTGTGGAAGAGGTCTGCCTCGGTGACCTGGCTCACACTGCGCTCATCCACCAGCAGCAGCTTCACCAGCTGCATGGCAAAGGCCACGGCCATGTAGTGAAGACCATTCTCCATCGACTGGGGTTTGGGGGGGGTGGGGGGTGCAGAGAAAAACAACAATGGTCGATATGAATCAAGATGTCTTTTAGCAAGAGCCAAGTTTGGGCATTAGAAGCCTGTGTCCTCACAGCAACCATTCAAAACTGGTAAATCCTATTCAGCCCCTCAGAAAATGAAAGGCGGCTCAATACCTGGGCCAGGTGCAGGTCATACTGCTGCATGTTGACCAGGTTGTTTCTGATCAGGAGCTCCGCTGCTTCCACATTATACTTGTACTCATCTCTGCACTCCATGAGGCACCTGGAGAGGCAACACACTCACAGCTGAATCCAGGCAGTTTACTCTCCCAGGATACCAATTTGCTAAGTGTGCTTAGGCCCTATAAGCGCATCGTCTCAGCAGTCAAAGTTGCCTGCGGCTCTAAGTTAACGTGGCGGACTTATATGTACTAACCTGGTGACTTGCTTGTTGCACCACTGCGGGCCATAGGCACGCCCATCCTGCAGGGCCTTCAGCACCAGCAGGTGGCACTCTCTGTAGCGAAGCAGGAGGTCTGGGTCCGCGCTGCTGCTGGCATCCAGCAGTCCCTCCACTGCCTGAGAGGGTGAAGATGGAGGTACAAGAAGAATGAGGGATGAGGGATTAACCAAAGCAGGGGAGAGGAGAAAAAATGACATCTCTGCCATGAACAGCACATTCGTCTCTGATCGTTTCACAGTTAAAACACCATCACGTTTTTATTCTTACCTTCTGCAGCAGGGTCAGGGCCGCCACACCGTCACGAGAGTTGCGGGCGAGAGCCACAGACTCCGTGAGACTCCGCAGCGTCTGCGTCAGCGGGTTTACGGCCAATGCCGGGGATACAGCATGCAGGTGCTGCTCTAGATCAGCCAGGCACTTGTCAAAGATCTGAGCCATGTCGTCTGTCGGCCAGACCTGCTGCTAGAGGTGAGGAAAGCAGGGAGGGAGAGCTCAAAAGCAATCGTAGGAGGATGATATAAGGCTGCAGGAACACCACCCACACATACGTTTATATTCATATCTTTGTAGGGGACATCTATTCATTTCTATCGGAAAAACCCTAATCCCAACAATGACAACCTTAACCCCAACCCATCCCTAACCTTAACCATAAATAACCAAACAAAATACGAGAGTTTTTTTTTTTTTGATCGCAGTCACAGATTAAGAAACTGAGTTTTCCTTTGTGGGGACTGAGAAAACGGTCCCTAGAACATAAAAATAAGGTCATCACATTGTGGGATATTTGGTCCTGTATGCACACACACACACACACACCCCAGAACCTTCAACTTGAAGAAAGTGTGGCTCCCTACCTTCATGGGCTGAGCAAGGAAGCCAGTGGGCTGGGAAAGGTCATTGCTTGGCAGGAATCCCGGGACATTGCGGGCAAACTCCTCATAGACGGCGAGCTGTTTGGGGTCCACCCCTCCAACCTGAGAAGACGGAAAAGTGAAGTGGGACGTGGAGCGAGACTATAGCTAAACCCACCAGTGCCGGGGCTGCTTCTACGTGACTGGCTTACCTTCAGCCGCACCTGCTCCGGCATGCGCTCTGCCTGGTAGGTCAGGACGCCTGGGTCACAGTACCGACGGCCCTCCTGCCGGGCATGCTTCCTCAGCTCGAACTCCTACACGGGAGCAGAGGGTGAGGCAAGAATGGGAGCCGGTCGGCTGGGGCATTCCTGCTGACACTCACGGTAGCTAGCCTTTTGTCCATCTCAGGGCCGGCCTTCTCCACGGCTGTCTTCTGGATGAAGCAACACGCCAGCTCGCAATTATCCTGCGCGATTCTGGCCACAGCCTCCTCCATCATCTCTCTCTGCTGGGGAGTGGGGGCCTTAAGAAAAACACAAGTCAGGATGGGCACAAATCGCATGTCAAACTCCGCACGCACCAATAACCAGCAGAGACGTACCCTGAGCGTGGCAGAGAATCCACTCTTCAGGTTGGTGGCGATGCTGACGAGCAGTGGCTCCCTGCATGTTATCATGGCCATGCCCGCCGTCAGGTTGCGCATCATATGATGCGCTGCCACCCGCATGCGAGATTCCTCCGGGTCCAGGGCGAAGTCCTTCCTGACGATTTGCTCGCAGGTCGTCATGGCTATCTTGATAGAGCGGTCCACTACAGGGTGCACGAGCTCCTGAACGGCGCGTTCGACGGCCTGCCGCACACACTGCTTCAGCTGGGGGTGGGCCTGCAGCAGGGGGATCTATAGGGGGGGTAAGCAGCCAATCAGTCTGCAGGCTCTGCAGTGTATCCATTAGGGCTATGACGGAGGAATCAGTTAAGCACAAAGCTAAATCATTTAAATATCGGACTAAATCAATTTCTCTCAAGATGAATAAAGGAGTGCTTTTGATTAATTGTGACAGCTATTAGTTGATTATTAAAAAGCAAATTCATTTTTCCCTTCATATTTACTCGGCAATATGGCGAGACACTGAGCCTCGAGAAGTAGCCAGGCCTGTCTCACCATGTTGACTAATCACTGCTAAAATGATGTTTAATCCATAGCTTGGCAGCATTGTCTTATATAATAAGGTACATAAAATATTTTATGGTTAATCATATCATCATCATCATCATCATCATCATTTTTGTTTTAGAGGTGAATGATAAGGGGATAGTTTACAATGTAATATTTTAGGTTGTTATATTTAGGAGTTGAAAATGAACTACATAGCCAAATTAGGGCTGTCGCGATTAGACAGTTGATGTCGATGCTGATATGTCGACATCAATTTTTTAAATCAACGCATCATCATAAGGAGCATTTTTTAAAATTATTTTTATGAAATTACCTTTATGATTTCTAAAATGCTTCAGTTCAGAAACTTTTCTTCAATATCACTACGTAAAAGGTGTTTTTACACTTCAAAATTTTGATGGCATACCATAGCGGCACTAGTGATATGCACGAGCACCTGAAGAGGAAACACAGGCGCTGTTCTGGACCATGGACCGCCAGAGTAAAGTGTCTATTCACGTTTATTGAATTAACATTAGAACGAAGAGCTTTTTAATATCTTTTGTCCTTGTAGGTGCTAAATACACTCAATATTAAAGCCATACAGTCTGCCTGTTACCTTAGAATTTCCATTCAATAAGTGTTTAAGAAAATGTTTAAGCCAAAATCTGGGCTTATTCCACGTTGGACTGTGCCAGTGTGTGCGTGTTGGGCTTGCTGGGACCAGTGTTATCGTAAACAAACTGAAAGGAGAAAACAGTAAATAAAAAAAAAAAATCTAAACTATATTTACTACAAAAAGTGTCAGACTTTAATCTGCAAAAAGCACTGCCACACCACACCAGTCCTTCACCCTAGGTTAACCACAATATCTCCTTTTTTAAAAGATGTTATGGCTGCTGATCTGCCCACCACAACTTCCATGATTTGCCAAAACAGTCACGTGGCGTGCTCTGCTAACTGAATTTAATAAGCCTAAGGATATGCCAGATTTATACAGATTACTAACTTTTGGGCATCTCATTAATATTTTAGGCATACTGATTATTATTTTTTTGATAAATAGATTAAGTCTAAATAATAAAGTGCCGAAAAGCCAGTGTCCATTATTTAAAGACCTGCAATGACAAACATTTGGTTGCTGTCAAAATAAAATAGTCAATGTAATGCCTGGAGGAAAATGAATCATTTAACTAAATCGACCAAATCAGTAAAAGTGACGATAGATTAAATCAGTAGAAAAATAGTTGTTAGAGGCAGTCCTAAACCAAATAACTCATCATCTACCAGCAGTCTGATAAGTTGGTGGTGTTGCTGTGAGTTATGCCAACAGACACAAAGCAATGCTGACAAATCACTTGCTTTTGCTCAATTTCATCTCTATGGAATACAAAATATTTCCATACAGTGAAAGACAAATGTCTTTTCATGACCAGTTCTTGTTAGCTTTTCTCTTCTTTGCTCATTTTTGCTTCGTTTCTCACAAATGCTCTACATGGTCTAGGGATCTAGGGTACCATTGGTATGAGTGAGTGCTACAGTCAGGATGAGAATGATTAGGATTGCCTCAAAGAGCGCATGACATTTTTCTTAACATATGCTAGATAATTTTGAAAAGGAATCATTAAAATTGCATAGCTCGTTTTGCTTTCAGTGACTGAATGAAAACATTTTAGCGCAACATCAATGATTTGAAACCAGTAGACTATCGCGGTCTTTGCGATGTGACAACTGCATGCGCATGAAATAAATGCCATGTCAATATTGACGTTGTATACTGCGCAAGCCTGGCGCCGTGAGTAGCACCGTAGCTGCACACCGTGTGTGTGTGTGTGTGTGTGTGTGTGTGTGTGTGTGTGTGTGTGTATATATATATATATCCGGTGTGGGTGCAGCATTTCAGCAGATCCCTTGCTTTCCTTCCACTGCCCAAAGACATGCAGCTT
>JAAGVU020000008.1:20381801-20410733 GCA_011763525.2 Mormyrus iriodes
TATATATATATCCGGTGTGGGTGCAGCATTTCAGCAGATCCCTTGCTTTCCTTCCACTGCCCAAAGACATGCAGCTTAAGTTAATTGGAGTGCCTGCATTAATGGTGTGTGTGGCTGAGTGTACACCCTGCAACAGCTGGTTGGTTCCTGCCTCACACTGGCCTACATATATTATACTATACATTATACTACCTATAAAAGATTACTCAAATCGTCAGTTTAAAAATCGGTAGATTACTCGATTATTGACAATCAATAGTGACAGTACTAGAATAAAAGTTTTACCTTGTATACCAAAAGCACAACAAAATACTTTAATGCAACAACCAGCTGCATGGAACAATCATTTCGGACAGTGTTTAACCGTGAGTGTACTTGGTGTGGTCCCATTAAGGATGAACCTTTAATGAGGCGTGTTAATTCCCAGGAGCACAGCACTGCAGGGATCCTCTGGAAGAGACAGCCCGACGCACAGAAATCGAAGCCCAATCAAAGCCCAGGCAGACACCACTCACCGTGTGGCTGACAGTGACATGGGGGGCCAGTCCTGCCAAGGAGTACACATTAATGTCATGGTAACTGAAGAGGGGGGTCGGGGGGCCTGCGGTCGTGTTGGGCATCCCACTGCCCGGGGGCGCCGGGGAGGCTGCAACTGCAAAAGGAAGGCAGTTTAAGCCTGCGGTTGCCTACAAACCAGCAGACGACACTCAGCAAAGAACACTGAACCTACAGGACTAATCTTTATTCAAGGCAATGATCAGGACTGTTTATAAAGGTATCATGGATGGATGCTGCTATAATAGAGACAAATATACACGTTTAAACTAAATAGATTACAGAGAAAATTGTTAATCATAAGGAGCTGAACTCAACTAGGCGGAGTAACACCCAGCACAAGCAAATTTCAGAAAACGGATCAAACCTAAGCTTTCAGGACCTTGTAAGTGCGATATTCCAGAAGTATAAGGTGGACAAACCGAAATCACCAGGCCAACCTTTGGCGGCGACGGACTGCACTTCCTCTGCTGGCCTGGCTTCCTTCTTTGGTGCAGACAGCTGCACCTCCAGGGTGCTCAGCTTGCCCTGGTCCTTGAGCAGACTGCCAGGCTTCAAGTCATTAATGTCCAGGGACAGGTTCTTGCATAGCACTTCGATTTCAAACTTCAAGTTCAGCTAAAATGGGGAAAAGGGTGGAGAAAATGTAAATTAAATGAACAACGGCATGCAGTAGCAAGCAGAAAGGAGACCCAACACTCTTAAAATGCATAGCCTCTGAGTAAGCGCCATGACATGCAGTCACCTTCAAGTCATGTTCCTGGTGCAGTTCTGCCAATACATTCATAATGGCCATGGTCCAGGGATTCTGAGGTCTGAAGATCTGCAACAGACACACAAACTTGAACGCGATAATCATTTATCAAACAGACCATGTTGATCACTACACTTAATTTCATTAACTGTAATCATTGCGAGTGTTGATCTTATTAGACACCAACTAAGTATTAAACATTTCAAAAAAAGCAGGTAACCGTGGTAACCTGACCAGAGTACCAGCCTCTCCTGCACGAAGTTCCAATACAGGAACCGAACGCTGCAGGAGATAAATTCCCAGAGAAGACAAAGAACTTTGACATTCACTCCAAGAGTTAAGGTCACCAGTGTAGCAGACTGGCAGGTCTCCAGTACACAGGAAGCACTTACGACAGACCAAAAACCCCGGACTTACAATGCTCCTGAGGCTGGACTCCAAGACTTTGGCAACGAAGGGGACGACATATAGGAGCTCCTGCTGCCCCTTCACATAGGCTTCTAGCAAAAGGGATTTCACATCCAGATCCTTAAAGAGCCAGAGAAAAAAAAAAGACTAAACGCTCTAGACTGCCTCAAAGTATAAATAAAGTAGTCCAGGAAAGATCACAGCATTACGTATCGATTTGGTCTCCTGTTCTCATTGACCAATGCATGAGGGAAATGACAGGCCTACTTACAGTATAGAGGATGGGCTTGTTTTTAGCTAGAGTAATCATCCCAAGCCAGTGGCCCAAATTCTTCAACAGAGACCGGTCAGAGAAGTTGGCCGCTGCCTTATCAGAGGTGAGAAGAACCTGCCATAAAGAAACCAATGTGCACTTCAAGACTGGAAGACATTTGCCTCCTGGCTGGTGTTCAGCTGTGTTTATGATTGTGATTGTCACTGTAAAGTTACTTTAGCTTTTCCATGTGATGTTCCCATTACTTTGTCCAACCCTTACAGATAAATTTACCTAGTAAAAATTGACCCTATTACTAAACATCCTAGCTGTCAAACTTGCAGGTCATTTATTCACAGAAGTAAATCATAATCACATAAAACCCTCTGAGTCACAACCATTTTCAGCTGAGATTATTTTGACTTCTGACATAAATCTGCTTCATATAGTAAATTCAAAGCGAGCTAGTACATGTTGGGAAGGGATCCCTTTAATCTCACCTTGATGTTTCTGTAAGTTTCATTCAGGACCATTTTGAAAAATTCTGGGTTTTTCAGTGTGTCCAGAAAGTTTGAGTAGAGGCTGTGAAAGTTGGGCTCAATGCTGACTCGCTTCATGACCAGGTACTGGGACACCCAAGGCATGAACTCCTCCTTCACAGTTTCCTTCAGCTCCTCGAACTTAAACAAGGGAAGTGCTTTAAAACATCTGATTGATCACAGCAATTCACTGTCACACTCCACTTATAGTCAGAAGGGTCATAAAAGTAAATCATGCTTGTGTATATTGTAAGCGGGTTTTAGAAGCATGTATCTTAACAACACAAGGGTCTGTTCCGAACTTTGATACAGCTATGATGTAATAACTGACCAATACTCCACACTGCAACACAAATTAAAAGCAGACTTCAGAAACCATTGTCTCCGAACATTCACCTTCTGAATCATGTTGGACTGAGACAAATTATTGAAGATGAATGCGATTTTCTCCTGGATATTTTCTGGAGGTTCCACTATCCTCTCAATCTGATCAGTGGCCACAAGCAGGGTGTCAATATTGGTAGTGTTTATGGAAGGCTGAAAATGACATTTAAAAGGTTAATCAAAAGGACAGTTATGGAAAGGTTACGTTGGCCCAAACATGATCTCTTTAAAGTGATCAGGACCCATGTAAATTTGAGCAATGAGACAATACAGTATACAATATATTCTCTTCTACAATTTAGAGACTTCAGCCATGTGCAAAGATTCAACATAACGATGAAATGACAGTAATAGGACAAGACATCTGCAGTGCATTTATAAAGCATGCAGACAATCAGCTGGAGGGAGAGAGAGTAACATGCATAGAACTCACTCCTCTCCACCATACTCACAGGTACATCCTTCTTGAAGCTCACTGCAGTCGAGTGGACAATGGCCGTTGTTTTGGTGGCAGATGCAGTGGTGGGGATGGCAGAGGTACTCGGTACCATGGGGCTGGATTGGCCTGGCGGCATGGATGCTTTCTGGGGAGGCTGGACCAGAGCCAAGCTAGTCGGGGCGGTAATGGAGCCCTGCATCTTCACGGGAGGGTCGCGCGTCTGCTGGCCATACTCGATGTACTGCACACACAGTATATAAAAAGCGCACACTGTGCAGATTAATCCATCGAGCAGAGGGATCTGCACCACCTTGCTATTAGGCAACAGAGGCTTTTGAGAAATGCAGACGACTCCTTCCATTCAGTACAAAAATTTAAAATAACCAAACCTATGACAACACATTATACTGTAAAAGTATGTTTAGGAATTGGGAAAACTATTTTAAAAAGGGCCTTAAAATTTTGTTTTGATTTAAAGAAAGGGATGACACGTCATGCTGTCAGATCCAGTGTGACAAACTGCCATCAATGATTCTTCTGATGCTAAATTAACTGCTATGCATTGTGGAACATTGTGGGGGCTGCTATATAAAACCAGGCAATGCTTCATTTGCTTTTTGTCTGGTTTCCAGAATCACAAAATAAGTAACTGGAACACTCAACCAGAAAATTCATAATGATTTTCAAATATATAATGATCTTCATCAGAAAAGGCAGAAATAAGGAGAAACGCACATGCATGAATGCATGAACACATTTACCTCTTGAAGATGAGGAGGAAACTGCATAAAGTGGCCAATGGAGGCCAAGTGCTGGCAATACTGGGGATAGTCCTTTAGCCTAAAAATGGAAGGAGTGAAGACCCCAGCCCTGTTACTGCATGGCTATTATGGGCACACAACAAACGTGAGGAAATGCCAAGCCTAACTGTACCTGTTCTTAAAGCGGTCCAGTGCAGCAATACCAAAATAGTACATTTTGGAGCCAAAGGGCTTCCTCAAGGCCTCTAGGACATAGCGCAGAGCTAGCCCCAGGGCCATGTAGGTGACGAGGCCCTTCTCGATGATGCCACCAAATAGACAGGCAGTGATGTGCAGCTCCTTATCAGGGTACTGGGGGAAGAAGCGGTACTCCTCAAACAGGTTCCTGAGCATGCAGTTGAACACCTCACGCTCCCGCTTGACGCTTGAGTCCTTGAAGCGCTGGAGCATCTCAAGAACCTATAGGCATCAGAGTGAATCGACAGGATAAATGGTCAATAAAGGTGATATTTAATTTCAGGGAAAATATTCAGAATTGTAATAAAGACCTAAGCAGTATATTAAATCACATATGATGGTGCTTTTAGAGGGATAGTGGGTTTTTGATCATACTTCGTCAACGGACATGGTGGGATGTGGCGGGTGGTTGTAGATGCGCTGAAAGTAGCCATTTGCCTCATCATCAATCTCCTTGCTAAAGTGCTGATTGGCCTCAGGCCACACCTGAGAAAGGTCAGCTGGGAAGGAGAGGAGAAGGCAAGAGACCACAGCACAAGTAAACCTCATGGGCCACTAGGGGGAGCCAACAGCACCACACAGGAAATAAAAGCAAACAGTACTGGGAGAAATGGAACCGGGACTGAGGGGCAGTGAAAGGAAGGAAATTTTCAAATGAGGCAAACCAAAATATTTAAAACATCGTCCATGTAAATCACTCTGACATTATTTATTAGCAATAATGAGTTATTTTTTTCTCTGAAATATCATTATTTTCTTTCCCCAGGCAGCTACATTTCAGCAAGTCATAGACCAGGGCTTGAAACACACGTAACAAAATGCCCCTTTAGAACGAATAATAAAGAATAGTGTAGTGAGCAGTACACAGTTTTCCAACCAGAGCACCGCTGACACTGAGTGCTTTCTTACTCTGCTGGAAGGCGGCTGGGTTCAGTCCAGATGTGCTCATCTTCCTTGTGCCAAAGGGCTCGCTGCTCACCGCGGGCAGTGCCAGGCCTGTGCCAATGCCAGTCAAGCTGCCAGTGCCCAGTGAACCTGGACAGAGAGATTTATAACATATTTAAACAGAATGCAGCAATATCTAAGGAAAGATGTGTAAGGGCATAAAGTGACATGGTTGCAGATTCAGTAAAAAAAAAAAACTGCACAGCTACTGTATCACATGACAAGTGACACTGTCATGACCTGCTGCAAAGCGTGCTCCAGATGGCACGGCACACCACATCACGTACACCCTAACAGCAGCTCGACGTGAGCTTACCTGGGAGCTGAGAGGAGAGGCTTGGGATGCCCCCGAATGGAGTGGCGGGGCTGGGGCTAGACAGCGGGGGGAAGGCCTTTGCTGGGGACTGCGGGGTGCTGAAGGCAGAGCCCAGGGGTGTGGGGAAACCCTGCATGCTCTGGGTGTGGGATGCAGATGAGCTTCCAAGACTTAAGGAGCTCATGCTGCTAAGGGCATCTATCTAAAAAGCAAGGGGTACAGAAGATTGATGGGCCTGGAAAGTCTTGAAGCGTAGCACCATGTTACCATTGCTGCAACTGGCCCTTCAATACTGCAAGCTGAAACCATTGGTGAGCTAAAAGCACAGTTGGACTACAGGGTACATGATTTGAAAAAGTTACCAGCAGTGTGTCTAAGCGCACCCACCAATACCTGCACGGGGGATACAGCATCTAGGCTGCTGGTGCTGGGAGCGCGACCCTTGGGCACGACCCCAGGAGGGGGCTGGCGAGCTTTGTTCATCACATTGCTGCAGTTTGCCACCATGGTGAGGATGGTCTCCGACAGCTCCTGAGACACACTCCTTCCAAAAGAGGCCGAGTGCTTAAGCAAACAACTAACAACCATTTAATCATTTCACATGGCAGGTACGGCAGTCATTATAAAGACTCACCCTGCACAGGACTGTAGGCATGCCAGCATGGTAGCCAACGTCTCAGGGGGCAACTGAGCACTTTTGGGCTGGTCCTTCTCAGGCACCAAGCCACCCAAGATGGAGGGGCAGCGCCGTTTCAGGAATGTCACGCAGGCCTGGATAAAGGGTTCCTGTAACGGACATGATTAACACAGATCATTTTAAAACCTTTTGCGAAACAGGAAGATTATGCCTGAAAATAATGATGCACCAAACTGCTGTTGCCAAATGAGCGTCCCAGGACGCCTTATTTTCTACAAGCATATAAACCGATGTTAAATAAAATAAAAAATAAACACACACCTTAGTTCAGAAACACCAAAAAATTTAATATTTCTGCTTTGCCAGAAGAATTCATGAAAGGACTTACCCCATGCTCTCTGATTTTGTCAGTCAGCCATTTGTTGAGTTTGAGGTATTCACGGCGAGACGCTAGTGCAGCGAGATCGATGACAAAGGCAAACGGAGTGCCATTCAGCAGCATGGAGAGGGACTACGACAGGAAGCAAAGATCCATAAGGCAGTGTTACTCAGAACGCTTTGCAATATGCCTTTTAAGCACTCTTAGGAAAGCATTTCCTAACCCCCAACTCCCAAATGCACAGGTACAAAAAGGCATACATATACCGTACCTTCAGGTCCTGAGCCACATCTAAGATACGTGAGAGCTTGGCCTGGTCGTACTGTTCTCCCCTCATGTACCACTCTGCCATCGAATGCATTATCAGCTGACGGATGGAGGGGGACTGGCCCTGAAAGCCCGAAAGAGGAGTTACAGCCAGGCACGACTCACGGGAAACCCTGACTGTGGCCGCAGCTGCTCTACACCACCAACGAAAAAGCAGATCGAATATTTTGCCAAAATCACTTCCTCACGTAAACTGGGACTGTGTGAAGGGGCAAGTTCAAAACTCCACAACAAAATTAGCTTCTGCAGTTACTTCCTTAAAATGTACAGTTTTTCACCCTCCCCTACTAATACAACAATTCACAAGATGGGACCAACCTGTCCATGCCACGCGTAATGCAAGATGATGGCCGAGTTGGGATGATTGCCCAGGAAGATGGGCATGAGAGTGGAGATTAGCTCGTGCCGCAGGGCGTGCCAAGACGTAGTGATCTGAAGCAGCGCCAGCACCAGCACATCGGGGCAGTGCTTGATGGGGAAGCTGAAGAGCTGCTTCACTGGCTCGTACTGACCCAGCTCTGACAGCCGCAGCAGGCTCTCCACCAAGTCCAAGCTCTTCCTGAAGGGGTGGGGGGGGAAATCAGGGTATAAGGATATAAGTTAGGGGAAGAGCTCCCAAACAATGTCCAGAACTAAATTTAGGACAGAGCATTAATCTCATAGAAGAAAAGGTTACTGAGCAGCTACCAGGTAGCTATGTCCCGGTTATCATCCTCTGGAGGGGCCTTCAAGATGTCAATAGCCACAGTGTGACAGGGGTAATCAGCAAAACAGAAAACCTCTGGGCTCATCAGAGATTGCTGGATAAACGATAACTAGAAAGAGAGAAGGGTATCGTTAACTGATGACACAAGACACTAAGTGTTGTGCATAAATCATCAACAATTCATTAGAGGAGCAGCTAGGTAGCCATCTGGTAGGAGCTGAAACGCAAAAACAATCTTCTTAAAGGGCAAGCAAAGACAATTTGATGCCTTAATGGAGAACTTTTGAAGATGATGGACGACAGAAGCCTGCCCCACTTCATACCTGGCCTTCAGCATGCTTCCATGGCCTGTAGATGAGGTCCACTGGAAAGACTTCCATACCGAGGCCCCTCTGTACGGCATACACCACCATCTGCAGCCCCTTGCCATCACGGATGACGAACCCTGGGTGGTCCAACTCATAGGTGACCTCTTTGAAGTTAAGACTGGGGTTCTGTGAAGAGATTGGGGCACCAGTCATGCTTCATGTTTGTGTACGGAGTCAGATCCTCCACAAAGTCACTTTGTCGGTTTGTGCAGGAGTTATGGCACTCACGATTTCTTTGACAACGTCAATGAAAACTTCAAAGTTCCACGTGTGGGCCTGGGAGGTATCGTTCTTGTCCTTCCCGTCACTCCAGATCCCACTGGTTGGTGCAGAGATTGACTGAATGGGAAGAGAAAACAAATACCTCAATAATCACATCATCCTCAAGAAAATCTAAATCAATCAGAATCTAGTGTAAAAGCTAGATGGCAATAACTACAGAAGCTGGAACAGAGGAACCATTTTGTTCTTGCAGTATTACAGTCTTCATTTAAATGTAACAGACTAAGATTCTATGCTACAAACATTCCAAGCATCCATGTCTGCATGACCACCCAACATAAGAAGTCATGTTCTTTCTGAACACTCTCTCACCTGTAGGGCGATACCATCTGAAAGGCCAGAGTGAGTCCGGGCCATCATCCCCAACACTCGTGCCACCTGGCTGGCTGTGACCTCCCGCGCACCAAACTGCATGATTATGTTGCGACATTCATCCACACTAAGGAATTAAAGTTTGGGTACAATTCATGTGCAAAACTCAAGAGGCACACATGGAAAGCATCAAAACTGGTAATCTTGAAAAGGCAAGAAATAATCCCATTATGCATATGAAAAATCCATTCATCACATAGGCTTGAAAATAAAATTCACCTTGCGCAGAATCCATAGCCAAGTTCTTGCATGAACTCGGCAAGCGAGCTCTCCATTGTCATCTTTGAGATCCCTCCTGAGTCCAGTAAGATCGTGTCACTCAGAACGTCTTCTGGGTATAGCAATGGTGCCAGCACCACAGGGCACCTCTCCTGGGGGAAATCTGAAAGGCACGCAGCTCTTAGACACCAGCACAACTGATCAGACAGATGGCTTTGAGACAGGTATGTGCACAATTAAAGACGGGTCTGAGATGCAGGAGAGCTTGGTTTAGTCTCCTCTCATGTCAAAATGGGCAACAGACAGAAGCCCTGGGTCACTCAGATGTATTCAAGAGCCAACATCAAAGCAGGGTTGCAGTTGCCACATTACAGAAACAAAATTACGCTAAATTTTTTGTAAAAGTCATTTTTTTGAAGTTCTCATTTTTCATATGCAACCACAACGGTCTACCACTTCTGCAACCAATGAATGAACATATGTCATTTTCTCTACACTCAGGTGCTTCGTTTCAGGGACAAGTCAAAGGCCCTTTTCATTTCTCAGCACATCTCTGAAAAATAACAGTGGCAACCCAACTCAGCAATGCATGCAAAAATGTCCTTGTACTCTGTGTAGTCGTAACCTTCCAATGACAAACTCCTATCCACAAAAGTAAAAAATAAAAAAAAAAACACCTGCTAGCTTTACATAACCAAAAATGGGACTTCTGGGTGGAAAAGCATTCCAGAAAACCCCAAAGCACCCACCTCTGCACAAAGTCCTGAGAAACGCGTCAATCTGTTCCTGTCCCACCCCACAAGCTCCCTTCTGTCCGAAGAGGAGATGGGAGAGGAGCAGATGAAGAACCTCTACAGCAATATCCTGTAAGCCACCTTCCTGGTTCCCGGTTAGGTCTGTGTCCACGTAGGAGCGCAGGAGGTCAGGGAGCTTCTGCTTCACAAACTGGGCCGCTGGGTGTTGAGGGGGGAGGAGAGAGAGACAGTAGAGCAACTTAACATTAAAACCATGCAGTTTCCACTTTTAATTTGTAAAGTGAAATGGTATTTTGAATAAGAAAACCCACAGATGCTTCACACTAATCAACATCTCTTATACATTTCCCATTTACAGCACCTTGCTTCAGGTGTCAACTCTCTGTGAAGTACTTAGCATAACAGCTATGGACACACTTCAAGGAGACCACAAAATAAGTACACTCTGAGGGAGCATGTATAAAAAAAAAAAAAAGGAAAAACTTACCAAACCCCCTAAGCGCTGAATTGGAAGAGTTCAGCAAAGCAAGACCAAAAATCACCTGCAGTCAAAGATGCAAATTTAGCATACTCAGAAGAAGAGTTAAAGATATTTGTTTTGGCAAACAAACAATTCAAATAGAACTAATCGGCTTACCTCCTGGACCCGGCTAAGTTTCAGAACTTTACTCAGCTGCGTAAACAAGTGGGGTGTTGGCTTCAAACTCTATGGAAGGAAAATGAAATCTGTGTTACAATGCACGGACCACTCATATTATTCAGAGTGCAATGTACACAGGGCATCAAAGCTACTAATGCAAAGAATGAATTTTAGAACTACAAAATCTGTAGAGGAGCAATTGGAGGTTGTTTTGAGATGAACTACAATAAGTAACTTCTGACAATGCCAAAGGTGAGGGGGAAGGTCATCCTACCTTCTGGTAATGCAGTGGATTATCAACGGCGTAGCAAAGGGTGGAGATAAAGTTTGGCTTGGTTACCAGAGATGCACACTCTTGGACCAGAAACTGAGCCTTGTGCAAGTGGAAAAGGAAAAAGAAGCTGAATACTCTCATCAAGTCAGCTTGAGATTATAGCAGGCAAAGCATCACCTTAAAAGCAGGTCTCAAAGCCTAATCCTTGTGGTCAACCCTCCCACCTAAATATGCCCTTATCACAAGGCGTTATACAAAATCCACAAACCATCCAGTTTCTTCATAGCAGACTTTGCACTGCACTGATGCACTGAACAGGAAATTTCTGGCTAACACCAATTGCCGAATATTTTGAAAACTGACAACGATATAGATTATTTGGTAGGTTCTGCTTAAGTTTTAAAAGGACACTTCACCCAAATATATTAAAAGTATTTTTTGGTAAGACAACACCAACTCCAGCACACAACAACAGTCACAGAGCACTATATTTTATAACCGTATACATCATATAATAAGAGATCATAAAGTGTGATAAACGCCATAATTTTCTGAGTAACATCTTGATTTCGCATTCAGTGCTGAATTTTTATTTGCTATCAAATGCTTGAGTTACTGAAGGACTAGCATTATTCGGCAGTATAGCAGCCTTCTTTATTGGAACGGATTTGTTTGTCAGAAACTTCATACTCTTCACTGTCTCACCTTAAGTGAGCAATCACATTTGTTGTGTTGAAATGTTTGTTAGCAGATCCTTCTTGTAAAATTTTAGCAGAACAATGTTTGCAAACTGCTTTCAATAAAATAATTTCACAGCAGACATTTTTCAGTTTCGTACACAGGTGTGCAGAGAAATATGGGTCGCCATTTTAAAAGGAATTATCGGTGGTAAACATCAGCTCGTTTTTAACCATCAGCCAATGGCTGATTGTTGCTATGTCAGCTGATGCTGATAGCCGCCAGATAAATCAGTGCATCTCTACTTTGCACCAAAGCCTTAAGTCAAAACTCACCTGATGGGAATCTTTGCTGCTGCTTTTACCATCGACAGTAAAATTCACACGGGAAAAGAGACAGCGGAGAAGATGCCTGTCCGCCTCAGGGCCGTGTTGATTCACGATCTGGTAGGGCGAAAAGGATAGCAGTTCACTGAGGGCAAAACAAAACGGTAATTGCCCCAGGAAGGACAGGGTCATATCCACCATGCTTCATTATATATCATCCATAACATGTAAGCTCTGATGCTTCCAGAATCACATAGAAGACAATGAAGAGATGTCCACCAGAAAAAAACATTCTACAAAATCAACCCGATTATCCCACATGCTGTAAGTGTTGTGAATATTCCTTCCATAAGCCGGGTCATTCTATTTCTGATCAAGGGTTTGCACACTGTAGAGTCAACTGTATGTTTACACATTTTGATTAGTTGCTGGGAATGTGGTCTTCTAGCATTCTTTCCACCCACCTGAAGTGGCAAAATGCAAATGTGCCTCAAAGAACTTCCCACTGCACAGTTGTCAATTACACCACTTCATTTCTTAAGGAATGTTCCCTAGATGAAGGACCTTTACCCCAATACACCATATATTGCATAATATTATGTAGGCATTCCCCTTTTTCATCAATCCATCCTCCATAACTAGTACAAGGTCATGCTGCGATCAGAGGAAGCACAAGTCACAGGATGGCAGCCTGCTGCAATGCCTGCCCTCATAAATCACACACTAAGGGAAATTCAAAGACAAATTCACCTAACCACGTTTTTGGACTGGGGCAGAAATCCTACGTGAACATGAGACCACCACACAGACCCTGGGCAAAAAGTACAGCCCTGAGGCTGCAGAGCTCCTTTTTGAGCCACGGTACTGGCCTTATCCTCCTTGCCTTTATGACAACAACTTCCTTAACAACTGGGATACAAAACAAATACTGATAAGGTTAATACTCACATGCTGTACCTCCTGCTGGCTGGCTCTATAATTTTTCTTAGCTAAATTGTCCACCAAGTAGCTGATTTGAGACAAAGCCAGCGAAAGGGAGTCAAGATTCATTGCTGGTTGGGGCAGAGGCAGGCGGCCGGGTCCGGCGCAGAATCACCATTATTCCACTTTAGTCACCTCAGAGATAAGGTACTGTTTCTTTATTACCCACCCCCTCCCCACAAAGCCTGAATATCTCGGTTTTTATCTTTTAATCAGTAATTCAGACTCAGTGTGGTCCACGTCAGTCCAACAAGTTTGGAATCTGTATTGGAAAAAAAAAAGCACAAAAATGAATCTAACATTCACAAGGAGGGCACAGATGTCAGTGCAACACAATGCAATAACGAATCAATAAGTAAAGTCGCAGGGAAATTATAAAGATCCTTTAACATAGTAACCTGACTGAACAATAACTAATGACCGGTTCACTTTTCTAAAATTCCCATAATCGCTTTCCGGATCGACTTCTTAGATTCTTGGATTAATTTCTGAGACATTTTCCACAATAGGGGTTATGCCCTACAAATCTGGGTTATCCACGGAATGCGTCAAAGTACACCATTTAAGCAGGTATTAGTTTCCCTTAAATGCGTTTCATCTTGCAGAACTGCACAGCGTATATAAAAAGATAAACTGCATTTCCTGCAGAATTTGAAAAACTTATATCCAGTTAGCATTGCACAAATCTAACATCGTTCCTAGGCCTCGAAGCCAGTCTTCTGCTCAAGTGATCCTCAACCCGTATGACGACAGCAGAAATTAAATCAATGAACTTCTAAATCGGCAGCAATATCGGCCAACTGTTAGAAATAGTGGTGCGTCTCGTCGGTTTCGCTCGCCTTTTGTTTGAAAGCACTTAGGCCTTATCACTATTGGCTGCCCTATCCATACCATCCGTATTATTAGTAGCAGTAAACCAACATGATCTGCATCAAAGCTCAGGTTGGCTATTTAGTACAGCAAACTTCCATAAACTGCGCATGAAAAAAAAGGAAACAAACAGATCGTGCTAAGCTTATGTGATTCAAATGTATGGCTGCTTATGCTCGCTAATTCATGCACCACAGAAAAGATTCTCCTACGTGGCTAATTAATTAACAAGCCCATTTCCCTTTATACTGAATTAAACTAAAAGAAATGCCAACATAACTACTGTAGTTTAAATTAAAACGATTGTGGTTTTAGGGATGTAGAAATTCGCTGACACGATTACAGATTTTACTTTAATGTAAGTTCCCAGTTATCACCGAGCTTAAATTCTTAAATTAAAACTTTTAAAGTCCAACATGACGGCTGTGGATACAAGTCACAGAGGCACTGATCCGTTTAATTATATAACCATCACGACACACGCTGTAATCAGATATTACAAAATCAGGTAGTTACTTTGTATTTTAGCTAGACACAAACCAGAGTGGTCTATTCGAAAGCGGAGCTAACTAGCTGGCTACCAGACTTCTAGAGTAAACGAGTACGAAAGACGATAAACTAACCTGACCATAAACGAGCAAAGCTAGTTGAGTAAACATCTGGTTGACAAATCTGCAAGATACACAGCTACATTCGTGTGTTATAAAAGACATTCGTGATTAAAATAAAGATGACTTAGCTAGATAAGTTTTCTAATTAACTGCAGTTAAAATAATGAATATATAGTATCCCCACTTACTGAACAATACATGTAGCCTACCACAGCATAAACTAACTTTTAGCTGCGAAGTATGTACCCAAAAGGCTCAATATACCAAATCTCAAAATACCATTTAATGACGACTGAGCCATTTAGACACAGCGATCAAACCGGAGTGAGGATAGTCACAGGGTAGTTATTTCGCTGTACTGTATTTCCAAACTGAATTATTTCATTATACTACCCGTGTAGAACCAAGTTGTTTATTCAAGGCAGGCTGTGAAGAGTATCTCTCGCCACTGAAGTAAAGGTAATTAGCGGTGCTGGTCACTAACGTGTATCTATTTAGGGTTTAAATACTAGCGACGTACGTTAGCTAGCTATAAAAATATAATGAAGAAAAATCACACCCTTTACAAATCTTCGCTTTTCAAATGGCTATAGCACTGCACGTGATATTCTGTCACTGTTACCTTTTAGGCTTACATTCGACAGTCATTTCTTAAAATTATATTTAAAATAATAAATAAAACTGCTGAAATTTGAGGAAAATCAGTCGTATGTCGGTTTCTCCAGAGTTTTGTCAGATTTACGAAATAAAATGGCGACGGGTGTCGCGAGCCGGCGCGCGAGCTCACAGCGCCCCTGCGGACTGGGGATACTGATACAGGCTGAGCAAAATGTCATAAAACTGTTAATTAACTTGAGCAAACTAATACGCGACGCTGTCACATAAAATTCCGCATACAAACAACGACTTAAATTACGAGTAGTTACAGAAAGTTAATTTTGATGAATATATGTATTTTTAAATTAACTTTTTAATAATCTTGATATCGGATTTGCCTCTTCAACTCAGCAGTTTGTCGAGGATAATGGCTAAACTTGCCCTCATGCCGCAGTACCTTAATACCACACTTTTCGTTTAAAAACGTACATTGTAACTTTTAGCTAAATAGGGTAGACCTACATAAATGTTGGTTGCTTTTGTAGACTGGTTACGGTGAATTAATTTTTCTGTATAATGCAAAAGTACGTTTCATTACAACCACTTCACAATTTCCTTAGAGAAAACGTCTGCCCAGAGTCACCAGATTCCAATTCGAATTATGCAACGGTAATACAATTAATGATTTCAAGTAGTCGTTTTCACCACATAATCATTGCATGTGAAACTGGATATCTGTTTTGGTATAAATGTACAGTAAATACTGTAAAAAGCTTGGTTTAAAGTTCCTCTGATTATGCGTCACTGCTAGTAACCAGAGTGTGTAGTCCAGTTGGTTAGGGGATCTGTGCCCATGTTTGATAGGGTGTGGGTATAAATCCTAAGGCCCGTAGCAGACTCTTCACCCAAACTGTTCCAGGGATCCTAGCTGACCTGGCCCTCTGACTCCAAGTTTTCCTCACTTGCATATCTTTTAGGGCAAAAACATCTGCTAAATAAATAAATGTAATGCAATGGATCTGACCTCCACTCACATCAGATCCTTTCAAACTGAGTGGCATACGATCTGTCTCCTACAGCACTTACTAGCGAGCAATTCAGAATAAGGACAAGTGATAAAGCTGATGTTATTATGCAGCTCAATTCACATGATCAAGAACAACTTTCTGTGAGGTATATGACAGACACATGTATACAGGTGAGTGCAAGTTTTTGAGTCAGAACGCAGGGTCAGGCAACATCCAGCACCCCTGAAGAAGCTGAAGGATTAGGTCAAGGACCCACTGTCAGATTACTCATATCACTGTTGGTACCTTGGAGAGCAAGATGAGAAACGCAAAAACTATCGTAAGTTCTTTATGGGGATCAAGTACTTGTATTCTACTCTATTCACTGTGGAAGACCTAGCTAAAGTACATGTTAATCATCCACAGAAATATCCACAAATGAATTGCCAAAGAGCAAAAGCCATGTTTTTTTACATCTGTTTCAAAAACAAATGAGAGGGCGCGAATTATGTTTATGACGAGCCAGCAGTAAAATTGTGAATAGCGAACCTTAAACCTTTTAGGCACTAAACATTGATAAAATAATGGAGCAGCTCCACTGCGGACAACCCGTAACGAGACTCCAAATTCTAGCAGCAATATTGAAGAGATTTAGCGAGGCTTCTGTTTAATAAGCAATTTGATCATTTTCTCGTGACAGAACAACCGACTCAAAAGGCAGCCTGCCTCGTTTTTTTTCGGAACCGATTCAAATCAGTGATACCCCGCCTTGGGTCTACTTTTAGTCTGAGCTATAATATGTCACATGTGTGGAATAACGTGTGAGGTCACATGACTAAGTGGCTGCCATAGTCATATGACCCAGCGGAGGTTAAACAGGTAGAGGAGTTAGCCGTCCTGCTCTCTGTGTTTTGAGCCCGCTTTACATTGGCGTTATAGTTTCAAGCTGAGTATTGTAGTTTTAGATGCTGACGTAATGTTTCTGTGCGGTTTCTCGTGGTTTTTTGCCGTATCGTGCAGCCTTACTTGGGCATATTACGATCCCGATGAAGTGGTTACTCTACCCGGAATGTCTTTTAAACCCAATTATAGACAGTGGTCGGGTTACCTGAAAGCGAGTCCTGGGAAGTACCTTCATTACTGGTAAGCACCTTCGTTATTGGTAAACCTGGCCGAAGAAGACAGCGGGAGGACCTTTAGTATTTTATCTTTAGATGTATGAATGTAAATGAACGTGGCTTGTCAGATATTGCACCTGTGCCTTGATAACTTTCAAGAGACATATTTTAACAACGTGTAAAAGAAGCCGGAAGTAATATCCCTGTTTCGGATAGGATCGCCTACTACCTGATATAAATGGTGATGCATAATTCTATTAATCTATTAATACAGGGTTGCTAACTTTGGTCAGCTGTTTTAAATTCGAGACAAGTCTGCACGCACATGCACACGCATTCACATATATGTAACAGTTTTATTACCTTCTACATAGTCTGTAGGTTTTGCAAACCACTCCAACGCTTTTGTTGCCGCTAATTTTAGATTTATAATGGAATAATATGGATTTCCTGTAAGATTTATTGCATGAGCGCGAGAGTCTGAAAGCGTGAGTGTCACCGCAGATGTGTGAGAGATGGAGTAATAAGTGGTTTTGGGAGAACATGCCTTTATATAAAGAATGTTCGATTGGTTAGACTGCAGATTTCTGAAGGGTTTCAGGCGTTGAAACATTTGTTGTTGGTATAGTCGGAAAAGTATTTGATTTGCCTTATAAGAAAATGTAATGTACAGTATGCAAGCAAAATGTTATATTTAATGTAATAAAAATCACGGTTCAGCTGAAAGGGGTCAGCAGTGACCATAATGGTTAAACAGTAACATGTATAATTCTGAGCTTATTACCTTAATGTAGATTTTACTGTAGCAATAGAACAATATCCAGGAAACTTGGCATGCTTCGCTGCTTGTGGCTGTACAACCTGTGCAGCCGTTTGTTTCTTTTTTGATAGGTTTGTGACATCTCAGAATGACCCACTGAAAGACCCATTAGTTCTGTGGCTCAATGGCGGGCCAGGCTGCAGTTCTCTGGATGGCTTTCTCTCGGAAAATGGACCTTTTCATGTTAGTATGCAAACTATATGGACCTATGTTGATATACTTATGACAGGTTTATTGTAATGTAATAATATGGTTCCATGGGAGAAACGGTTGTAGACTTTTCCACGATGAACATGTCATGCTTCTCTTTTATTTTTTTGCTTCCCAATAGGTGAATGATGATGGCGCAACTCTTTATGCGAATGAATTCAGCTGGAATAAAATCGCCAACGTGCTGTACCTGGAGTCACCAGCAGGGGTGGGCTACTCGTATTCAGATGACCAGCAGTACGAGACTGATGATGACCAGGTGGGTTTCCCAACAGCATCAGGTCTGGTGATGGCATCAGAAATCAGTGACGATTTCGCTTGTACAAGTTTTGAAAGCCTGATAACATTGATTCTCAAGCCAAATAGCTTTTCTCTAAACTGCTGGGGTCAGAAAGAGTAATTTTCTTTTTTAAGGGTGCTCTTCTACAACAAAATTGTATAGACCACAGAAAGCTTTTAATTTAGATTAGACCACAGAACAGGCTGTGTAGATGTGTGGGAGGAGGGTGGGATCTGACGTAGTCTTGTCCGATCTTTGTACTATGACAGGTGGCTGACAACAACTACCTTGCACTCCAAAGCTTCTTCAGCAAATTTCCCAACTTCACCCAGAATGAGTTCTTCATTTTTGGGGAGAGCTATGGTGGGATCTATGCACCGACACTGAGTCTTAGGGTGGCAACTGGGGGCTCTATCAAAACTAGCTTCAAGGTAATGCATACTCCCATGGAAGCACTGTGGAAAACACCCCACTCTCTGGATGGTGTCTAGAACCTTTTTTTTTGTTTAATTTTATGTTAACCAGGGCTTCGCTGTTGGAAACGGCATCACTAGCTTTGACATCAACGATCAGTCTCTCATCTACTTTGGAAACTTCCATGGCCTATTTGGAAATGAGTAAGTTAACTGTCAAACTCAAATGTGACATTATGCATGTGCACCATGAAATGAGGTAGTGGGCTCTCTTAGTGCAAGCATTACATATGGTAACAGTGCTAACATAGAGAGAGGAATAGAATATATTAGCATAGCATTAAAATATTTATAGTGGAACAATTTAGTTTCCCAAGTAAAGTGCAAGGGTCATCAGATTGATAGTTCTGGTTGACGTTTAAATGAGCCATAGTAATTTTTTAAGCACTGTCAAATATAGCTATATTCTAACTATATTAGAGTGGGTAGTCCTGAACTATACAAGTCCTCCTGCCTGCAGTAGGAAGTGATGGTGTAAGAGAGTGTCAGCTGTGTGCTTTCCTTCTTACAGATTGTGGGCAGATCTGAACAGCAACTGCTGTGAGAACAACGTCTGCAACTTCTACAACAACAGCAACCCAGCGTGCTCCGTAGCGGTGAGGCACAGGCTTCGTTTGACAGCTTCTCCTTTATGGGCATGTATTTTGTGGGGCAGTGTGTGGCTTAGTGGGTTAGGATGCGGTCCCTACATTTGCAGTGTTGCTGGTTCAAATCCCAGTGTAGACAGTGATGTCACCATTGGGTCCTTCAGAAAAGCCCTTAACTCCCCAGTTGCTCCAGGGACTGTCTGGCCCTGCTTTCTCAAAAATGTATGCCGCTTTGAATAAAAGCGTCTGCTGAATAAGTAAAATGTAAGATGTAAATGTGGTCTCAGCATTGTACAGCAAGTGAATGGTGGTGCACATGCATAAAAAATCTACCAGTATCATTCAGAGCTTGAGGAGTGCTTGTAAAATAGCAATTTTAGGATGCAAGACAGGTTAGCTTTAGAATTTTAGGCCAGTCTTTCTTAAATTAGGCGTTGCAAGCCGACTTGCATAACCAAACAAAAGTCTAGCATGTATGCTGTATGTAAAGTTCACCGTGCTGAATCGCACTACGGTGGTTTCTCTTCTGAATGTTGGATGTTTTGGATATTGGTCCATAGAAGTACAAGGCAGTCTTGAAAATCATTGTCCCCATTTATGTTGGTCTTGCTGTTTTTCACCTTGTTTTACTTTGGCATTCACTTAAAATAACAACATCTGAAATTCGAAGAACTCTTCGTCAATTTTAAAGCAAACAAAATGGATTTAACAATTCAAGTACAGTCAGATTACATTGAAGTTAAAAGTCTTGCTGTTTTGATGCCTTTTACATGTACTGCATTCTGTTTAGCAGTTGAAGCCCTGCCCCATGCAGCAACATTTTGAATACATTTGTGTAAATACACATGGATTAACTGTTATGGAATGCAGCTGTGGATAGATGCAGCCATGAATTGTACAAGTACTCTTTTAAATATGTGGATGTAAAAATCTTTTAGAATGCCTATCCTGTGTGAGTGAGTAAATGAGCCAAGTTCCCATTAATGAACACAAAGTCCATGGTTCCCCAGTTTTGGTCCTTTAGGGCCAGAATCTGACATAGTTTGCAGATTTCCCTGCTCAAACACATTTTAATCAAGCAATTGCCAGGTTTACTTCCCTTGCTGGCTAGGTGTGTTTGAACAGTCAAATCTGCAAACTGAGCTGGATTCTAGCTTGCAGGACCAGAATTGGGGAACCTTAATATAGACAGTATACATGCAGTGCTCACAGAAAGTCTTGGGACAGTTTAATTCAGTAAAAATATTGCAAATTTATTGGTTTTTATAACAAAATCATTACTTTATTCATTTGTTTAGAAAAAAGTATCACATTAGAAACAACCAGTAGTTTTAAGTAAAACATTTATTTCAAGTAGTAGTAAATTGAAAGAGCGGTTTTGAGTTAATAAGTTCACCGTTGAGCTGTTTCATGGGGTGCCTTTTATTAAGTAACACCTTACAATAGCATAAAACGCCAAACAACGTGTGTAGAGTCCTTTGGGGAGCCGATGACGACTACAATTGCAATTAATAGCAAAATGACACAATCAGAACTGAATGAGTCGGTCAAAAAACTTATGACAACAAAAAGAAAATGTCTGTGTGGAAGATGTGCAGATATGTTAAACATTGCTCGTCAGTGGACTTTTGTTATGAAATCAATACATTTTTACAGAATTAAGCAAGCATCCAAAGACATTCTGTGAGGTGTGTGTATTATCTGTGATCGTCACATGGACATGCACACTCAGTAGTACAGATGTAGCACTTCTCTTTTGTGCTGCTTCCAGGTGTCCCAAGCCTTCCACATTGTGTACGGCTCCGGCCTGAACGTCTACGCTCTGTATCTGGACTGCGCCGGGGGGGTTGGCTTACGCCGCCCATTCCAGCACGCCATGCGAAACCTCTTCAGGAGCTACCAGAACCACTGGGAGACCAAACAGGTTAGAGACATGACAGTGCTTTCTTGTGCTGACTGTTTATGTTGGATAACACAGGAACCACTGAAAAAGAGCTAATATCGTGGTAAAAGTAGCCCCGCATGAGCTTTCCTCTTGCTCCGGTTCCAGCTGGCTGCCATAGGTGCTTTGGTGGGGGGGGTGCCCCCCTGCATCAACAGCACCGCTCAAGCTAACTGGCTGAACCGCGGCGACGTGCGGAAGGCACTGCACATCCCCGACATCCTGCCCGCCTGGGACATCTGCAGGTGACTGCACCGCCAGAGTGTCTGGCCAAAACCAGCTCTTACGTGTATCACTAAGGTTCAGATCATCCAGACCATCCCATCACCTATAAACATCCGCTTTCCCACTTTTCAAGGCTCTAAAATAATTATTTTCTTTCGCTCTATAAACATTTTTGTTTTGGGGACACATTGTATTCCTGATTACTAATTAGCTGCAAATCACTCTGCTTCAGTATTTATCTGAAGCATGTTATTGATCAAGCCCAAATTCATCTCCCTGCCTCTGACCCCTGTCCTGCAGTGATGAGGTGGGCACCCACTACCACACGAAGTACGAGACGATGCGGGACATCTACCTGAAGCTGCTGAGCCTGGGACTAAGGGTGCTTGTGTACAACGGGGATACAGATATGGCCTGTAACTTCCTGGGCTGTCAGTGGTTCGTGGAGGCTCTCAACCAGAAGGTCAGGATGCTGGAGTGGACAGCAATGATTAACGTCAGGATGGGGAGGAGGCGGCGGAGGGGAAAACGTCGGGATGAAGTAGCGTGGTGGTGCAATGAGAGAACGTGCAGGAGAGTGGAGAACAGTGTTGATTGCCAGAAGGAACACTGGGTTTGGGTTTCAGCCTTTCGAGTCTGAAAGCTGTACTGAGTGTTACGAGCAATGATTTTCCGGTTTAAGGAAGTACAGAAAATGTTGAACAAGGAAGCAGAAGATTGAGGATGTGAGATGGTTCAGCTTGTATCGTGACTGCAAATATTAGTACAATTGTTGCTGTTGAGTGTGGAAAGGTATCTGCTCAGCATCTAATAATGGAGATTTGGTCTTTCTAAGGACTTTTTTTTCCTCTGCCTTTCCAAATGCAGGAAACGACACCCTACAAGCAGTGGCTGTTTGATAACCAAGTTGCTGGGTTTTACCAGCAGTTTGGCAACATTACTTTCCTGACTGTCAAGGTCAGTGGAAAGCGTGTGAAATGTCTGTTACATGATATTGGGTCCCTTTTCTTCCCCTCTTTGTCAGAGTGATCCTTTGGTCTACATTTTCAGTATCTCTCAGTATCTTTTTTCCTCACACATTTTTGATGTATAAATACATGCTTTGTGTAACACTGCCCCCCCCCCCCCCCTTTGTCACTCCTTGTTTTTCCCCATCCCACCACCAGGGGGCAGGCCACATGGTCCCACAGTGGGCTCCGGGACCCGCCTACCACATGTTCCAGTCATTCCTGTCCAATGGCTCCTACTGAGCAGGTCTCAGATGGATATGTTTCCCAGATTCTCCTGCACCAATTTTAAGGTTATCCCGGTGAAAATATTAATCCGTAATTCTCACTGATTGATGCCTTGGATCTATGCAATGAGGTTTCTTGTTAAAGGTTATCAAGTTTAGAATCTACTATGTTGATTCCATCCTTGCCAGTATTTCATCACTATTTGAAATTATGAAAGGGGCTCAGTCAGTGGATAAGTGGGATTATTATTATTATTTTTTAATCACTAAAGCCAAAAATCAAGTTAGCTTTTACCGCTTTATGACATTACAGGAATTTGTAATGCTTTAACATAACCATGAGTCTTCCATTCTTTAAACTGGTTGAAAGTCATCATCATTAGAAAATATTTCTTTACTGTTTTTGTATGGATTGATTCTTCCTAAGAAAGGGAACATTCTGTAATATTCTCTGTAAAATCATTACACCAAAAGGTACAGCCTTATAACAATTGAGGTCCCCGCAGACAGTTTAGTTAGTCATCTCAGGATAACTGTCAGAAAACTATGAACACTGTGCAATTTTGAAATTGGTATTCCCACACCCATATCCGATGGTCAGGGGTGGCCAATATTATCCAGAAAGGGCCATTGTGTATGTGGGTTTCTGCTGCAAATCTCTAATTACTAATTGACTGAGGGGCCTTCACACCTGAGTTTGAACAGCTGACCTAAAGGTTATCACAAAAACCTGCATATGCACTGGCCCTTTGCAGATAAGATTGCCTACCCCTATCCTAAATCCAGGGCAGCCACAATCCTAAGTCACATGTTATTGTTTATAGTGACAAATACGGCTGAATATTCCTCCAAAAGAAATGTAAATGGTTATAGACCACTCTGGTCAAACATCAAGCTCACGATGATAGTGTGGCCCTTTGGAATCTTCTTTTTTTTCTGTTGGATAAATTGCAACAGTTGGGTGGGAGAAAACAGTGGTTTGACACTTACATCGTTAGCAGAGCGCAAATATGCTAGCATTGAGAAGTTCAGTTTGTATGTCGGCTTTGTCTGATGTAACGTGACACCTGGGCAACAGCTTCTACAGGAGCTTCATCTCATGCAATGAAAGTCCAGCAAAGGGAATCACGTCACGGGATGTGCCATCATAAAGTGAATAAAAAGGGTCTTTTTTCTGAATGAAGCACCATAAATGTATCATTATTATATATGACTGGAGCTGTTGATCCAGGGTAGGGGGTGGGCTTGACCGTATCACTTTACTTGCAAAAAATGTTCAATGCATATTTGAGTCATTTTATTTTTTTAAATAAATGTTTTCTCAACCATGTATGTCTCAGGTCTCGTCTATCTTGAAATGAGATCTATGGTGTTGGTGAACATAAATGAACTTGGATGACCTTGAATGCAGGATTGATCATAGTCCAGTCTCTGTCCTGGACAGTTCTCATTAATTTTTATAACTACTGTTGAGAAATAAAGGAAAACGCAGAGACATTTTCACATACTTGAGTAACTTTAATAATGCTATTATGATTTTTATATTATAAATATGATTTGAGATTATTCAAATTATGCTTTTTGCACAGGGTATGTACATATGCACAGGGTGAGAGTTGTGTTTAATACGAATTGGAGAGGTAGTTCATGAACATCTGAAGAGCGGGACCTGGCTTGTACTGAGGAACCATGTGACCAGAACCCTGTAGAAACACAGGAAGGACATCCATCAATCACATTCAGTAAGTAACAATGGAATATCACTAATCAAAGTGAGCTGTGCACAAATCATAATTTGTCAGCAGCTAATACTGATGTCATACTTCACATACATGAAATACATTTGTATTTCAGTTCCAAACCTCTACATGTCCAGAATGTAGTAGGGTAAGCCATATTTTCTGCACAAATAATTCTGCCACAGGACTGCCTACGACCTTACGCCCCCATCTCTAACCTTACCTTCACAGTGAGGAAGGTGATCTTCTCATACTGTACCACGTATCCAGCTATCTGGTTGTTGTAGTACCAGGGACTGTATGGCTTCACCAGCTGCAAGATGCATATCAGTGGGTTAGGTTTATAAAAATGAGGGCAGCACATCTCGATGGAATCTGTAACCATAAAATTCTCATGCCAATGTTTGACAGAAGGCCTACAATAGACAGTACCTTCTGGTTGAGACCCTCCACAAACCACTTGCTGCCGAGGAAGTTGCAGGCCATGTCAACATCTCCGTTGTACACGAGAACTTGGAGGTCCTTCTGAAGCAGGTACTCATAGAAGGGACTCATATCCATGTAGACACGCTGGTAGAGGGCACCCACTGTGGAGCTTCAGGGAGGACACAGTACTCACAACAATTTCAAAGCTCTGGAGAACTTTGCCTATATCGCTACAGCAGGGCTCTCCAATTCAGGTCCTGGAGAGCTACCATCCAGTAGGATTTCTATCCTATCTGGCTTCTGATGAGCCACACCTGTTCCTGAAATTTTTGTGAGAACAGGTGTGGCACATCAGAAGCTAAGTAGGACAGAAAACCTACTGGATGGTAGCTCTCCAGGACTGGAGTTGGAGACCCCTGCTTTACACAGTACAAAAAAGGGTACAGCCCTGGTACAGTTTTGTTCCTCAAGGGGAAAACAACATTAATGTACCCCCAATAGCAGAAAGATGTTCCTCAGAGTCCATTTCTGTACCTTAAATTAGACTAAAAGGTACATTTACCTACAGCTATAGGATATAATTGGCAGACCCTTGCAGGTACAACCCCAGTGAAAAGCACTTGTACCGTCAAAGGTACAGCTTGGCACTTTTTTTTCTGGCAGTGTATAAGCAGCCATTGAAGAGAGGTGGATCTGTATGTGCGCTTGTTACCTGCAGAGCTCCCAGGATTGCACACTGCTGGGGATGTGCAGGGCAGCACGCACACTGGGTGTATTCAGCCAGTAATACATGGCTGTAGCATTGATGCATCTGGGGACACCTGGGATAGATGCCACCTCCTGCTGGTAGGGGGAGCAATTGAGCTGGGTAAATATTCAGTAGTACATAACCACCAAGTTCGGAATCACTCTCAGCCCCGAACTCCTACATTCATCCAAATGGCGTTCAGCAAGACAACTGTGCTGTTGCATGTGGATAGAATTCTCAGTTGCTGTCTCACAGAGGCGCTGATGCTGCATAAGACCGGCAGCATTTATTTAATAGATCCTGATACTGCTTGTCTGTTAATTATTATATCTTTTCAGGAAAAAAACACATCTGCTAAATCGATGTACAGGAGAGAAATAATGTCAATAATATCCGTCTTAACTGTAAATTCATAATCTTAACGCCAATAGTCTTTTACAATGGCAGCAATAAGTCTGGGAGCATTAAACACTTACCGGCGCTTTGAACATGAATTTGTACTGGCGGAAGAGATTGGATGTGTCTGAAATGTATCGACTGGCGGGCACCCCACCGTAGCATTGATCGTACAGGTTGTAGATGTTCAGCCCAATGTTTTGAATCTCATAGAGGGCATCGTATACCTGAGGGAACCCAGACTTGAACTGTTAGTAAACGATCTCTGCAGAATCACCATTAAAAAAGACACATTAAAAGTTCCTTCGCATTTATGCCTATATCCCAAATTCTGTGGATAAACAATACAGATATTGATTCATCCTTCAGCACCAAATCCCATCCTGCACATGAACCAAACACTTAACGGACAACGTATTGCTCATGTTGAACAAAAACATTACTCTTGAGCAGATGCTACAGCGCATTATGTAATAACTTCACAAAGTGTCAATGAAGACATCCATCTTGGTTGTTTATTATACAATACACAGTATTATGTTTTCATCATTAAAAAGTTCCGCATTTTGTAATAACCTCCGCAATATGTAACAATTTATTACAAAATGCAGGGAAATGTATTACATATTGCGTACAAGCTTTGACAAAATGCGGATGCTATTACATAATGAAGTACAAAATCGTTACATTTTGTCAAGTTATTACATAGTGCCTTGTAACAAGACAGCAGTACATGTCAACAGTATTAAGCGGAACCTAGTCAAGTAAAAAGCACAGACAAATGAAAAAACTGCGGACTCACTGAATTCTGGCAGGTGGTGTCGCTGTTGTTGTAGAAATTGCAGGAGACGCTGTTACAGCAGTACTGGTTTATGTTGGTCCACAGCCTGAGCACACAGAACCAGAAAGAGCACCCATTCAGTGTGAGGGGGTACTGACCAAAGCAACCAAACACAGTTAAAAGTACTGCGGCTCTCTAGATGAGCAATAAGCTACCATTCACACAACATGTGCAGCATACAAACGAAAGTGCTGCACAATGCCATCAGCGGGGGGTAAAATCATTGATACCACATTGTCATTAGATTGTCAATTACACAAATCAAAATGCTAGTAGTAACCCTAACATATATAACGCATCTAGGAGGCACTTACTCTTCACTGAGGAGGCCGTGGTAATATGCGAAATACATGAGTGACTGGTCATTGAGAGCATAGCTGGACATGCCATTGCCCACCGCCATTCCCTGTTGAGGTAAAACCCTGTTATTACTGTCTCACCTGGGATCTAAGCAGTCTCTGTCACAACTCTTTGGAATACTATTCTTTGTTATCATCAACAGCTTCATCGTTCTCTTAAACCTCCCACTTAGATTAATCATCAGGTAAGTAAATTCAGTGGTAAACGGGGCGGTGTGGTGGCTCTGAGGCTAGGGCTCTGTGTCAGGAACCGGAAGGTTGCTGGTTCAAATCCCCAGGAGTGATTCTAATCTGTTGGGCCCTTGAGCAAGGCCCTTAACCTGCAATTGCTTTATCCTGGGTATGATGTTAATCTGCAGGCAGGTCCTCCAACTTCTAGGGAAAATTTGGGGGTTGGTGGCAGGATTGGCATTCCAGCCACTAGTAAAAACTTCATGCTATTGTATTCCATCTGAACTAGTGTGGTGCCGAGGTATCGCCCGCTGCACGGGTGCGCTCGAGTTGTCATCCCTGAGGTGGTTTGTTGTGTGGTTGGTGCCACAACGTGCTATATCAGTGCACGCTCCTAACCTCCCTAGGTAAATTCTGAAATAGCTGAAGAGCAGAACATTTAATGCCTTTTTGCATTGGTGGGATTTTGTATAGTCACCTTGAAGTTGATTTTGGCAGAGCCACTGGCAATGAGCTTGGACAGAGAAGGACCGTAAACTCCGCCGTAACTCTCTGCAAACACGTAGAAGTCATTGCTGACAAAAGACGGGAACGTGGCGAAGAACTGTTGAAGAGCCTGGTAGTTATCCTCAGCCACCTAAGAAAAATGATAATGCAATGGGTTCTGTTAAGAATGATAAACCGTTTGTAACATTTGTGTGGAATTGGGAATCTTGCGTGGAACACCAACGTTGGAATTTGCACCAATTCATAAGAACCAGATACTACCTGAGGGTCACTGATCTGGTAGTTTCCACTGGTGGAGTATGAGAATCCCACCCCTGCTGGGGACTCCAGGTAGAGCACATTGGCCTGCTTGTTCCAGCTGTAGGGATTAATGTACACCGTGCCATCGTCCTTCATCTGGTGAGAACAAGGTAAAGGAACGATGAGAAAAGAAACAATAGGAGGAATTGGAATTTAGAACAACAAGGAATTCTGTTCTGATTCAAGATTTTCTTCCAGCTTGGCTTCAATATAATCTAATATATAGAGAAATGAACAAATTCTATTGATAAACAATAATAAACAATACAGACATTGATTCATCCTCCAGCCCCAAATAAATTAATAAGCACACACTAACCTCTGACCTGTCTAACTATAAACTGGTAGTAAAGTATGTGTTTTTTCTACATGTAAATTATTTGTTACAGTTTTACTTTTATGTTCAGAAACTTCTCATTGCATATTTCCGCATAGACCAGGCTTGAAATCCTGCCCCCACTGACAAAGATCACCTTGGAACCCCATACGTAAAATGTGTAATCATATCTGCAGGCCTGCTATAGGGCCCCTGTTCACATCTGGGCCCCCTGCGTCATTCCCAGTTTCCATCCCATTCACAGCGCCCCTGCAGGTCCTCGCAGATGTGGGTGACTCACGTGGAAAGGGCCGTTCTCTGCCAGCAAGCCCTCCATCGAGCTGCACCCTGGGCCCCCGTTCAGCCACAGCACCAGGGGGTCTGTCGATGGGTTCTTTTGGGACTCCACAAACCTGCAGGGAAACCCCAAACAAATATCAGACACATTCCGTTTTACATGAACACAGTTTGTTGTATTTTCACCTTTCAGTCTTCCCTGATTGCTGTTAACATATTTACAAATTTCAAAATAACACAGATATTTATTATATACACTCACCTAAAGGATTATTAGGAACACCTGTTCAATTTCTCATTAATGCAATTATCTAATCAACCAA
>JAAGVU020000008.1:20410833-20435303 GCA_011763525.2 Mormyrus iriodes
GGCAGTTCTGAAGGCGAAAGGGGGTCAAACACCGTATTAGTATGGTGTTCCTAATAATCCTTTAGGTGAGTGTAATTTAATGACACCAAATGCTACTTTCCATCATCCACTCTTACTATCACCTCATTTACTGATTCTATTCTGATTTTTTCGCGGGCACAACAGAGGCTCTTTGCTGGAGCTTCTCGGGGGAATTCTTGGCCATCTTACCAGTAGTGGAAGTATTTCCCAGGACCAGCCTGAAGGTACCCAGAATAGTGTTTGAAGTTGGGCTTCTCTGTCAGCCCAGGCAGGGAGGTAACCAGATCAGCGTGATCCTGAGCAAGACATTTCACGAAGATGACAATGGCGAGCAGGACGAGGCGCTGGAGCATCTTGCCTGTATTCTGTGTGTTCTTTACCTTGTATGTCTGACCTCACAACTGCGCATGACATTTATACCCATCTTATCAGCCATGGCCAATATGAATAATAATTAATCAGGCCCAGGGTTGTACACGTGATTAAACAGTTTGGGGCAACTGGTCTTGTTGAAGAGGTGGATTACAGGTCTCCTTAATATTAAAAATAATGATAAAAATGAAATCACAAGTCACACTCCTTGTGAGTTCATAATCAGGACAGATTACACATGTAGACTGGCTTCACATCGATATGCTGCCTCTTTAATATGGCCCTTCTGTGTGACATTAAAATATTATTCTGGTGACTCCTGTTTTTGTTAAAATTTTCCTTTACACTTTATCTAACCGTTATCTAATTGTAAAGGATTGCATTAAAAAGAGTGTGTGTGCTCTGTCTGATAGATACAATCAGTTCTAGATGCTATTTGACCAAGGTACAGCACTCTTTCCATTAAAACAAAATGTAAATTTGCTGCATGTCTTAGTGATTTCCTAGAAATTCATTTGAAGCATTTGTCCTGTTACAGGCAGACAGAGATTAAGCCTTTAATCCTTTGACTTTGTAACACATGTTTATCTTCTGGGTGACATGGTGGCTGAGAGGGTAACCCTGGTGGCTCACACTTCCAGGGTTTGGGGACTGCTTGTTCTCCCTGAGTCACCAGGGTTTCTTCCAGGAGTCGAGTGAATTGGTGACTCCATCCCTGCAGGGCTGGCTCTACCTTTTCAGCTGCCCTAAGCAAAGCTTTACTTGGGAGGGCCCCCTAGCAAGGAAACTGATGATTATTTCACTTCCTCCATAAGACAGGTAATTCGGGGGCCATAGGCACCTGCCTATTCTGCCTACAGCTAGAGCTAGCTATGTTTCTGCCTGCACATAAGCATTTTCTGTACCTGCTTTGTGCCCTATGCTGCCTGGGTTAAGCTGCAGGTTACCACAGTGACCCTTCACTAGATAAGTTTTTCCGTTAGATGACCAGATTGATTAGTTAGTTTAAAACACAGATTTGTTTCATGATTTCATACCTGTATGTCTGTGGATTTAAAAAAAAAAAACAAAAAAAAAAAAAACACTGATCCGTTCACTATCCAAATGCCATTAAATTTTTTCCTCTTAAATTTTCCAGTCCCAAAAGAAATTATATTGTACTTCAACTGAATGTCAAAAATTAAAAAAAAAAAAAACTCAGCAGCACAATTATTCCATAATGAACATAGCTAATATTCAACTTCACAAAAATATTTAAATACAATACAATTTATTGTCCCTTAGGCTAGAAGGGTCAGGCACAATACGAAAATATTAATCTAAAAAAACGTTCACTAGCAAAACAGGAAATGATTCAGCACAACAATCTTTATAAATCCCTTGAACTTCTCAGAAAGTCTCGGCATAATGGAAATATATGATAACTGTGATTGCCGTACCATTGTTACATCGGCACGTTTCTGCATTCCCTGATAACCGTGAGAGGGAAATGTGTGTTATCCTTATCCTTAGATCTTGGTGAAACAGTACTATTCCAGAAATGTAATATTTACATCCCAAAACAACAGAGTCGTGGGTAAACTGATGAAATATAGCAAGAGTACTAAGTGCCATATGTCTCTGCGTTTATTAATGACTGTAATTGTGTATCAGTACAGTAGATCACTATTGAACTGTTCATTCTGCCAATTCTTTTATTGGGCCATACAAATACAATCAACATTTTGAAAATGATTCCAGTAACACGTGTAAGCACACGCTGATACTGAACAAACTATGAGAGTACAAAAAACCATGAATGCCCTATGAATGTCCTCACCCAGGTCAGATCTGGTCAGGCTGAGGAGCATGCACTGCTACAGCACATTGCTGCACCCACCACATGACAAAGTGCCTCAGGATCCCGGCTGGCGACCCCCCAGGCAGACACATGGTCCAGTCCCACCCTCCCGAAATGGCCATCCATCTGCCGCAGCCAGGTGTTACATGGGCATCCCTTCGGCCTGGTCCAGGTGTTCGAGTCCTCAGAAACGAAGATCCTGCGAGCCGGATCACCCTCAGGGAAACGCGCCACATGGCCGTAGTGCCATAACTGGCGCTCCCTCACACTGCAGGTAATGTGCCTCATTCGGGACTCCCCTAGCAACCGCTCGTTCAACACAAAGTCAAACCAGCAGTGCCCGAGGATTCTCCGAAGAGAGAGAGTACCGAAGGAGTCCAGTCTTCGTCTCAGCTCACTGGATAGTGTCCATGTTTCACAGCCATACAGCAAAACAGGAAGTACCAGGACTCTAAAGACTTGGACCTTCGTCCTCTTGCAAAGATATCGGGAGCAACCTCATGAGCCCCCAAGCTCTCCCCTATCCGTCTGCTGACTTCATAGGAAGAGTCACCAGACACATGAATGTCACTGCTGAGGTTGACACTCCCCCCGCAGACAGACACACTACTGATGGCTGTGCCTAAGAAGTCATTAAAGGCCTGGATCTTGATTTTTATCCAGGACACTCCTAATCCCAGATACTCAGACTCCTCGCTCAGTCTCTCAAGAGCCCCAATCAGAGCCTCCATGGACTCCGCGAAGATCACAGCATCGTCAGCAAAGTCAAGATCAGTGAATCTTTCATCACCAATAGATGCCCCATAGCCGCCGGACCCCACGACCCTGCCCAACACCCAGTCCATGCAAGTACTGAATGAGCAAGAACACACCCCAGGTGAACCCCAGAATCAACTGGGAAGAACGTGGAGAAGAATGTTCTCCCTCCACATAGCACTCATATACATTACATTCATGCACAATCCATGGTACCTTTTAAGGTAAATTTTCTCTCACTCTGTTGTGCTCATTAAGGAGACCAGTCTTCTAGTTGTGGCATGATGCAGGACAGAAGTATTTCAGGAAAACAATTTACCTGGTCTCATTTTAAGAATTACACTTAATTACAAAGATTTATCCAGCAGATCTGTCAATTTTAGTTAGAATCTTTGGCTGGACTACACAAGATACCATGAGTTTGGGAATCTTACTTAAAGTTAAGACAGTTAAGACCTGGTGTAAGTGAAATGATCCAGAAATGCCATCAACAAAGGAAAGAAAGCTAAACCCTTAGTCAAAAAACATGTAAGGAATATAATTACATTCATGGTACCACAGCAGGATTTACTTAAATTCCCAATGAATTTTTTGTAAATCTGAAACCTTAAAACATATTAATAAAATCCCTTTTTATTACCTAGTCCAAAACGTAAGAGCCACCAATTATCACCTGAACAAAATATCTCAACAGAAAACACATGTTGACACAGTCTATAATTCATAACTTCTAGGACAGGGAAGCTGTAACTTTAATATGCATCAATTTTGTCTGATACTCGGGGCTCTGGCAACATCAAACTGAAGATGCATTTCTGACTTAAATCACATGGCAGTTCTATTCTAACTTAAACCTATTACAAAATCTTAACAGTCTTCAATATTGCAACGTGCCGTGACCATAGCACCATGTCCTGCACGTGTGGCACACTCACGCCCCCTGCTGGCGGTAGTGAAAACACTCTGGTTACTCCACCTTGACTGTATCCAAGGTCACAATGACTTAACGCCAACAATATAACCCCTGAGGAAAAAAAAATCGCAGGGCTGGCCGAATATTAGGTGGTAACTTGTAAACATGAAAAACAAGCTCAGATAACTAGATCAAATCATTTGTAAATACTTAATACGTGAGGTAATTTCTGATAAAAAAAAAAAATTAATTTCATTCATTGCCATGAATCCATCATACTGTGGTCATCACATCTCTAGTGTAGGAAGCCTTTTCAAAACAATCACGTCAATTCTCTTTCAAGAGGATGGCATAGTTTGATGCATGACCGTATCATGTGCATGTTTATGAACACAAACATCATTGAGAAATCCATTTAATGGTCTCCATTCATGAAACAAGCCCATTCCCCTTTTGTGCTCTTTAGGCAGACCGAGCCAGTTTCTGGCCACAAGAATCCTGACCGACTGCAAACACCCACTGACAGGAAGTGACATCAGCTGCTGTAGTAGCATCAGTCCTGTTCTGCATTTCTAGATCTCCTCTCTGGGGGAGTGGTCAGGCAGAACGTGGGAGGGGTCATCCATACAGCACAGAAAGGTCAGTGGGGGTTCAAGGAAGGCTCACAGCTGGTGAAAGGGTGGGTCAGAAGCAGATGTGTGATGTATAAGACTGTATGAGTGTATGTACAGCTTCTCTGGCTCCGTCTAGTCGCTGCCGTAGTGGTGGATGAGGTCTCGAAAGATGGCATTAGTGGTTGTCTGGCCAAAGATGAAAGCACCAACAGTGACCATGAAGATACCGTAAGACACCATGGCCCACCAGCTGTGGAAAACACAAGCACTCATCTTAGAGCTAGGTGACAATATAGATGTTTCAATCTGTACCTACGCTGTGTCAGCGTCTCACATATACACAGAGGCTGGTCTTATTAATTGTTTCAGCTTTCAATAGGCAGTTTGCCATAGGTGATTTAAGACTAATGCTTGAAAAGTCTCAAAAACTCCACTTAGAGCAGGAAAAATTTCTTAGATTAGGAGTCTTTACAGCAGTCACGTGGATGTTAAGCTTACCTTGCCGGCTTAACCTCTTGAATCTCGGATAGCTTAGCCTGGATCAGACACAAGCCTGAAAAAAAAAATGCATTAACCACCATTAACAATCACGCCATCTGATGTTAAATATGAACGAGTATTACAAATTGCATGCAGGAATAAAAGAGGAGAGTGATAAGGCAAAAATGGCGACCATGTACCGGGGAAGACGAAGATGAAGCAGGCAGCCAGGCCCCCGATGAGGGAGATGACACGCCCGATGTCGGGGATGAAGAGCGCCAAGAGCAGGGTGAGGCAGAACCACAGAACGGTCTGTGCGACTCGGCGACGGCGCTCCCTCACCACGTCCACCTCCACAGACTCGCCACGGAACCGGAGCCACAGACCCTCCAGCACCGCCCTGCGGGTCGGGTAGGGAGGCAACACGTAAAACAGTCATACAGCAGTCTGATTCAAGTGGGAATCCCCTCTGTTGGCCACAAACAGTCACTGCACTAAATATTAAACAGACATGTTCCTTATTTGGGAGATGCTAAAACAGTGTGTACTGCTAACCAGCTAGCTAGCTATGATCTTCTCACTCTACTCACTAGCTATTTATTTGTGACTTCAGGTGTCCCTATCCAAGGAATGCCACCCACAGAAAGGCAGAGACACATATGTGACCCTGAAGAGGTACCGCCAGGTTCCCCTTACGCCTGACCGTACCATGCCCTTCAGTGCGCCATACCTCCCACAGAAGTGTAGGATGGGATACGACGTGACGACACAGATGACAATGAAGAACCTGGCCACAGCCACGGCGATGTCGTTGGATGGATAGGACATCAGCACATCCTGGCTCACGCTGGAGCCGAAGGACAGGAAGCCACAGACTCCTAAGAAAAAGAGCAGATTCACTGCTTCGAACTGAAGGATGTACAGCAACTGAGAAACTGCATGACATTGAACAGGGGCCCCCAGGAGAGGCCCAGGACACACAGGAGGTATTCATCTCCCACATGGACACCTGGCAATCCCCCAGGAGCGGTGGCCTTGGAAAGAGGGGTCTGTGCAGATTATAAAGCATCGCAGAGTAGGAAAACGATCCTAAGAAGGCCCGAAAGTCTCAAAGGGATGCAATTTTGCTCCTATCTTTAAGAGTAATAGCATTTTATTACATTTCTTATCCTAGGAAAGTACTCCCAACTCGAACAGGATTTGAGCATGTTCCAGAGCTGTCCTAACCTGCTAGTGGCTGTCAGACGATGGCAATCAGTTAAACATCAGCAGACGCATTCCAGGAATGGAGGAATGTGTTAAAATCACTGGACAAAACACAGAGCTCTATAGTACGTAATCACTACATCTCCAGGAGAAATCATGCGCTGTTCATGAAAATTAAAGTTCACTAATCACCTTTTACTACCACTACTATTACCACTACCACTACGAACCAATTCAAGATGCGAACGAGCATGTCCGATAAATAAAATTATGTTTAAATAATTGAAAATTAAAAACTGTGCCGAATATCAAGATTCACAGCAGCGCAATAAGTTAGTTCCCATCTCTGACGCTTGTTTTCGATAGCTGAGGGTTGGGGGCAGGAGAGAGAGGTAGTTGTTCATATGTATTCTAGATACAGTAACGCAGGCTCGCTCGCTAGCCTTCTCAGCTGTTAGTTGTTAAAATGCACCAGAATAACAAAAATTCAAATATTAACATTTAAAAGCATTTTCTTATGTAAATTTTTTTGATAGAAGTTGAGGAGAGAGAGGTAGGATAGGTGTACATATGTGCATATGTGCTCTTGGAACAGAACTGGTTCATATCTTGGGGACTTTCTGTATAATTATTCTTATTACTACTATTATTATTATTATTATTATTTGTGCAATGTCAGAAGACTAAGAAACCAGGATTTCAAAGGAGAACTACAAAATGCCGCCATTAATGCCGCTTGTCTGCTTGGGGTGTTGTGAAATCGTGACGTCACTTTCTCTCGAACGCAAACTCCTACTCCAAGCTGAGAGTGAGTTTAGGAAGCTTTTTAACTACTTCTTATGTCTGACTCTGAGTCATGTTAATGAGACTCTTGGCAGGATTCCAAGGTGCGATCTGTGAACCTTTATTAATATGGGCACTGGTCTGACCTGCTAGGAGAAGGGGGCTGGAGATGTAGACATAAGTAAATCCATCTACACATTTCTTTTTAGGAGGAATTAAGGCTTCGGTGCGAGGGGGGAAATACTTCAACCCTGGTGACGCAACCACAAGAGTACTGACACCTCTAGTTCAGAAGAGACTATCGGATCACTGCACTTGACCCATTCTTTTGTTCTGTAAATGAAAGGGTGGTTGCCAAGCATGCGTGAGCCAGCACCTGTGCCCGTGTAGACAAAGAGGCAGATGACCATCGCCAACGTCACTACCCAGCCCCAGGACCGGATCTCGCGCTTCCTCATGCTGTTGAATACTGGGACACTGCTCACGTGACACTGTGGCAAAGGAAGGAAACGACAATATAGAGAGGGACAGAAATGGCCTGACAGAAGGGTAAAGAAAATGCTGATGTTAACATGCAAGGGAAAGACAGTACCTGGAATCCAAAGCAGATGGTAGGCATTGCGTTGAATACTGCGGTCCAGGAGGAGGGTCTGCAAATACACGACAAACTGTGCTTCAAAGGGTTCGATGCACACTAAAATTCTGGGCTTTTCTAAAGCTAGCACAGAGCCACACCAGTGGGGATCAATTAGAGGCGAGGTGACTAACAGCAGCAGGCAAGATGAGGGACAAACTACTTCACCCCGTTCATCTTCTCCTCACCTGTAACTAGTTCTCACTCCTGCCAGGAAGGGGTGCATTTACAAGGCAAGAGTAAGAGAACATGCAGGTCTCCTTTCAGCTTCTACTGAATTTTATTACATACCGGTGATGTCAATGTCAAACAATGGGGAAAGCTGACCAGTCTGTTTCCCTATAGAGTGGTACCTTGGAACATGAACTTAATTAGTTCCAGAAGGCTGGTCAAGTTGCAATTTGGTCTAGCCCGAAGTCGAATTTCCCCATAAGAAATGTAAATAGATGTACAGATCTGTTCCAGACCCCCAAATGATGGCCTATTCAAACATCTACCTACCTAACTAATGATAAAGAGCATAAACAATCATTATAAAACTAATACACACATGAAAAGCACACATACAAAAGCGATAAACATGAAATAAATGACAACCCCACACTCCAAAGCGAGAGCAGACACACATGCTCCATCTTCAAGTCTCACTATAATTTCCTTTTTAAGTTCTGCAGTTACTCTCACCACTTTCCTCTTTGGGTTGCTGCTATCACTGCTCACGTCTTAGGGGCCATGATTACTGTATCACTAAATGTACTGTAGATAATGCGTGCTCTCGCGCATCAAACTCGGTGGAGACTGAGAACGATTCATAGGTATCAGCATCCCGGCAGGTCCGTTCGCCTTTGTGTCAGCCCATCAGAGATGCGTACAGGTTTTAGCAGGTCTGTTTTGTTTTGTCGTGTTCTGAGTTTAATAGATTTTTCTTGACCAATCAGTTCAAAGTCCAAATTGTTATTGTTGAACACGTCTCAACCCGTACAAGTTTTAGTAAAAACAGTCAAGTTCCACGATATAGGTTGAGGTACAAGTCGAAAAAAATTCAACAGACCTGCTCGATGTCCGAGTTAGTTAAGAGGCATTCGAGTTCCAAGGTTCTACTGTATACTAATGAAAAATAATAAGTATATATAAATAACTGGGGAATGTTCCAGTTATTTGGGGAAAACCTTGTTCAAGATGCCTGCATGGTACACTCATGACCAGAAATCACAGAAGAAGCATCGGTCAGAGGATGTAAGCTTACCTGACGGGGATGTACCCAGGGGAAACCTCTTTGTCTGGCCATATATACCTTATGATGACGATGACAGTGACATACCAGGTGCCAATGACACTCACGGCACTAAAATGAAAAGTTGAACATCCGAGCATTATGAAAATTCCGCACTGTAACAAACACTTCTCATTACCGAAAGATTTATCCACATTTTGGAATATTCACGGTAAGTTTCCGAACTTTTTCAAAATCTCAAAATGACACCGAACATTCTGGAGGGTGGATGAGCACATGGAATCAAGAGCGCCCTCACCTGGCGTATTTCTGAAAACCGATCTCCTTGGGGATCGAGAGGGGCAGGATGATCAGCACAGACGTAAGGAAGATGGTAAACTTGCGGTCAGTGTACCAAGTGCTGCTCACAGTCCTCTCAGTCTCCTGGGCCACTGCAGCAATTACTGTGCCGGGGAAACACAAGATGTCCTTACATCACACTTCACCATTTCAGCAGAATGTGAATCCAACAGAATGGCAGACCCTTAGTGCTTTGTGCCACCAACAAACCACGTGGCAATCAGGATATTTAAGCAAATTGATAATTTCCTAACTGCATGATCGGTTTCAGGAAAGCCAATAATAATCCATTTCCAAAGCGTTCTCCTGTGCGCCCAAGTAAAAGAGCCCAGGGGCACCTCAGTGCCAGTTTGGATTACTGCACCGGCTAGTCACCCTAGTCTTCAGCTTTCAATGTGGCAATTTAAATCCAAACACACATAGAAAACGTGTGGGGGAAAAAAACGAAAAGAAACAAAAAAGGACAGAACAAAAAGAAACAAAAGACCTCAAGGGCAGGAGAGTGAAGTCACTCTGCCGACGCTGGGATCTGAACCAGTGACCTAATCGCAAGGACAACATCCCAACCCTCTGAGCCACACACTGGCCACCTTCTATAGCAGTCAGTTCTACCCCAGTAGCTATAAGGATGTTACTGAAAGGCACCAACTAATTCAGGAGGTTATTAGGCAGCAAGTTGTAATGAGACGGACTTGCAGATGACTGCGACATCCACATAGTGTGGAATTAAACAGGTTGGTTATTATCCTCCCATTACCATAAAGTACTGGGAAGTGGCAATTGTACAACATTCTCGGGACCGGATGGTCACTCGAAGAGACACATATGAATTGATGGAGGTCTTTAATGATTCAGTACGTGGATGGTCTGACCATCCTGAGATTCAAGGATTTATGATTCACCTCCTAGCTAGCATACTATGATTCAAGGCTGGGAAGCTAAAGGTGGTTGGGAGTTGGAGATTGCAGGCTGAGACACAAGGACGAACTAATTGAACGATAAGGGAAGAGGATGTGATTTGTGCCTGAGTGGGGTGTGTGCCTGACCAGCTTGCTCCCCACTCCTGCACAATTGTAGTAAACACCAAAAAGTATAGTATAAAGGAGGGGGAGAGCTCAGTGCTGGTTGGAGTTCAGCCGTGGGATAGAGCACGCATCACCCGGCATTTCTCGGGAACACGTGTTGGTCTCCTGCCAGGACTGAAAAGGGCTCCCCAGTCTGTGCGTGATGATAGCACGTCTAAGTATATATAGCTTTGCAATCCCATATTGGAAAACGGTAGTAGCATTAGTGTGTGTGTTTTGTCATTAACCGCAATTAACATTTATTATATTTGTATAATATGTGACCTGATGTGTGACGTATATGGCTTCTGAAACTGTAGAAGGGGAGTATATGTTTATGCATCAATCATTATTATACTAACAGCGTATTATTATTTCTCATAACTGTAATAAAAGGTATATTGGAACCTAAGCGTGCCTGTTTGTTCCTTCGAAAGCCCTGTGTTTTGATATGAGAGGGGGATACAAGTCTATGGGGAGCAGAAGACTGAGCGCCACTTACGCTTGTCCAGCTGGTCTCCGATGATGATGAGGAAGGCTATGCAGGTGCCGAAGGTATAAACGGCAATGGCCACCTCACAGATGACCCCTGTCACACGACCGCACACTGCCCGCACCACCTCCTGGTAGGTGATTTCGTTGCTGACCTGGGAGCAGTATGCCAGGACGACCAGGCCGCCAATGATGAAGACCAGCATGCACTGCAGGAGCAGAGTGACAAGAAACATCTGGGCTTTATAAGAAGCAGAGTCTGTGCACCAGCATGCCCCACCGTGACAGGGCTGGGCTGGAGTCATCTACCCGGCACACATCCATGTGATGCTAACTGAAGCTATGCCAACACAAGCACAGAAACGCCAGCAAACAAAAGACCTGCTTTACCATAAATGCTTGTGCCTTTACTGGGGAGTCAGTTGACCTTACCATCTGTAATGAAACTCCGGACGTGACGCCCCCAGCGAGGTTGAAAGCAGCAGGGAAGTTGAGCAGGCCAGCCCCCAGCGCGGCATTGACCACGATGAAGACGGCACCTACAGGTGAGGTGCCCTCATGCTGGCCCTCCTCCTCATCTTGAGGGGGCGCTGTATCCACACTGGGGCTCTGCAGAAGCCAGGCCCTCTCGCCGGCATCCTCGCTGTTGATGCCTATGTCTGGCCGGGACATTACCCCAGGCACCACTACAGTGGGTGTTCACCCTAGCTGACAAGCCCGACCAATCAAGAATCTTTCCGGAACACCCGCTGCTGGGTTGAAGTACCACCTTCAAAGCCACACCCTCCCCACAATGACCAACGTAGAGTGGAATTTGTGGGATTATGGGCACTGCTGAGTCTCCCTTAACAGGTTGAATGTAGTGCAATCCTTGGTAAGTAGGTGAGTGGGGGAGTGAGGGTGGAGAGTGTTTTGGTCAGAAGGAATAGCATCAGTCCCAGAATCATCCTGATCATGGGTTACAAGACTGAAGTTCCATGTTGTCAGGGATCAGCAGAAGATGCACGCCAGACCTTCTTCCTACAAAGAGAATGTGAGCTCTGTCAGCACATACAGGTTCCACAGAGTTGTTTGTCGTGGCCTTTAACAAAGCCCAGCATTTAAAGGAGGCTGACCAGGCTTATAATTTAGTCTTAAGTGATTCAGTTCCACCACAAACGTTTATATGTGCATAAAGAGTTTACTATAGAAATCTTTTAACAAAATCTTCAATTCAAATCAGTTAAAATGATTGCAATCAGACAGCTGGATATAAGAGAAAGCCAGGTCAAGAACACTTCAATCAGTTGCAGTTTCTGTGTTGTACGAAGTACCAGGTACCTACTCCCTGTTCACCTAATGGTTGCTTTAAAATGTTTAACAAAATCTGCCGGTCAGTTCTGCACTGCACTAACACAAAACAAGAGGCCTTTGATTTTTGGGTACTGCTGGGCTACATGTAGCAATATACACGTCCTCTGGAAATTACGAGGTGTGTCACAGCAGTCATTTACAGCGCATGTCATTTCAACTTGTTAAGCAAAGATTAAAAAGTGCTGTGGCAGGCACTGTGCTTCTGAGAGGGACAGTATAACTATTTAGTGATTCAAAGTTACTTAGTGATTTGTTGCCCGACCTACGCGTAGCCTGTTCCACTAAACAAGTCAGGTGAACAGATCCGGAGCTCCATCATACCGCATAATAGCAACCCGGTATGATTAAAACATCAAAAAAATCAGTCGTCCATAATCTTTTGAGAGGATTACCCGTACGAAGTCAAAATACATGACTTGTGAAAAGTGTCATGTTTTTAACATATCTATCACGTCTAAAATGTAATGTCTTTCTTTTTAGTTTATTCGCTGCAAGAAGCAGGTAACTTACCTCAGTATACCGGCTGAAACGAACCTCACTTATAATTAGGTTAAACTAAATTAAACTTCATTCTTACTCAGAAGAGAGCCACATTCAATCACCTTTCGATTTTGCGTGGAAGACTGGCTGAATAATTAGCCAAACATTGTCAGCAGCAAATAGCAAGAAAACAAGATATTGGGTGTAGCCGAATTTCTGAGAAACTGCGTCAAATCACATTGACTTTGCAGCATGTTCAGGTGCCTTCATGATATAATTTAAGTCAACAATTTCTCGAATGTATATCTGTATCTATGGATTATTTCACCACTGACACGATTTATGGATCATTTAGATTTACGTCCGCCACTGACCTTAGTTTCTCTTCATTCATTAGTCAACCTCAATAACCAAAGCACAAATAAACTAATATCAAGAAAAAAAAATAATAACGCAATTAATCGTGAAAAATTAGAGACACTTTACCTTCCACGGCTAGCAGGCACATCTACCGCCAGCATCCCAGATCGCCGACGTTTTGATTTTCAGTTCCTCGCCGATCCCAACCAAGTAATCATGTGACAGTCAGCGGTCATGTGATCTTTGACGTCAAGCGAGGGATTTGAGCGCGTGGATCAGAGGTATCGGTAACGCTCGTATGGGTTGTACCGTTTCCCTGTCAGTTGGGCAATTTGATAAAATACGGGTGATACTGTTTTACTCAGGCATATCAAACAAGGCACCGATATACGACTCGTTAACTGCCCCAGAGATGATTCTTTCATGAAATGATGTGAAGGGACGAGCCTACGTTGTAAGACAGATTGTAGGCGTCAACAAGAGGCATGAAGAGTTACTTACCGTAAGGCAAGGGTAGGCTGCCGCCTGAGGCCCCCGAACACAGAATTTCCTGAAGTTACATTTATAGATATAACATAATATGATCATTTAAATGATAGCAACATGAACGTTGTTTGAATTTTTAGCGACAGTTTTCAGGATATACAAAGTTGTCCCCGTCCAGCTGTAATGGACTATTGTACTTCGATGGACTTTGCGCTACCCGGCTTTTTTTTTACCGCTGGAGTCTACCGGTTGTTGCCTGCCAAACAAACTGGCACAAAATTATGGGATTCCATTTGTGCCAAGAAATATGTCGGCATGCGTATGGGGTTCCTATTTGTGCCAAAAATATGACAATAACGCACTGTCCATGTCGACTAAACATGTAAAAAAGTGTCTATTCAACTAACTGAACTGTACTTAAGCTATTACAAATCTATTTTGTCAATGGGATTGTCTATGTCGATAGCTCACCTGACAAAACATTCGTCTTTGTCAATTCAGCTTTAAAACCGTAAACTATCTTAGCACCCCCTGTCGTTTGACTGTTGTATTGCATGTTGACAAGCTACGGGAACACGTCATTATGTCATTCTCCATGTCGTTTGACTGTGTTACGAATTTCGTCTTGATGTGATGTTTGTGCTGTTTTGCTTCTTGTTTTCATACACAAGATCATTAATAAAAAGAGAAACAAGGCACGTGCAGGTAAACTACGTGACTGTCTAGGAGTAGAAAACTTGATTTTAGCAGAAGTAGCCTTTGGGAGGCGTTGAATACCTATAAAAAACAAAAGTGTATTGACAAATGACTGGTGTGTTTGAGAATGTTACAACAAGGTGATATGCAGTACAAAAGCAACAGGGAGAATGACAGCAGGACTAAAAGAAATGACACAAACCACAAACGACACATCAAGACGACATTCATAATTAAGTAGGACGACACATCAGGACAACAATCATAACGATGCACTCAAACAATAAGGAGGACCACACATCATGTGCTAAGACAACAGAAGTACAGTTTGAAGTTGAACTGACATATTTTGTCAGGTGCACAATCAACATAGACCGTCTCATTGTCAAAATAGTGCTGTCACAGCTGAAATTCAGTTCGAAGTTGAATAGACACACAAATGTTTTGTTACATGTTGTTGAACCCCATACAAAATAACGGCACGAGGACACAAGACTAACATCTCCTTTGCCTGATACTGTCTCACTAGAGTAGCATGCAACTTGTAAACAGACATATGCAAAAATTCAAACCTAACCTTGATAAACCTCTTAAATTTGACCGATCGATCCTCTGGTGCGATACTCCCCCCATTAGCAAATTTTACTGACAGCATTCCCGCCCCCGCCCTGATCGGTAGGTTGTATGTGGCATCCAGTACTTTGATTAGAATATTATTGGTGTTCCATTGTTTATAATTCCCTCGTTTCTTTCGGATTCCAAAAATATCTCCTAGGGCCCCCAGAGAAGTTAGTCTGCCCCTGCAGTCCCATGAGAGGTAAAAGACTTCTAGGTAAATAATTAGAATGATTTGTGGCTAATATTTCAGCCACTTTAATATACGGAATCAGGAAGAAAGCCACACAAATGATAGGAGAATATGTCAACTCCAGACAGACCGGGGGAGGGGGGGCGTATTCTACAAAGCAAAATTTTTCGCTCATGGGAGTTTTCCTTGCACAAACACGTTCTGAGGGCAGAAGGAACAATGATTGGCTTCGAGTGATAACCAATCATATTGTAGAGGAGGTGGGACTAACTAATCAGATGTCTTGGTCCCACCTCCTCTATAATTTGATTGGTTATCACTCGAAGCCAATCATTGTTCCTTCTGCCCTCAGTACATGATTTTGTAAGTAAATTCCCAAGAGCAAATTTCTCAGTTAGCTGGGTTAACTTAAGCTTTAAGTCATGATTGTCCAGTAGGACTACTTCTAAATACTTATTGGACAATCATGACATAAAGCTTAAATTAATCCAGCTAACTGAGAAATCTTGCTTTGTGCACACACACACACACACACACACACACACAAAACCATAACACAGTAATACATATCAGGTCTTACAGCTCACATTTATTCATGATAAACTCTGAAAATGCACATAATGTGGATGTCATTCATAGAACATTTACCCATGATGTACAAGTACTACCTTGGAGGAAAAACTTCAAAGAGAGACTGAAAGTAAATACAATTGCAAACATGTTCTTTTAAACAGCATTACAGTACTGTACCTTTTAGATTTGGTTTAAAACATTAGAATACAGATCCACACCTTGGTCAAACTGGATGTTGGGTGGGTGAACAAATTAGCCGCTTCATTAACCACTGGCTGATTAAAAGGTAGCAGCTCCTCTCCGTCACTGCTATATGCTATAAGGTGTGGTCTGTACCCTCCAAGGAAATAAATATTATCTAAAAATGTGCTTGCAGATGATCATTTGAGGAGTGTAACTGGAGTGTAACAAGGGCAAGGAGGCGAGCCCAGATACAGATTTAGAATGTTCATTTGTAAAACAGTTGCACATCAGCACACATTGTGGCCAACTTATTCTTACTAGCAGTACACCAAAGCAGCAACAGCCATCACTTAATTGATAATTTAAGTTTATTACTTTGGTTTACTAATTTAATAATTACCATAATTTTAACAGAGATGGGATAGTTTACAAATGTAAATCACTTTTTTAATCAAAGGGGTAGCAGATTAATTTCTACAATTAGAGATTCATTTTTTAGACAAGATGACGGAGCAGACATTTCCTTGTTAAAACCAAGGCTTACGCCCCTCAAATAAGTGTTCTGTAACACTGAACGTTTCCTATCAGAATTATAAATTGTGTAGATTTTATGTTCATGCATTAAACACTAAGACTACCTACAAGTCAATATTCTTAAACCAAAAGTGTTGAAGTCTCAGTGCGTTAGACCTAGAGGAAGTTATCAGAAACCGTTACCAGAAGCTGAAATGAATGTAATGACCCCTGACCTTTCCAGGTGGATGTGTAGGAAAACAGTTAAACTTCCTGATCAGTCTCAAACTGTGGTGCCCATTATTAAGTCAAACACCGACAGGTCTATGTTTGGGTTGACGAGATAAAGAATTAAATATATTAAAGGTGGTACTCTTCTTTTTCCTTGTTCTCCAGAATGTCTCCTACTGCTACGTGTGATTCCCGGGTGCCTGTTACTTGGTCACAGTGTGGATGCCGTGTGCCAGGTAGGCCACGTTTCCAGAAGTGACCCCAGCCATGGAGATGCGGCCATCCTTGGTCATGTAGACAGAGAACTCCTTCGTCAAGCGCTCCACCTAGACACATCCACACATGTGCAAACTCAGAACAAATTTCCACACACAGGCTGTCTGTACACTACATGAGGACCCTACCCAATAACTAACATGCTACTTTACACATTTAATGTTATTCCTCACCTGCTATTTTACATTTTCCCAATCAGTGTCCTTGTGTAAATACAATACCAGATCACTGAATATTATTTTTGTCTTTAACAGCTTATTTTAAATGATTTCTCTTTTTGTACCATTTCCTTTGTATTGATCAATTCCTAAAGCTGGTGTAAAAAGCATTTCACTAAACACATTGTATCTTTTCCCCCAAAATAACTGTGGCAGTTTACACTCCAAGACACCTTCTATGATTATTAGTACAAAAAATAAATTCTATGATCCTACAAAGGCACTAACTCCCAAAAAGCAGAGATTCCACAAAGCAGAGCTCCCCATCAGGTGTGTAACACCACCTTCACAACATTTGTTGTTTAGACTTTCATTATGATGCTGTGAAGAACTAAATAATGCCGTCTTATGGATCCTGCTCTAGTCACTCCTGGTAAGAGGACACCAACCCCCCCTCAGTCAGTGCCACACGATACCTGCTCGGGCTTCAGGCCTGTAAAGCAGAACATGCCGATCTGGTCGGTGACGTGCTGCCAGTTGTGAGTGGATCCTTCCTTCTTGAGGTTAGCCACCAGATGCTCCCTCATCTTGATGATGCGACTGGCCATGCCGTCCACCTCCTGCAGCCTGGAGCAACAGCCGATGGGCCAATGCAGTCAGACGGGCAGGGCGGGGTGGGGCAGGGGGAGATAAGGGGCGTTGCCGGCGACCCACCATTCCTTACGCAGCTCTGGTGTGTTGAGGATGGTGGCAGCGATGCGCGCACCATTCATGGGCGGGTTTGAGTACATGGGCCGGATCAAGATCTTCAGCTGGGACTCTACACGCTTGGCTTCCTCGGCGTCCTTGCACACCACCGTGAAACCCCCGACACGCTCACCTGGTCAGGACATCAAGGGGACGGGTGAGCTACACCTCATAGTGTCACGTTAGGGTCCAAATTCAAATCCCAGCTAGATCCTCAAGCTGGTCAGCTAATATTCTTCATTCCGCCGGACACTTCAGGGAGAAAACTTTACAACTTACTTGAATCAAACTAATTTCACAGGTCTGAGAATGACACCAAGTCAGGTGGTTCTGAAGGCTTCTACTCATACTTTGTCTACTCCCTCTACATCTTTGTCCACAGGCCCCACCTCATCCCCAGAGCCAATCAGAACCTCACCATAGAGTCCCATGTTTTTGGCAAAGGACTGAGACAGGACGATGTTGTGACCCTGGCCAATGAAATAGCGCACAGCCCAAGCATCACGGTCAATGTCCCCGCTGGCGAAGCCTTGGTACGCCATGTCAAAGAATGCTAGCAGGTTCCTTTTCTGAAATACAGGAGAGACAGTGGGAGGTGGATGATTACAGATTAAATGGGCCAGTTGTGTCAGTGAGCAGGGCAGCAGACCTATCCAGCAGACCTACCTTCACCAGCTCAGAGATTTCCTTCCATTGCTCCTGCCGGGGGTCCACTCCCGTGGGATTGTGGGCGCATGCGTGCAGCATGATGATGCTCTTCTCTGGGATTTTCTGATAAAGAATGACAAAGCAAACAGTGACTGCAACAGACAGGCCAACATAGCAGTATAAATGCTCTTCTACACAAGGCAACCTGAAAGCTACAACCAGATCTCATCTTGTGCCATTTTTGAGTTAAATGCACCTTGTCCAGACCCAACCCACACGTTCTGACCCCCCCTCTGCAGTCTTACCGAAATGTCATCCAGGGCTCCCTTGAAGTCAAAGCCACATGTCTTTGGGTCATAATAGTTGTATGCTTTCAGCTGCAGACCCGCATCCCTGAAGATGGGGGTGTGGTTTCCCCAGGAAGGCTTGGGCAGGTACACATCACGGGCCACTGTGTGGAAACGGGACTAGGGGGTGGGGGGTGGGGTCACCCTGTCAGTCTCACTCATTATGTTTATTCTTCCATGTATGGCAATGCCTTTAACTAGGGTGTTCAGTGTTACCCAGGATTGACCAGCCTGAAAGTGTCATAACTTTTAATCTATTGGAAGATTACACTAGCAATGCAGGGGATGGGGGGGGCAGCATACCAGGAAGTTTGCGCCAACTCTGAGTGATCCAGTTCCTGAAATCGTCTGGACAGTAATGCTCTGGGTGGGGGGGTGGGGGAAAGAACAAGATTCATTCAATACCATTTACTCTCCTCAGACAGACACTGCAACACAACAGAAGTCAAAGCAATAAAAGTCACCCTTTTGGAGGAGGCACGCTCACCCTGCCGCTCTTGAGCACCTCACTCTCAGGGCCCAGGGCCAGCTCCGCGCACGCTTTGTTGAATTCCCCAAGGCCCCCAATGGGTAGATACTCCTTGTCTAGCTTCTTTCCAGCGATCAGAGCTTCAGCCTGGGGGAGGGCAGGGGGTGGCATACAGAGGGGTCAGTTCAGATCATGAGATATGCAGGAATAAAAATTTTACTGATACTTTAACTAAATTTTTATTAACTTTACCATCCTGACCATAAACCAGAGGTGTGCAATACAAGCAGGAAACAGCAAAAATGTATAAGCAGACAACATGAATCAATAATCTGGACAAGGTTGTTAAAAAAATAATATGAAAGGATCTTGATTCACAAAAGGTTTAGGATTACTTATAAAAGAAAAATAAATCACTAAGAAATGGGTCGGGGCGGGGGGACCCACCTTCCGGACACAGTTTAGCACATAGGGCTTTCCCTGGTCATCTCGGTATGCCCCCACGCCCAGGTTCATTTTCTTGGGGTTGGTATCTCGCTTGAAAGCCTCAGTGACCCCCAGGATGGGGTCAGGTGGGCCCATCTGAACCTCTGACCACCATGAGCTGGACAAGAAATGAAACATAATATTAAATAAGCAAGGAAATGGAAGACCTACACTAGTCATACAAAGCGGAAAAACCCCCTTATTACTTGACATTCACAATGACCTTCCTACACCAAACTAAGCTGTTTGCATTAGCATTTATCACCTTCCAAGCACTCGTACAGAGCAGGGTTTCCCTCAATCAAGACAGAATTTCTAACTACTGATTCCAGTTAGAATTGGGACTTGTAAACCTCAGTTGCACTGCGTAACTTATGCCACTTAATCTATTTTTTTTTTAAAGACTGTTGAGTAGTATTTATGTTTGTTGCCTAATGTGTTCTCTGAGACTTAAGCACCCATGCTTCCTTTTTGGATGACAAAGCAAGTTTATCAGACCCCCTACAGTGTCACATGCTTACCATACATTTTAGCCACAGTGTTACAATGGGGCTTGTGAACAATAAGGTTGGGAAACGAAATCTGGCAGCAATACGATTGGTATGTGTCAGACCGTATTACGACAGATTTCAGTGCCATTAAATGCCTGAGCTGTCGACCGAAATATTTGCCCTCTGATGGTCAGGCAACAGAATCATCACTGCACCTCACGTGCCATCGGCAGCTGATATTACACTTGCTCTGATGTTAGCAGATGCTTACCATTAGCTAGAAGCTACCATAAGCATGGTTAAAATACGGGTGAGCAACGTCAATCCTGGAATGCCAGTATCCAGCAGATTTTCCATCCTACCTGGTCTCTGATGAACCACACCTGATCTTAGGGAGACAGTAACACATCAGGTAGAATTAAAAAAAAAAAAAAAACATGCTGGATACCAGCACTCCAAGATTAGGATTGCCTACCCCTGGTCTAAATTGCGGCTGTATTTCACTCAGAACGATTCCAACGCCGGAATGTGCAACAAATGCTTTTAAAAAAATAGTCTGTAACGGGGGGGGAGCATGTCAAATACAATGAAGCATATCATGACACACAGGATACAGCTGTAAGCAGAGGGATGCACAGCATTTGACAGCTTGGGATGTTACATATTTTGTATTTATATATTTAAGGTGTTCATATATTATTCAATTTGAAGTTCAAATTTCTTAGAAATAAAAAAGGCATTCTTTAATTTGTTTTTTTTTTTTAAATACCAGTTCTGGCACCGTTCTAAAAGTACCAGCACTGTTTTAAAAGTCTTTATAGCACCAGTATCGGGGGAAACACCAAAATGATGCCCAACCCTATTTAACATGGGTGTTGTTGGATGTGCTTAGTGATAAATGCATCTTTTTATATGGCTTAAAACAGTATATTGCCCTAAGGTGCATTTGGATCCTTTTACGAGTGTGCATGTCATGCCGATTTGCACCAAACACTTCCTGCTATGAATGATCTGCTGCAGGTGGTTTGTAGCAGGGTAATGTCATTTCTGAAAAACCTCAACATAAAAAGGAGACCAGGAAGTATGTTAGTCACGTGGAAAGGTTTTAGGAAGGAAAGTAAATTATGCAAGGCATGGCTTGATGGCCGCTGAGCATGGCGACGTGCTCTCCAACCCTCTCATGTTACCCTTCCAGTAGGATACTTTTCTATGTATAGCAGTCAGAAAGGGCAGTAAACTGACAAGTAACTGGCACAGCCAGCCACAGATCTCAAATGCCATTAACTGTTTACTGCACCAATCAAATAAAAATGGGGAGGTGCAGTTATTAATTTTTTCCACAGTTTCCACACATAACTACTTGTACCTCCTGATATTTTTAATGTTCATCCATCTATCCATTTTCTATATCATATTAATTTATTTCCATAATATTTTTGAATATTCCGTTTGGATACCGGGTATTTTTTTTAATTTGTTTGGACTATGTGTATCGTCCTTGTACTTAGTCTCGCTCTGCATATTACTTACTGTATGCACCAGTTCATCTTATAAAATAACCAGCCATACTCCCTTAAAGCGGAATTTGTATATCAGTGTAGTATTATACACAGTACGACCGTTTTGCATTGCTGCAGTTAACGCAGTCGAATTCACACATACAATTACAATTTGTCCTCCAAGTCACAGGTAATAGGGCAAGATCGCCACCGCCGAGCGCGAGCCACTGAAAAAGCCGAACAATGAGAAAGTCAACTTCAGCCAATCAGAGACAAACGAAGGCGCCACGCCCATGAGTATCGGAGGAAGAGACTCGTGAAAGCTGTCCGGCAGAGAGTAATATGGAGATAATCCTTCGCTGTCAGTGATCAAAACGTGAGGTTTTTTGTGCCTCTACTTCACCACGTTATATGTATATGCAAGCCTCTATACGCAAGTAATACTGGTAACACGTCACTATAAGAGAGGCTGAAACACGGCAAAAAGCAGTTACAAGTCGACATTTTAAAGCATCGCTATCCTCCACTGCAGCTAGCTACATTACAACCTTGACTAGTGACACCTCGTCTGCACCGCCATGTTAACTTGGTTATTAGTCACCCAAGTGTCAGCACGGATGCAAAGGCCTGGGTGCACAACTATCCCCTAAAGAGAAACCATAGGTAGGCGATAAATGAAAAATTTCAACACTTAAAATGCAGTAGACGTGCCGTGTTGTTAAAGAATGTATGCAGCTGGTTTAATAGGTCACTAGTGGAAAGGGTCACTCTAAAGTTTAGGATCCCCCTTCACTCAGCTAACTGAATAAAACGAAGACTGGCGAGCATTCACATCTGTAACAGTTAAAGCGACATAAAATACAATCCATACGAAAACTGCAAATATTTCCATACCTTGCTCGAATGGGTAAAATGCCCATGTAGGGGGAATACGCCCCGAGGCTCGAAACAAACTTGCCGGATTTCAGCAGAGCCATTGCGTGAGAGAGAAGTCAGGAGTATGAAGGGTAGGTAGCTAACATAGGTCAGACTATCATTGGAAAGATGAGGAGATACACGTCCGCCGTAAGGAGGGTCTTTGCTGTAGCGGAAATAAGCTTAAAGGACGAGTATATTTACACAGCGCCACCAAGTTGGACTCCACGGGAACAGCAGCGGGTCCCAAGAAGACCGTGCGCAAGGCGAACCACGGAGGCATGACTACTCGTTATTTAGACTTTACAATGCAAATGCTTTGACACATTAAGTGATGCACACGTCAATGTGTAGGTTAACAGATAAATCGTATGTCATGCTACACATGATGTGCAGTCTGCACACACACACAGACATGTACTCATACCCTACCCAGCCCTAACGTTAACCACAAGTAACCAAACAAGATACAAGTCTTTTGGCATTTGTAGTTTTTTGATTGCAGTCACATATTATTATAAGATTGAATTTACCCTTGTGAGGACGGAAATGGTCCCCACAACGTCAAAATATCAGGTTTTTATCACATTGTGGGGACATGTATCACATTCCGTATCTAAATTTTAAGAAAAATAATGATGATAATGCCATAAACAAATAATGCCACGGTGCACTTTGCATGTAAAAATGTAGGAAGGTCGGTCTTTGGGTGTGTGACAACTGTTAGCACTTGTGTGTAATTATATGCTAGAAATGACTTTATAGCCTACCTTTTGTGAAAGTATTTTATTTATTAAATCTGTTACTTCCAGTAACCACTTATATGACACCGACCGTAGCTCTCTCGCTGTCACACACACGTGTCTTTATTTTTACACCGTCTGATGCTTGAAGTTGAACTTTACACATTGCGTATCTAATTCTCTGCTAGCTTGTACTCAGCCCCAAAGCAATCTTTTCCATAGGTAGCACATTGAGTGTTTAAATGTGAAGCGCACTGCGGAGTCTCAAAACACCACAGACAATTTGCACACACATGCACGCTTACGTCTTTTTGTACCGTCTGATATTTCGACTTTATATGGTCTTTACACATTATACTCCAAGTTAACAATATTTATCATATACAGATTTTTTCTCTTTTAACATTACCCACAAGACTCCACGAAACGTATGACGTTGACAACACATACACAGACACCGTTTTTAATAGCATGTAATATTTCAGCTTTACACATTCTACAACGTTGGGCACACTTCCAGGTAACATAAGTTCATTTTTTTGTGACATTTCCAATGCATATATTGCGTTTATATCACGTCAGGGAAATTATAATGGCATGCATACATAATGTGTCATTCAGGACTAACTATTACAATTTAATGAAAAACTTGCATAGATGGTTACCTTTTCCTTCACGAGATCTAATTCAGACATTATTCTGCATATCAAACAAAAGAACGTTCAACAAGTCTTAGTTCTAATGTTTTTTCCACGGTATTCTTGACCTTACAAACCCTGAACACTGCTAGTCAGCTAGCTTTGCTAATGCTAACCTTAGCGATGCGCCCTTATGCTACTTCCTCTCTCAGATGAGATCAGACAAGACAAGACAGGACAAGATAACCTTTATTGTCACTCTGCAAATGCAATGAGATGTCTCTGGAGCAAGCCTGTAGTTGTCAAGTACAAGTAAATACATTACAAAATCAAAGATATACACACCAAAAATAAGGAAGAATAAAATGCTGACGCTGGAAGCAAAAAAACCATTAACACACCTTTGGGATATTGGGCAACTGACTACTAGCCCATGCGCCTGCGCCCTCTGACATCATTGATTGTTCATAATTTTTCAATTTATCTTACTGTGGTGTGAAAGAGTCAAATGGCTAAAGAGTAATTACAGCAGTGCTATATAGCAGTGAGGGGTTAAACACAACACAAAATGAACCACCGGCAGTAATCTTTGCACGTAAACTACTAATTAAAAATCCATTCA
>JAAGVU020000008.1:20435403-20449111 GCA_011763525.2 Mormyrus iriodes
TGGAGGATTCAAAACTCTGAGGCTCACTATTCCTACAGCAATAATGAGGGTGGTCCTGTGGCTGAGTGGCCTAGAACTGATGAAGATATGCAAATTTTTCCCACAGAGATGGTGGATCAACTGACTGCCATCCCCGGGGTCCTGGAGATGGCTGTGCAGATGGGTTATCTATCAGATGTAAATAGTTACATTTTCCTAGATCCTACAAATAGTTAGGTGATAAATCTGATAAGTAATTAGGGTAAGATATGATTAAGCTAGGATAGGTTAAGTTAAGGTTTAGATAAGATTGTAGAATATAGGATTTCATATAAGATTAAGGTAAGATAGGTTAAGATAAGGTTAAGATTAGACTGTAGAACATACGATAGCATAAGATTAAGGTAGGATATGTTAAGATTGTAGAACATAAGATTAATTTATTGTATTTTTATTAAACAAGAATTACTTCAGTTTTTTTCCTGTGTGTTCATTTAAAACATTGTGAACTTTGACACAAAATTGGATGAGTTAATAAAATGATTAGTTAAACTCATCCACATGTAGAGATTTGCAATGGATACTTGCTATTGAATTACAGGCTTCTTCAGATCTCAAGTGCAATGAAAAAAAAAAGAGGGATAATTCATTAAATGCTGCAAGCAGAGTGTGGGAGATATTGGTGTTAAACCCAAATTGCATGACCATTCTGCTGCTAGTACAGGCCTTTAAGCTTAAAGATGTCATAGAATGCATTTCTCTTTTCAAATTGTTCTCTGGTGAATATTAAACGTTTAAATGTCGAATAGATACTTAAAAAAGTGTGCAGAAATAAATGCGTTGGACATTTTCTTCCAAACACGTTAAACTACACTTTGAAAACTTGTGAAATTGATAAAGTACATTTTTTAATGGTCTCTGCGCATGTGTTAACCGAACCAGAAGGGGCCCGAGTGTGGCCTTGAGAGTCTTCGACTGTATATTACTACAGCCATCCATAGCCAAGTGACAGGAGTCACCGCCGCGAACGCACAGCGCATGGATCCTCGCCTGGAGGTCGGGGGTGTCCCGAACCTCAGGGAGAGCAAAGAATTGCCGGGGGAGGACTGTGGACTCTTGGGGGGGGGAAGAATTACCCACGGCCCCCTCGGAACCCCGTGGACCCCGCTCATCCTCGCGGCAGTCCGCCCAAACTGCGGGCATTGGACGGACTCTGAGACCAGCCCCTTCCTCCCGAAGGTAGGGACCCCCGCGGAGGGAGCACCGGTTATGGGGGCAACCGGCCAGCACAGACCTAGATCTGCTGTCTCCCGGTTCCCCGGGAGATTCCTCTGGCCGGCGGGGTCTGGCTCCCTCGATCCCGCTGGGGATCCAGCAGGAAAGGGATCGAGGGAGAGGACTCCCAGCGACAAAGGCGGCGAGGAATCTAGGGCTTGGTTGTGATGCGGTCGGGTCATTCTGTCATGCCGGCGGGGATGACGGTGAGGTATGACGCAGGCAGCATTCGGTGCAAGGACTAGTGCACTCAGGGCAACACGTAACAACAATGACCCGACAGAGGAGTGCAGGACTGGGGAAACTCTTATACACAGGGAAGGCAGAGATAAACGAGGGGCACCTGTGGCTGGTTAACAAGAAGTAGGAACATGAGGTAACAACAATAAGCTACAGGCGTGGCTGATTAGCAGCCCCGCCTGGGGAAAACGCAAGGAATAGACTGGTAGGGCGGGGCTAGACGTGACAGGCAGGAGTCATCAATTATCAAGATGTATAATAATATCTGAGATATCAAACCCACCATACAACTCAGATTTCGAATTTAATTAATTTTATTTTTAAAAAGAGCTTAATTTCGAAGCCAATGGCCATGTGACCAAACATTTGCATTATTACCATTTCTTTAGTAAAATGAAATGCTGAAAACATGGAGCCTTCGATTTAGCATACACAGTGCCCTCTACAGGATTCTGTCGAAACAGCACCGTATGTTTAAGGTGGCACAGATCCTGCGAATAAGTGGCTGGCGAATAGCCAGCTTTAGCCTCGTCAGCGAATGTCTGTAATTATGGGTGCTTAATTACCTTTAAACGATTCGTCTTCTCTATTCTTCTATCATCTTGATAATTGATGACTCCTGCCAACCAACCACTAATATTGGGATTGCACCCTGTTTTACTATGGGGTAGCATGCAACACTACACCCAGAACATCTGACATTTCTGATTGGTATCGTGCAGAAAAACTATAATAAACTTACCAGTGAAGTAGAGATACCATACAAGCACTGCAAACCAAACAAATACGTAAAAAAGCTCAACAAATAAAAATTTTAAATCACTAGAAATTTGAACACGTTATATATATATATATATATATAAAAGGATTGACAATTGCAGTAAGGCTTACTTTTGTCTCCATACTGCCCAGTCTCGTCAATGAATGAAGTCATAAAATTGTTCCAAACTATTATGCTCACATGTCCTTTTCATTGTGAATAGAATTATTTTTCACTTACCATAGATGGCGCTGTTACTCTTTGCGTTAAACGGTTTTATGCGTGCGTCTTGAAGTTTCCGTTTGTGCGCTGCTGTTGTTTTGCGCATATGCCTGTCTTTGGTTGCGTGCCTGTTATCCTAATAAATGTGCTAGCAGTGCAGTCGCTAGTCTGAAATTATTTGCGGCACAATTCACAGTTAATACGATAATAAGGAATGAAGAAGTACACAGCTTAGAAAATTAAGAGGTTATATATATCCTTGCCGTGCTGCATGACCCTACCTGATTATTTACGCCCGTGTTTTTGGTGTGCATGTTTCTGGCCACTCATGGAAACATTTGTACATGCTTGCAAGACGATTCTGAATGTTATAGATACACTTTAGCGTGTTGGATTGTGTGTAGTAGGCCTTGGTGTATATAGTACTGCAGATAAAACCAAGATGACAGGGATGTTAAAGACATAACCGTTAAAAGATGAGAAAGACAAGACATATTGCACAGGCTGCGAGTTAACTGCTGGCCACACAAGAAGGAGGGAAATTAAATAAAGACCCAAAGATTAATGTAGGCTGACATTTTAGAACTGTAACGTAAAGGCGTCTTCCAGGGCTTACATAAAACATTCACTGAATATTAGAGTCATATTTAGTCTCTGGTTCTAAGTGTGCTTTAAGCTACAGATTTGTCCGGACCTGTGTTATTGTATTATATATGTTTTTGAGCCTAAATGTATGAATATGTGTGTGTGTGTGGGGGGGGGGGATGTCATATCCCCATAATGTGATAAAAACCTGTTATTTTGACTTCATGATTTTTACAGGGCTCAATTTTATAAAAATCGGTGAATGAAATAAAATTAATAAAAATGCCAAAAGTCTTGTATTTTGTTTGGTTACTTGTGGTTAAGGTTAGGGCTGGGTAGGGGTTAAGGTTGTCATACTTGGGATTAAGGTTATGCCCATAGAAATGAATGGAAATGGAGGGTCCACAAAAAGATATATATACATCGTGTGTTTGTGTGTGTGTCTGTGTGTGTGTGTGTGTTCACATATCTCTGCATGTCTGTTTTGATGCTTATATGTGAGTGTTTATGTATTATTGTAAATTAGCCTGTGGGTTCAGCCGCTGGTTAACACTAAGACAAGATGGGCATTGCTCTTGTTGCCTACGAAAGCACGAACAGACAGGAAATATCCTGCTTCAATAACAGGACGGCAGGGTTCTGGCACAGGCTCTAATAGAGACAAATTCCAATACCTCATTTTATTTCTTCATTTCTCTCACTCAGCTTCAAATAATAAGCTGCATCCCCTGAGACTGCACAGGGAACGCAATTACACTGGGGGAATGAGTGGATGGACCCATGTATAACACTTCCTTGGTTTTTAGAAAAAAAAAAAACTTAAGAACCTTCTGTTGTGTTGCTGGAGCTGAAGTCTGTTCTGGATTATAATAGCTGATGTGCAGATCTGACAATTCTGAAACCAAAACACAGCATTAGCCACAAAAACCAAACGATGCTGTAAGTGCTATCACCAAACACTCTAAATCCATAATATGGTGTCAGCTCTGAAACAAAGCCTCAAATGGTGGAATTTTTCTTATTTTTTAGTATTTAGTTGCCCTGTGAATCTCTGAATTAAAAAAGGAGACAGTTCGACTTAATTTTATTTGCAGAAGCTTTAATTTTGAAGGTAGTATTGATAGAAAAGGGGACAGTTCTCCTTGGAGCAAAGGGAAAGCCTGTGTATTACACTGATTTTACCTTTTTCTCTAGGCTGCCATTAGTCCTCCTAAACTAAGCACAATTGATTCTGATTGTAAATTAATTCATATTCACCTGTGTATTTGCAGTTTCACAGAGTCCATTCACGTATGCGAGACTTGCTATGATCAAAACCGGTAAATACTTTGTCTCTATGGTTACTGTGTAGCCTTTGGGGTGTCACGTCTTCTTATAGGGAAACCATAATAGAAAAGGTCTCCTAGAATCATCTACATTATTCTGGCTCCCCAGAACAGATGCCCGTGACTGCAGCCCCAGAGCCTGTGAGTAATGGCCGCAGTGTGTTCGAGAGAATATGTCATCTTTCTCTCAGGGTTAATGGGAGGATGGAGGAAAGGGGGAGAGGATGACATGCGAAAGAGGAGTAAATAGGAGCGAAGATGCAAAGATTTGTATTTTTTGAAAAGGATTGAAAATAAACACAATGGCATTCAATCCTGCTCTTTACTGTTGTACAGTGGGAGCGTAGATTAGCCTCTGGTATGAAACGTGGAAGAGCCTGGCATCCTGTAACTCCCCCAGGATTTGCTCCCATCTGCTTCTCTGTAAACTCCATGTCAGTCATACTTAATCAAACTTGGCAAAACTCACTCTGATTCATTTTTACAGCTATAGGGAAAAGTTCTGCCATTGCGTCAAACATGTACACACGGCTTGTTTTAGGACACAGGGTGCAGAGTTGGGGGTCACCGTTGTGAAGCTGCAGTTGAAGTCTGTTTGAGTGATGTGTTTTGACTGGGTAGTTATTGTAAAAATACCATTACAGTATATTTATCGTTATGGGGCTTGGTGCTTATCAAATTAAGCCATTGCAGATGTATGGTTTAGAGTTACATAATGTTTTTCAGTTGCAATACCTAGTGACCTTATATTGGATAAGCAGTTATGGAAAATGAATGGACTGGTGGAGCTATTAGTCATTGTGCGAGTGGATTGTGGATTTTTTTTTGTGATTTTCCAAGGATTAAACCCCATAACACAAAGGACCCCTTGATCCTGTGACAAAATCAAAATTAGGAAATGTTTTATTTCCATTTAGTGGTAGTAAAAATGAAATGTAAGCATTTCATTGTCCACGATATCTTTCTGTTTTCTGCAAAAGTCTGTTACCAACGCTGTCAATATGAATAAGATAATACTAGTCAGTGTAAATAAATTAATATATCTAAATGAGTGTTCACTGTATGAAATACGTTCTTTTTTAAACCGCAGCCCTTTCAGTAAAACTGCTGATGATTAATTGATAAATACCTCCTTCAGAAACCCATGCTAAATTATTGAGACTTGCTTTAAAAGCATTTGCTTGCAAAGACTGACATATATTTGTGTGGCAAAGCGTCTGTAGATCACAATCATCACTTTTTAAACGAGATGAAAAACAGCTTTAGGGAGCCGGGAAAAGCGTTTCCTGCATGATAACAGTGTAGGTGTTTTGTATTATCTGGACGTATCAAACACAAGGCATTCAGCTTTCTAACTATGATTGTTTCTAACCAACAAGCCTCAACACTCATCCTGCCTGCTTTTTGCTCCTTGCATTTGAGTCTAGACCTAGTGCTCATGTAATGGAGTTAGCGTGCGGCTCAGCAAGTTTGGACTCCTGTGATCGCAAGATTGCTGGTTCATATCCCAACACCGGGAGAGTGGTTTCAGCGTCAAGCCCCTAGGTGAGGCCCTTAACCCCGAATTACGCCAAGGACTGTCTGACCCTGCTTTCTAAAAAAAAATGTACATCACTTTGTATTAAGGTGTCTGCTAAATGAAAATGTTAATGTCAGCAGACACACAAGTCACACATCAGCAGCCCCTCATATAAAAATATTAATTAGGTTATCAGTGGCAATTTGGTGTTTGTCCCTTGCTGTCAGTCACATGTCAGTGCAAGGTTATTAGAATCTGGTGTATTTGCAGAAATTCATGGGGAAGCCATGAGTATGTACAATCACCGATTTTGGGGCCGTGTTTAAACCTTAGAATGCAGAAGCTGTAATCTTTGTTCAAAATAGGCTCACCGTGCGAAATGGAAGCTTACAGCAGCATTTAAAAGGGGTAGGCAACCTCTAGAACTAAAAATCACCTTTCCTTACTTGGTGTGTGTGTGTGTGTGTATATATATATATATATATATAAAAGTTTATCACTGCACAGGCTTTAAGAGTTTTTCCCCAAGTGAGGAAAGGTGATTTTCAGTTGTAGAGGTTGCCTACCCCTTTTAAACTTTGTATTTTAATATTATTTATTTAGCTTAAGTCTGAATATCTGAGTAGTTATTCTTTTATTTTTAACGTAATTATGTATTTTTCAAGTAAATTTGTTCACTTTTAAGGTTAATTCCTAATTAACCTTGATGAGTTAGCAACACAAGCATTTACATTTACATGAGAGAATAATAAACATTGTATTAAACAGCTCTACCCGGGAGATTCTGGGAAATATAAGAACCGTGCAAATAAAGGAAACAACCAGATTCTGTGATCCATTTATTTTTGGGTCAAATGCATTCCAGTAAAACAGTACTAGCCAGAACCTTAAAACCAAACAGGGTACCATAGACACAAGGGCAAGGAACTTCATGTCAGACTTAAACAAGTTGAGAGGATATCAGTCAAAATATCATTTTCACTAAGTGTCTTTACTAAACGCCATTATATGTTCATATCATTCATATAATTTTCATAATCATGTTAATGTTACCAATAAATTACTATCATAAATAAGGTTTATTCATCTATTTTCAGTTAAACTGTTTAAATTTTAAAAAATTAAATTAAAAAGCTGCAAAATAACTGTATTTCAGAGAGCCGAGCGAGTGGGGTCAGAGATGGGGGAGGGTGGAGGCCGGGTGGAGGTAGAGCGGAGGATGGAGGCCGGGCGGAGGGCAGAGGCCGGGCAGTGGGTCAGGTAGTGCACCGTAGTGCACATTCATCATGACACCATGGAAGGGTACTCCAGCACATGCAAATGGTGGCAGCAGAGCTAAGCAATAGGGGGCTGCTGAGATCCTGGGGCTTAGGGAGGATGAACGTGGCCCTTTGGGGCCTCAGAACATGGGCTCCCGGCACAGCACGATCTCCAGCTCAGCCCGGTACAGCTTGCCCCCGTCCGACAGAGCCATGATGCTCTTCTTGTAGCCCACCAGGTCCCGGATGTCCATCTCCTGAGGTATCATGGGAAAATGAAGAGAGAAAAATCGAGCCGAGTGATGGTGATCGCTGGGCCCTCATGTACCATTGTGCACGAAAAATGAGTTCCGATTGCACTTCTAAAGACATTCAGCACACGGACACCAATGTTCACCCTATAGCAGGTGCTTTCACTATATAAACTTTGCATAAATTTCATATTTTGTTAGTAACAGGCACCATATTTCAAAACTACCAGCCCATGTGATAAACGTATCAGTTTATGCAGTTTGGATATTCACTGATTCACATGGTGCAAGGTGTATATTTCAGAACCCTTTTTAGCACAGGTGGAAAGTTCAGGTCCGGAAAGTACAAATCCAGACCAAGATTTTGTTTCAACCAACCAGGTTAGTCCTCTGTGAATGTAGCTCTTTATACTCAACTGGTTGGTTGAAACAAAATCTTGGTCTGGATTTGTACTTTCGGAACCTGAACTTTACACCTCTGCAAGGCAGCTTCAAAACTGGTTATTGAGTTAGTGGTGTTCATTACTTTGATTGGAACCTGAATGCTGATCATGCATATTAAGTTTCATAAACATTTTAAGCTGCCAACGCAGGCTGTCGCGCTTAGCCTCAATGAGGAACCGACGACTTACTCACCTGTCTGTTCTTCTCACAGAGATCTTTGAGCAAAGCATCCAGTTCATGCTCATCAATGTAGCCATTTCCATCCTTGTAAAAATGAATAATAAGAATTATAGCATATATGATATATAGCATATATGAGCTTTATGTGTATGTAAGTAAAGACTGATTGGAAATACTGTCGCTGTGTCTTGGTGGGACTGAGTGAATGTAGCGAGTCCTACTCGCATTTTTAATCACCTTCATGCCAGGATGCAGTTCACCCACCATGCTCATTTTGCCTTTCTCTACCCAGGCGTCTAGAGCAACGCCCCCCATGGCTCACGTGCTGTACTGCACCAGCAAGCACCACAGTGCATGCTGGGTAACACACTGTGCATTAACAATCCATGCTTTGTTGACATGAGCATATTCTGGCTGAGGGCCTTGCTAAAAACCTAAGGCTTAAGTCCAAACCAGCCTGGACTGGATTCTTGTTTGTTTTTTTCCCTTATCATTAGATTTATTTCAGTTTCTACTTTAATTCTGTATTCACTGTATTTCTGCTTTAAAACTGTATTCGCTTCACTCGGTTCACTGCTGTGGCTGAGTGGAATTTCTGCAGCTTAATATTGATTAAAGAATAATGTACAGTATTCTGCATCCTTATATCTGCTGCCACATATTCATTACAGAGCATGTGTGTTTATTTAGTCTATCTTGCATGGCTAACAATTTCAATTCTATTTATGCGGCTATGACATTTTCAATTGAGTTGAAATTAGTTTTTCAGGTTTTTGAGTATGCAGTCATACGGTCACTAGCTTGCAGTCTTATTTCCCTTGAAGTCAACGTTAATGGTTTAGTTCCATTTATTACCAGGCCTTTTCACCCGTATCCACAATTGGTTGGGAAATGTCAGCTGACAGGAAGCTTGGAATCTCTTTGTTGAGAAGGGACTTTAGTTATGCAGTCTTGAGCAGAACACGTGTAAATCGATTCTTCAGCCATTCACATTCCAACTGCCCTAACTACTAGGCCCTATTAAATTTTCACAAGAAAATGAAAATTTCAGTGAGATGTATTTTGGGTAGAAGAACATTTTTTGCATTAATTGGCTGAAATAGCATTTTACATTTACCAGTGCTTATTGTTCTGAGATTGAAGTAAATTCTTTGAGATAGATTTAGCCTTCAGTTTTGGATGACTGGAGCGCTCCACTTAAACTGAAATTGTTTCTCAAGATAAAGAGGCCTGATTTCCGAACGTAATCAGCTTATTTCAGTTTTTAATCTTCATTTATCATAAATGTCAGCAAAACAGCTAATCAGCATGGTAGGCAATCTTACTTTTAGCAAGTGTTCATTCTCAGCACTCAGGTCTTAAATAAAATACTCATTAAAATAATTTAATGATTCTGGAAGGTCCTGACTACATTTGTAAGATCCTGCTCTGCAGGCAAATTATTTTATGTAAAAATTCCTGGCCCATTTGGGTTCCCATCAAAATATCAGTCTACCTTCACTAAGGCATACGGTATATTTTATTCATACAAGTCTTACTACAGGTGAAAAAGCAGAGATGGGCTGATGAGGTATGTTCATCTTATGTTTAGTCCAACAGCATGGAATGTGAATCAACCACTTCACAAACTTCCTCCATTTAACTTTAGGCAGAGTTTCCTGATCCGGGCCTTGGGAACCCGCAGACAGTCCACGTTTTCGCTCCGGGAGCATTAAATCTTTAATCACGTAATGTCCTGTTTAAGGCTCAATGGGTCAAATATGATTTAAGGATTTATTTATTTCATATTGCAAAGATGTAATCTTTGGCATGTAGATCACTCTGAGACATTTGCACTGGATTAGTGAACATACCCTGAACAAGCCATTAGGATGATCTATTTTATAGGGAGGGTTGGATGGATGTATAGAAACATCTATACAGTTGGGTGCAGGCATGGACACCTTGGCAGATTCAGGGGTCCCAGCACTAAAAGGGGCCCATGAAAATGTAAAATTATATGTAAAATTGGGCAGGGAAGAGGGGGCAAAGAAACTTTTTTTAGAGAGCCCAGTATTTCTAGGTACACCCCTGGTTGGGGGTAAGGTCTGCTGCCCCTCATACGGACCAATTTGATCACCGTAAACAGGTCTCTGATCTAAGTATCCCCTGACGGGCAAAGGTGCAGTGGTGATTACCTTGTCATAGAACATAAAGATGGCGTTGAACTGCTCGGAGGTCAGCTTGAGGCCCTGTGGGAAGTCAGGTGTGCACATTTCAGATTTTGTGTTGTCACTAAGGAACTGAAGCTTTTACAAGGAGGTTAAGTGTTTAAAAGCATGTGTTACTGCTGCATAGATCGATTCATTCTTTTATCGTGTAGAACAACCCTATTAAACGTGAGATGATGAGAATGAGGAAAAAATGAGGCATTAACTTCAGTCCAGATGAAGAAATATGTTTTCTGACACTAGTATTGTCAAGAGTCATTAACCAACTGCTGAGTAGTAGCTCTTTGTGGGGGGAGCAGATGTGGAGGCCATGAAGGATGCTCAAGACGAAGTCCGGTCGCAAGAGGAAATTTGTTCTGTTTTCATAATTGAATGAATCTGGGACTTACTCCAGGCACCATATAACATTACAAACCTGGCTTACAGCACATCTCAAACCTGGCTTATAGCACATCAAACCTGACTTACAGCACTTCTCAAACCTGACTTACAGCACATCAAACCTGGCTCACAGCACATCTCAAACCCAGCTTACAGCACATGTCATTCCCGGCTTACTGCACATCAAACCTGGCTTACAGCACATCTCTAACCACCAAGAGGTTATTAGCTAATGAAATCTCTGCCAGACCACTCAGAATAACATGCTATGGGCCTGCCCTCATTTCTGCATGTCATTGCCAGTCCATATGCATAACCTATTGGTTATTCTATTACTCTTTCTTTCTTTATATATTTAGGGGTCCAAGCAGCATAGCTGCTGGATCCATATTGTTTTAATTGCAAATTATCCTTTGTTGTATTTACCCCTTCTGTGACATTGGACAAAGAAACTTCGCCTCACAGGGATTAACAATATTCTATCATTTCTCATCTTATCTTATCTTATCTTATCTTATCTTATCTTATCTTATCTTATCTTGTCTTAACTTGTCTCATCTTATCTTGCGTGACTTTGCTCGGTGGCACTCAGTGATTGCTTCCTGTGCTCTGGTGGTGTGATGGCCTTGCCTGGGGCTCCCTGATCTCAAAGCGGTTCTTCTCATCAGTGCCTTTGGGACGCCTAGGGTGTTTGAAGGGAAGCTGAAATGCATGTGTGGGAAAATCCTCGCCAGAGGCTGTGGGAGACCCAGCGCTAGGAGTCCCCGATACGGGGTCTGCATTGCCGAAGATGCCAGGAGTGTGATCCCTTCCAAAGCCATGGGGTGTGCGCACATCTAATGTAGGTTATCCTGTGCCTGTGTCAGTGCTATTCCTCTGGGGTGTGAGATCTTCACCACCGCTGTCAGCTGCTGCTATCTATGACATTCTAAAACGGTTTCGTGTTATGCAAACTTCCCATATTTATCAGCAGTCATCCATCCATCCATGAATGGTTGGATGTCAAGTGAGGTAGAGTGACCATGCAGAAAAACAGTGGCCAAGACAAGAGGCGTCCTCACCTGGAATTTGAGCAGGAAATTTTCTTGGACAGGCAGCAACCTTAAAAGACAAGAAACGAGTTTTATCGCCCTGACGCTACAATGCTGAAGTTAGCTTGCATGCACAGGAAGTCGTCCTACTTTCCCATCATGCCCCAGCCAAAGGGCACCCGCTACCCACCTGGCCATTTCCGAGAGGCCCAGCTTTCCATCTCCGTTCAAGTCAAACATCCTCAGCTGTGGGTGCAGAAGAACAGGAGAGGATTAGCGAAAAGTGCACAAGATCTTTATGATAACTGTCTCCAATAGCCTGAAGGAGTGACACAAAAAGAAGAGTTTCTTTCATTTTACTTTTTTTATTAAATCTGGCTAAGAAATATATGAAATGGCAGTTCCACAGTGCAGCCGTGCTGGCCTCCTCACAGCAATAACATCATGATGGTCTATTCTATGACCTGCTCACAGATACACATAAGAGCTGCCAATCGACACAAACTTTCTAATGAGAGCCACATTTATGTCTTGTTGAATGGAAAAGCTTTGTTTTGCATAACTGAATCTTGACGCTCCACTTATTGGACACACTAAGGGTCTAACCAGGCTACTCCTCACTAGTTCTCCCCATATTCTTGTGGAAGAAGCAGAAGATACCGCCGGAGGTATTTACTATCGTCTGCGTGTACTCATCCAGCTTCTGGTCATCATAGTGTCTGTTGGCCTTCTTCAGAAGGTCTGATAGGAATCCCTGTGGAAGGAAGACCAGGAGCCAACAAACATCACTTTCTGGTTGAGCACTATCATTGGCTGAAAAGAGAAGGTTGTATCTCAAAAAGTTCTGCAGGTTAGAACTTAATATCTCTCACAAGCAGTGGCACTGTGTCACAGTCTACCTGGTTAAGGAACCCTCAAGTCAGAAGAAAAGTAAACCTTCTTAGCCCTTACCTTGAGTTCATTGGCCTCAATGTATCCGCTGCGATCAGTGTCATACCTTCGCCATGCCTGCATATTAAACACATGTAGGTTTTCTCTGGTAACAGTAGTGAAGACATCATACACGCACAGGCCTATAGACGTCTTTGTAGCAGATGGTCACATCCATGCTTACATTGCGTCAAGTTCAGATAAACAAGCACAGGCAGGACGTTACACGCTTTGGTGCACAGAAACATTCTCCCACACACACAGATGTATATTCTAAAAATACTTCCATTGAGAGACCATAAAACTATTAATATGTAATGTGGCATTAAAGATATGTTTTTACGAGAAATATCCAAACATTCTGATAAAAGAAATGGGGTAACATTATTATGGAACTGAGATACACATGCAGATCACATGCAACATCTCTCAACATTGCTGTGAAAATCCAGACTTCTGGGGACTTCTGCCATAAGCTCAGTGGTGGGGAAAAAAGTATATGACTGTGAACAAGCTGCTGTTGATGGACAAGGCCCATAGCTGACTGTGAGGAACGCCGGATGTAGACAAGATCATGGAAACGAAAACGTTTTGCGAGACACTGCCAGAGTCTCCTGTCAATGTTTGGCATCAGTCAGCCGTCATCGCACGTCTTATTCACACCAACTTTCATTCTATCGATTCATAGATTGCATGCCGCGGGAAGAGAAATGCATTTTAATTTATATTTTAATCTTGCAGCTGTCCTGTTCCTTGCAAGTGCTCTTATCAAAGATAGATGCCTCATGCTTTGCAGGACTGTGGAGAATTACCACAGCCCATCTATAATATACGATGTCCTCAGAATAGAACCCCCACTTTCTCATCCTCTCGTCTGAGAGCCTCGACACGACACCAGGGTAAAAAAGTCCCTCCTTTTTATGCCATTTTTTAAAGCCCACCTTCATGATTCCTTATTTGGGAAGTGAACACATAGTCTTATGCCAGTTATAGCCAGACACTAAGAATCTTTAATGCGGCGGGGAAATTAATCTGGGGGGGGGGGGGGGGGGCGAGGCTTGACATTTCCCATCTGCTAGGGTAGGCTGACAACATGTTTGGCTGTAGGATATGAAAT
>JAAGVU020000008.1:20455789-20469654 GCA_011763525.2 Mormyrus iriodes
ATACGTATATTTGTGCGTAGTATATAAACAGTGTGTTTACATACATAATTACATACAAAACGAATCTTACCTAATATTAAGAGAATATAAAGGGTTTATAAGGGCTTAAAATATACAAAAATAACCATATACACATATGGTTTTTACTTCGCGGATTTTCACCTTTCGCTGGGGGTTCTGGAGCGCAACCCCCGCGATAGAGGAGGGATCACTGTAGTGCTTTTTCTGCTTTTTAAAAGGTCTTTGTTCATCAATGCGTCTTGTTCAAAGTAAATTAATAATTTAAAATACGTTGATGTCTGAAAGGATCATTTTGTTCTGGGGAGTTAATGGTTGTCCCCCAGACTTACATTTACAACGGATTTACAAATGGTCATTCACTAAATAAATGATGTACATATTTGCTGCTGTGTGTCATACTGGCCCCATGTGAGGTTATATCACGTAACAGGTGTCAAGCTGGGGATTTAGGCTTCGGCAAAAAGAGTAAGGTTAATCTTTCATCTTAAAATGAAATGATCACCCTCTGGCACAATCCCAATTCATAATGAGTTTCCAATGTTCATCACTGGATTTATTATTATGCCTAAATTCAGCACAGCAGCATAATTAAACTGGTGATCTATTCTTAAACACCCACGACAGCTTATTCAACTTCAGATGGCCTGCAGATTATTTGCAGAGATTTGTCATGAGATTGTGACAAGGTAGCCATACCTGTGACCTGCAGAACTGGGATCTAACTGGAGAATTCTCATATTGCCCCTCCTTTAAAGATTTATTTAGGATTTTAAGCAAAGCCATATGATTCCATATCTATAGCCTAATTTGTTACTATTTGGCTTGAAAACGTATACCTCTGAAGGTCACACAAGATGTATAGTATCACATATAATGTTTTCAGATTCAGGATTTCATTTATAGTTTGCAGCCGCACACTTCCTGTACAAATGTAAGATATCCTGCATAATCTGATATGACATTATGTTCCCAAATAGTTCCCATTTATATTGTACTTATCCTTGTATTGTCCCAGTAACACTTTTACACTCTTCCATCAAGTTTTAGCTTGATGTTTTGACAACAGAGATGCACTTAATAGGGGTTGTGTGCTACTCAGTGGGCTAGACATCTGTGCCCACATCTATAATGAGATGTGTTTCAATCCCGTATCTAATAATCATCTCATCATTGGGCCCCTGAGCAAGGCCCTTAAGCCAAACTGCTCCTTGGACGCTGGCTGACCCTGCTTTCTGGTTCCAAGCTTTCCTCACTTGTACGGGACTTTGGACTAAAGCAACTGCCGAACAAATAAAATAAAAGTTAATGTGCGAAGCAGGTTAGGAGGGGAAACTAGTGCTTATGAGGGATTTTGTTGTGCATCTATGTGATGCATGTTTAATGACTGACAAGAATATCTGCATATACTGGGTAACAGGTAAATCCCAGTTCAATTCTCCGCACACAAAACTGCATGCCTCCATGAAAAGCTGCCAAGTACAGAGGCGGATGCAGAAATCCGATCAGGTTCCGTCTGTAATGCGGAGGCATGTTGGGGTTTGCACCCTACCCGATGCTGCTGAAACCTTATTCTGCTCTGTGTGTTTAAAAAGAAGCAGCATGAAGTATGCAACAGAATACAAAACCAAGTACTAAACCAACAAGGAGACTGCAAAGTGCCCCCAGCAGGGCCCCCTACCGTTGACATTTGACATAATGCTACAGTTGCTCTTCGGGGACTGAAGACTTTGGGCTAGGAGCACTTCCACAAAATTTTCCATAACCAACATGCCATGGAATCTCTTCCACTAATTTTCTGCAAGGAGTTACTAATCTTTATTACGTTAACAACAGAATATCTCTGTGGTGACATCTTGGCACCGATGGTCTTTGAGCACAGGCCCAGAAGACCGTGTGCAAGATTTCCGTCTATCAAAGATCATAAAAAGCAGCATCACATCGCAGGTAAATAATTCCTGTAGATCAGTGTTTCCCAATCCGGTCCTTGGAGACCCATAGACGGTCCACAATTTTGCTCCCTCCTGGGAGCTGTAAAGTAGCAAAAATATGGACTGTCTGGCAGGGAGCTCAGAGACAGCAAAAATGTGGACCGACTGAGGATCCCCAAGAACTGGATTGGGAAACACTGCTGTAAATGGTAGCACAGGATTGCTCCAGGTAAATGACACTCTGGGGTTCACCTTCAATGGCAGGGGTGGCCAATCTTGTCTGTAAAGGGCCACTGCGTGTAGGTTTTTGGGATAACATTAAGGTCAGCAGTTCAAACCCAGGTGTGAGGACTCTTCAGCCAATCTGGTCTCTAACTAATAATCTAATTAGGCTGTTGCTGTGAAAACCCGCACACACAATGCCCCTTTATGGATAAGATTGGCTGCCCCTGCTCTTCGGCATAGCAGTCCGCTGCAGGGTATCTGCACAATATGGGCTTAACCACACATCTTCGAACTGTGGGAGGAAACCGACATAACACAAGGAGAGCAAAGTCCACACAGACGGCGTGCGGGTGGCATTTTAATCCCCCAACCCCAGAGATGTAAGGCAACATCGCTACCCACTGAGTCACCATACTGCCCTAAGATATAACAACAGTGTTACGCAATCAGAAGTTATGGGGCACTATTCTGATTTTCAGAGGACTATACACAAGGTTAAAGGAAGTTCCAGATGGATGTTAATTTTAGCTGAAAATAAGTTTGCTTCTCCATAGCATTTTTTCACAGTGATTAAGAAACTGTGACTGTGATCAGAAAGATAACGGCCTCAAAATGTTGTACTCGGCTCTACTTTACTGAAAGAGGGTGAAATTGAACACATTAATTAAAAAATAATAAAATAAAATTTTAGGAGCTACATATTTGTAAAAAACTTAACTATCACTGGTAAATGTGCATGTTGTTCAGCTACAGACGATGGGCAGCAGTGTCTCAATGCACCAGCAATCGCACCGGGCGAGGAAAGATGCACATGAACGCGCAGCTCGGAAGCGCGCAGCGGACGATCGACAACAGATCTCAGCTTCGGAGCTGACGCTTAAAAGGAAGGAGAAATATGTTTGTTTAGGTTTGTGCTGTAATTTAAGCAGGCGGAAACCCAGAGCAAGAAATCTTGATGCATTAGTTTCATGCTTATAAAAAATAGTGAACGGAAAACACGTTTGGTGGCAATGTACGAACTTCTCTCTTGAGATAGTCAAATGAGTGAATTTAGTATTAAATATTACGCCACACAATCTATAAATATGTCATAATTGTGTATGTACTGCCATACCCCAATAGGAATTATCACTTACTTGATTTATCACACCGAAGACAATAAAATATTATATATCGTATATTTTATTTAACATGGATATAATATCGTTTATATAATTGCCCAAGGCGTTCCTAAAAGGACAGATGCCTTTCAAACCTAATTATCATATCGATTCTTTCTTCTGCATCAGTCCTTCTTAAAAGGCGTATTATGTTCACAAGGGATGTTTGGAGTGTTTCTTACACGGTTATGTTTTCCCATAGACATTTGTTCGTGTAACAAATACTATTGAGAAAATATAGTTCTCTGACATGTCGATAATTGTAATTTAACTTTTGAATTAACTTTTTATCTTTTTGCATTCCCCACTTCCCCACATTTCCATGCTGCCCACCCCCCGCATCTTGCACTGGAGCATCCCGGGAACTTTCTCGCGGTAGATCTGTAATGTCGACATGATATGTGTAATTTTATTTAGAAACATGACAATATATACAATTAACATGTGAAATGGTGCTATTAATTGCATGTCCTTGTAAATTTTACATCCCTCTGAAATGACATCATTACTACGGGTTCTGGTCAAGAATACGACATACCAATTAGGAACGAATATTTTCACTGTAAAGATATACTTGAACTCAAGAAGAACACTTAATAGCTTAGGTCGCAGCCATTTCGATAGTGCGCAATTTCCATGAATAAGGATGAAAAATGTCTCTTTCCGGTTCCGCTCACCGAGACCGCCGGCAAAGCAGCTAACCTGGTTTGGTAGTACAGGCACGCCCATGCCTAAACCAGCGCGACACCCAAAATCAATGCATATCCGGTGTTTTCGCTAAACGAATATCTAAGTAAGTTATAGGATTTGAAATATTTTCCTCGCTTTATAAATAGTGCATCGTAAATAATAAAAAGTTTAAAGTTCGACGATGTACTGGCCTTTTATTTTGTAACTTAATAGCGAGTTTAATTTGTGATTGTAATAAAAATGACAGTAATTGTAACAGATGTCATACATTTGTTTAATTAAACATTTTTGCGTTTATAAGAATACAGCACACTGCAAGTGTAAATTAGCTGTCCATATATACACATGCATATATAAATGTAATACATAAATATCGAATCTATAGCGGTAATACATAGATGAATGTAGTAGCCTAATGTTAAAGCTGTTCATCTTCATGTCATGTCAAACTTTTTAGCTGAATCAAAAATGATCAAAAATCCAGTGACACGGGTGCCTTCAGAATCCTTTAATTCTTTTATTTTTTTCAGTTGTGCTGCTTTTTACATGCTAGATAAACGCTGGAGCTAAAATATCACAAATGAATTTATATATTCCTTATATGAAAAAGAAACGCAAATAAATAAAACATTATTTATCTGCGAAACATTGTGCGTGTGTATATATATATATCTGGGTTATTGTATGTGTGTGTGCGTGTGTGTGTGTGTGTGTATATATATATATATATATATATATATATATATACACATCCAGAAACTGTTATGAGTATATGTATGTGTGTGTGTGTGTGTGTAGATATATATGCCTTTTTGGTATTCGCATTGTTAATAGTCCGTAATATTCGTGTTCTTCTGTCTTTCTGTTATAGTTCTTAGAGTCAGATCTCCGGTTCTCCTTAATAAAAATACCGTTCTGTAAATCGTTAGAAGCATCATATTTTGTATTTCTAGAACAAAGCCCCCTGATGAAAGTGACTCGGATGAGGGAAAAAAAGCGCTTCTAAATATCTGAAGTTGCTGCACTTACCGTCAGTATCGAAGTGTTTCCAGATGTCCAGGAACTGGGAAGCGGTCAGTTCCGCCAGATGCAGGTGAGGAGGCTGCTGTGCTTTGTTGGCCATTGTCGTCCTATTTTCTTTCTTGCACTTGAAAATCCCGTGCGAACTTTTGCACAGTCAGATCCCAGTTCTTACTGTCGCCGGCCAGCTCCGAGCCGAAGCTTATAAACCCCACCCCTGGGTGCGTGTACTTCTCCGGCAGTCCTGCGGGAGGCGCAGCGGCTCCAAAAACAACACCCAGTCGCTCAAACCGATGTGAGGATTCGCGGTGGGGGCACTCCTCCCCCATCGCGTATTTTCTCCCTTGAGAGAATAAGTGATGTGCTGTACAGGGGCCTGAAGGCATCAGCATCTCCGTAAACTGTGTGTAAACTCTGCAGGGAGTTAAGCCCCGCCTCCCATCACAGAGATGCATCACATAAAAAAGGTCAAACGCAGAAATTCAGTAGCTTAAAACAGTTCTTATGTTTCAGTTGTCTTCTCGAACCACTGCAGGGTGTGTAATAGATGGTGATTAGAGGTAATCAGCTATGGCCAGAATGGCACTCTTATGATGTAATCATGATTTAGACTCATCAGGGGTGTTTATGGCACTGTCTCTATGGGGCAAAGGAGTCCCACAACGCCAGCTGTGGCCATGGGGTGCTGATGCAACCTGTCTTCATCCTTGGGGCATCTCTGTCGTGCGGGATTTGGTTTCAAGGGGCTGATAGAGCTTCACCATGCCAACAGCACTGCGGTGGCAGCACATTTGGGAGAACTGTGTGGTCCTGCCTCACGATTGAAGTCTCTGGGTGTAGATATTGATTTGTGAATGCCAACCTGGTGCTGTGGTCCTGTTTTTTGTGCTCTTGATGTCCAATTCTCTATGCTGCAGGCCCCGTATATTCATTAACTCTTCGATTGAACAATAACTTATTAAATGGGCATCTAGCGGTCGAGGCTCATGTGGCACCCTAGGCAAGCTTCACTGCCAGTACCCACCCCCCCCCAAGCTGGCAAATGGGGTGGGAGGGGTGACAATGGTTATTGTTGTCAACCGGGGGTGGGGGACAGTAGGGAAAATGATAATAGTTGTTGATGGGGTGGCCAGTTGGCCACCTGCGGTTTGTTAAATCGGTGCCCCTCAGAAGATTCTGCCCTGGGGAATTGGCCATCTTGCCCTTGCCAGGACCTACCACTGAAACACTGGGTCCTTCAGCAGACTTGTCAAAGCCCACAGTGCCCTGTTAGGACCGTAGGATCCCTCCAAACCCAGAGTGCCCTGGTTTGTAACTGATGAGACCAATTGTTCACCATGTGCCACAGCCTTAGCTGAATATCAAGGTTGCCAGCTCTCATGCATCTGGCATGACACTCACGCTTTCAGACTCTCACACTCATGCAAATCTGTATTATTCCATTATAAATCTAAAATGAGCTACATCGAAAGCGTTTGGGTAGTTTGCAAACCCTACAGACTATTTACAAAGTAATAAAACTGTTACATATATATAAACGCATGTGCAGACTTGTCTTGAATTGAAAATCTCATGCCAAGCAGCTGACCAAAGTTTCTTGAGTAGACGTGAGACATCACCTGTCATTGATTTGGTGACAGCGATCTGAATCAGAAATGGAGCACTTGACCACTTCTCTGAGCATTCTAGAAACCCTCTTCATTCGCTTTGTCAAGCAGGCACAGGCATCCACTTTGCGCTCAGTCCCCCCCCAACTTCCCCCAGCAAATAGAACAAATGAAATGAATAGTGCAGAATATTACAGGGAGCCCTAAAGCACATATCGTCCCCAGAGGCGTGTTTCTCTGGATGACATGAGTGGCCACCAACACACATGTCAAAGAAGTGGTGAGGAAGCATCACCTGATTGCGTCTCAATTCACTTTAACTGAAGCCCAGACTGCATCCATCAGGACCCAGAATGCATGCAAGCTGCTGTTAAAGGGTTATAATCTAACCTGTCTGAATTTAATACAGTGTAATCCTTCAATCTACTTTGCTGTTTACTCCTGAGCTTTTGAGGCAGGGTAAGGTGCTGAGGGGCTGTAGACGCTGGCCGCTGTTTATAATGTCATTCTCTCGGAAGATGCGCTTTGTACTCTCTGTCCCGGCTTTTTGCCACCGCTATTTAGCATCTGCCATCCGCCTGTCAGAGACGGGAAGATTAAGGGAATAAGGGAAGGAGGGAGGGAGAAGAAAGGGCCAGCGAGTGGGGGAACGGGACCACCCCCTTCAGCGTGCACTGCAGTGTGCAGTCTGGGAAAAGCTGAAGATGAGGATCTATAAGAGCGGAGTGTGAGTGCTGGCAGATGGTCACCTAGCGCCCTTAAGAGCAGCATCAGGTGGTGCTCATGGGGGGGTCTGCTGGTTGTAGGACATTTGGGATTGGCCTGCATGTTTGAATGAATGTTTATATGTATATTGACGTTGGTCTGCCTAAATAAATCAAGAGGAAGGAGGCACGATTGAGTTTCCTACTTACTATAGGTTTATTATTTCGTTATTTCATTTCTCTAAAGTCATTAACATCCAGTAACAGTATGTGCAGATGATAAGGGAAGAGCTTCCAGATGTTACAGTTTCAGTTGTCTTGTGATATATTTTTCCAGATCAGTTTCTCTAAAATGTGCCCCTCAAATGTATACTTTTCAGTGCGCAATATCCTAATAACTGACATACAAGATAAATATTTATGTCATGTTTTTATTGTGCAATTCGGTGTTTAACCCCTGGAAAAACTAAGCTTATTATGGGAAAAAGCAAAACTTATTGTTTTATTGTGCATGGCGCAGAAGCTGGCAGGGGAGTGAAGTTCTTGAATGTGAATTGTGAAATAAAAAAAGTTTGGTCCTATTTGTGAATGATCTTGGTTTGATGCTGAAGATGTCGTCATAGAGTTGTTTGGAAGCTTCTTTAATTAGTTCTCTAAATCTAGGGTTTTGCTTAGCACTGTTGACATTACCCAGTAAAGAGAACCACAGGAGACCTTTATTTTCAGCTCGTTTAATATACTGAATGTTCCACCTGGTTGTCATCACCAATTAATGACATGCTCGTCCTTGAGCCAGAAAGCCACTGGAACCAGAGGCAGTGACACTATGCTCAGAAATATGGCTCCGCCTAGTCTGTCCTTCAATCTACCTCCCACTTATACAGAAGCATGTGACACAGGTGCGTTGTGTCTGTACAACCATTTGATCTCACTGAGCACTGTTGTCACAGACGTCGCCGTAGTGCTGCCATGATGCTGCTGAAAATGTCTTTTTGAAAATTTTGAGAGGGTCATAGTGAAAACAAAATGTTCCTCGGTATATCTAACCGAGTCATGTCCTCAGCGGCGATGTTTAACACCACTCAAACAAGCACTGGAGTGGGACCCCGAGATTTTGAGAGCCCTCTATTGACCACAAACTATCACTACACCAAATATTAAATAAATGTGTTCATTAAATAGCAGATGCTGAAGCAGCATGTTCTGCTAACCAGCTAACTAGCTACAGTCTTCTGACTTTACTTGCTAGTTATTTATTTAGTTTTTGAAACATCTGGGGGGGGGGGGGGAGCAGAGACAGCAAACACACCCCTGTGTGCGTTTTTCCAGAAGCAGCCCTTTCAGCTTGGGTATCTGGAATTCATACACTGCTGTTTGTGATCCTTTTTCATGTGATGTTCATTGCATTTCCTAGGGTGGAAGGGACAGTTTCAAAATGTCCCACGTGATTGATTTAAACCAGGCGCAGTTCTTCAGTGCAGAGAGAGGCAATAATTAATACATAAGAAGCCCAGCAAAAGGCAGAGAGAGAATGGAAGCAGGCTTTTGGGTGTCTGAAGGAGTTTGTGGTGTTGAGCTTCAGTTAGACTTAATTTCTGTACATGTCCATGTTTATGCAATTTGTACATGCGTGGCCTTTCTCAGAAGGTCTGCTGCATGAGCAAATGAGATTACCATACAGATTTACACATTTGGACTTCTTCATGTTCGTGTATTTATGAATAGAGCTGGTTGAGCGTCTTGTTACAGTATAAAATCCAACTTCTCAGCCTGGAGTCTGTGTTGAATCATGAATGCAGTCATTTTAATAAAAATGATTGCATAATTAAAACACATACGACTCAAGTAACTACTAATGATAACTGATCAACGGGATAGGACTGTAGGGGACCATTATGTCACACACTGAACAGTTTAGGAGGGGATCTGTAATACAGCTCTGGGACCATTAAAATGCTTAGTAGTAAATAATAAATAATTTTGTAATGGAATTACAAATATACCAGTCAGATATCAGGCAGATAGATACATATATTTAAAGGCATTTTAATAGTTTACATTCATTCAGGGTATAGCAATAACATTTCTTATGTACTTGGCAGACATATTATGTTTTTTTATTAATATTAGACTTGTGATTAATGAGAAGCACAGAACGGGGTTTGATGAATATCAGCCTCATTATTCCAGCAGATAGATTTATGCTGTTGTATCACAGCAGAGCTCCGCTGGAATATGAACTGTCTGCACCCTGTAGGGGAAACCTCCTCTCCACACATCTGCCTGTGATGATGCTTGAAATGACGCTATTCTATTTACCATTTGTACAAGTATGAGAACAGGTGCTCACAGAGACACCTATAAGAGTGAAGTTTGGGCTCTGAGCATAGGGTCAGCCATTTATCTAGTAACACTGGAGCATTTGTTTTTGGAACGGGGAGATAGGTTAAGGGCCTTGCTCAAGAACCCAACGTTGATGTCATTATACGGCCAACGGGGGGATTTGAACCAGCGACCCTCTGATCACTGGTATAGTGGCCTATCCCATTGAACCACACTGCACTCCCTACTGTAACTCTCAGAGCTTCACCAAAACACCACGGCCATCGCTGCTACCTGTTTTGAGATTGTACCAGGTGATGGACAGCTTTCCAGCTGCAGGTGATGCCTGGAGCCCAGTGTCTATCAATCTCCTTTATTATTGATGGATGTTATTGATTAAAGTCACCCCCATTGCCCTCTTTAAACAGAGTACAAACTCATAAAGCATTTTACCGTACAAACATGCAGACCAGCTCAATACGAGTGCTTCAGCAATCAATGTTCCCATATAAGGAGCCAGTGAACCATGAGCATATCCCGCAAAGACTAAAGCCACATAACCTTCTCCTGGTCATCCCAAAAAGTGATTTTCCGTGAAACAGAGCTTTATATACATTGTGCTGTGCACAGTTTTATATTTATATAGACTCTTCATGAAGTGCTTTATTGAACTTGTTGCAGTAGCATTGATCAGTCTCATTTCTTATGGGAGATTACACACTAGTGATGTTTGATTTGTGAATGAATCATTCTTTTGCTTCTTTTCAGTGAATCGGTCAAACTGGTTATCAAATCTAAAAGAATCAAACATTTTGTAAATCCATGCATTGCACAGGTCATTGTCTTAGATTCTAAAAACCTAAAACCACAGTGCTGCTTGAAAGTTAGAGTATAATTATTCAAAATTTCCATATTCCTGCATAAATATGACTTGAAACATCAGATCTTCGCACAAACATCAGGTGTGAATGGGTATCCTGTTTATATAAAAAGAAATGGGTTCTATCCAGGGTTCTATTTATTATTGAATTAATTTTGTTTGGGGTAAGTTACTAAGTTTTGGAGTCGCATTCCCCTAACCCTCATTTTCCCATTGGATAAGTGTGTTTTAGCACTTGATTTTAGTGAAAACAACATTTTTGAGGAACACATTCATCGCATTGTAGCAGGACTGACTGTAGCGCACTCTGCAGTTGTGTATGTAACAGGATACTGCATTTAGTTATAGAAATAACCTGAGTGAAGTCAGAGATGGTCATGTGACCTGCTGACTCATCAGCAGGGCTGCAAGGGCGCCATCCACAGGACAAAGACAAGAAAGTGAGATGGGAGGAAGCTTTGGACAGAGTTCTGGAAAAAAAAAACAGGCACTTGCTGCTCATTCTCAGCCACTACAGTTATCAACAGAAAATGTCAGAGCCTGAACAAGAAAGACTGTCATTATAGTTTGGTCTGGGTAGTGAATGAGCTATATTTATATATTTAATAACTTTTGCAGCTGAGTAGAAAATATACATGCAGCACAGGGTGTTATGGTGTTATATTACATTAATTTAATCCCCTGAACTTACAAAGAATCCAAACTGCATTTGTGTCAAAGTACAGCAGGTAAACCACAGTTGTTGTCTGTACAGGCTTCGACAGCTCTGACATGTCATACTGCATCACACTGCACTTTGCATCTGCGTGGCATTCGGTCAGCACCGCAGGTGACGTATGTCCCAGACAGGATGCCACAGCTACTGTCCATTTTTCCAAAAACTATAACTAGCACTTGATCCATAATCAAGAAGACCTGGAATAATTTCAATATTGGTTCTATACTGCAAAGTTCACACAAATCACATGTTCAGAAAAATGTCAGGGGTACAAGAATAGCACAGAAATTTGCGTGCATTTTTACAATATCCAAAAATGATATCACATATTTTTCCACAGCGTGGTCTCACACACGACCTACAGCTTGGCAAGTAAGCTGCTGACAAGCTTCTGCAGGTCCAGGGTCCTCATATGTGTGGTCTCTAGCACCTCCTGATGGTTGGCACACTTGGTGCTGGAGTAATCCATCACCACCATGTTGGTGATCAAGGAGAGGCCCAGAACTTTCAGTCCACAGTGCCGAGCCACAAGAACCTCTGGAACAGTGCTCATCCCTTGAATGCAGTCAGGAGAAGGTTGGGGAGTCAGAGGGGGCTTTTCCACTATACCACGCACCATACTTTTTGGTACAGTACTTTCAATACTTTCAATCCCATTTCCACTGACTTCTGGTCGAGTACCAATACCAAAAATTCCAGCACCTAAAGTGCCAAACCAGCTGGGGTACTTGTTTGGTACTTTGGTATTTTGCGGTGGGACTTGAAACGCTTTCTTTGTTGATTGGTTATGCTAATAGCCTGCCTCTGAAACGCAATACAACCTCCATTTTGTGAAAACCTTACGAACTCAGAAAACAATGATAAACAAAGTAAAGAACATTAAAAGTAATAATAATGTATGTGTGCACAAATATAGAGACCCAAGAAGGGCAGGTCGGAAGGAGATTCAGGCAGAAAGGGGGTGTAGCCAAGGAGGGTTGGCTCCAAAACATCACTAAAAAACACCAGACCATTGTGCACTATCAAGGGCGAGAGTTTCCTACACAAAGTCCAGGAACTCTGAGAAACAGCCGATTAGAAGAACCCTGAAGTTACCTCCCGTGATTGCCCCCCAGCCCCCCGGCACTCACCCACAGCATCGGCCCCCAGCTTCTGCAGCAGTCTGCACTCCGCGATGGTCTCAAAGCACGGACCTGCCAGCACGCAGTACACCCCCTGCTGGAGGAAGGAGGAGCAGCCCTGCTCACGGGCTGCATCCTGGGTCAGTCGCCACAGGTCACGATCGTAGGCATCAGACATGCTGGGGAAGCGGACTCCAAACCTGAGGGGGCGGGACATGTGATAATGATAGATAGATAGATAGATAGATAGATAGATAGATAGATTTTTTTAGACTTTTGATTGTGCAGGGGAAATTTTACACATGGTTATTACATTTCACTCATTGCAGCTTGGAGTATTATATACTAAGATTTTACATTATTTGTACACACATTATAAGCACTGTTGTAAATAGTATTTTTATACATACTGTGCTTGGGAGAATAATATGATTACAGGCAAATAAATACCACAGTCTCGTTGGCACTGCAGTGGTGATTACAGAATGAAGGGGAAAAGTGTTACTTAAAATGGGAAATGTAAAATAAATGCAGAACAGGCAGGTATTCTGGGCAGGTGGGGGGTGTCACCTCTCGTCATTGGGGCCGCACAGAGGGTTCTGGCCTGCGAATCCCAGCATGTTGATGTGGTCCTTTAATACCATGATGTCACCGACGTGGAATTCAGGATTCAGCCCTCCAGCGGCGTTGGTGACAATTAGAGTCTCCACACCCAGAAGGAAGAACACCCTTATGGGGTACGTCAGCTGTCGGGACAGGCAGGACAGTGCCTCAGAACTGTCTGAGACTAGTGAGACAGATGTTGTGCATCCCAGCAGAAAGCATGCAAACTAATATTTTATGGGTCCTCGATCCAGCACCACCTGGATGCAGCCTCCATAGCATGTCTGTGTCTAATAGGAACCTACAATTTGACCTTTTATTTTAAAGTTAGCCATCTCAAGGACTGATGAGCGAGTTTTACGAGGGGCCAGGAAAGAGAGGCCAGGATGTGAGGCGGTGATGGTCAGCTGCATGCTCCTGGCTAATGAAGCTGATCGCATTGTGCTGTTTGCCAAAGGTCAAACACAGTCACTCATAAACTGGTTTGCTTTGTATGCTATTTAATGCAGAGTGCTATAAACTCCGGAATTCTCCAAAATTCCAGCAGCACCAAGGGATGCTAATGCAGGAAAACAGAAAGCCAGCTAGCTAAAAACCTTTGTGTATCGTTGGTGCTGATGATGTATCTGGAATTTTCAGATGCAAAAGTTTTCAGTAATTCAACATACTGAATTTATTCTGAAACTTTAGGCAAACGTTTCAAATCTTGCTACTAAAACATTCATTCAAAGGAGGACAACATATCAGTTTTACATTTTTACCTCTTCATGTATTTTTGTTGTTTTTTACCCCCTTGTACATTAAGCCTCCCCTATCTTTGGGAGTAAAGGAAGCATTGTGGGAAAAGGAGAGTGTGTTTTTCCTCT